>CM067478.1:30480649-30518408 GCA_034552555.1 Semaprochilodus insignis | reverse complement strand
ATTCACACTGTTCTACAATGTTCTCCCCTTTCACACTCCTCCAGTGTCTACACCATTCTATAATGTGCTCCCCATTCACACTGTTCTACAATGTTCTCTGCTTTCACACTCCTCCAAAGTGTCTACACCATTCTACAAAATGCTCCCCATTCACAAGGCTATGGAATGTTCATAATGTGCAAAAATGTTCTCCCCTTTTACAGTGTTGTGGAATGTGTCCCACATTCATACTGTTCTCTCAAATTCACACCGGTTCATTTTCTCTCAAATTCACACCGGTTCATTTTCTCTCAAATTCACACCGGTTCATTTGGTTCATCAGCACAGACTAACAGAATGTTGCTAACAGAATGTAGGTGTTTGTTGTGTCAGGGGGAAATGGTCTTCAGAGAGAGACTCACCTCTTCTTCTCTGACTCGTATCTGCTGAGGAGTTTCTGGAGGCCTCCGTTCTTGAAGCCCTGAAAGTGGGCAGCTGGGGCTCCGACTGTGATCACATCATAGAAGGAGTCTACGGACAGAACAGCACACACAAACACCTATCAGCACACAGTTAATGGACCTTTTCACCTGCACGGCTGACGTGCTCGGAATTTCAAAGGCGGATTAATCTCTAGAGAAGATTATCTTTCGTGGACAAACACACTGGCCTCAAAAGCCTTCACACATTTATTAGCGATGCTAAAAGTTTGCAGGCGCCTCTCCCAGAGCTTAGGACAGTGTTTAGCGGACAATAACAGCGACGGCTTACCGCCTGCCTCTGTCGAGCTGTCTCTCATGGCTGCTAAGCTAAAACTGTCAATTGTCTTTGAGCTCTCTACTTTTCACCTACAGTGAACCTGTGATCTCTGCGAAGCTGCCAAGCTATTTACACGGGTCATTCAACATTGTGGCAATTAAACCCTTTTTCATGCTCGCCCAGGGTCAGATGAAATCATCAGTGTGATCACCCCACCCCCCCTTCTGCGTGCAGTTGGAAGACATGTCAGAGCTACTTAGTTTAAAATTATGGGAGGGGGGTGTGCAGGGACAACAAGCTTCCCCTTCTAGTAAAGTCATTTGTTGAAGACGTTAACACCAACCTTCATGATAGCAGTAGGGTTATTATTAACATATATTCTCATTTGCAATACAAATAGTTCAAACAGAAGCATTTGTTTATAGAAATCCTTTCAACTGAGCCATTTTTCCCCATCCAGCGGATGTAAACATGCTAATCCAAGCAAAGCTGTAGTACAAAAGCAGTGTCTGTAAAGACGGGGATTGAGCCTTGCCACTTATAATGAGCAATAAAATGGGAAAAAAAGTTTAGTGCTGTTCAGCTTTCAAACTATAACATGACCACACATCCTTCTCCTGCATTGTTCCGATGTATCATCGCTTGTGAAATCCTCTAGCAAGCTGCTTTTGAAGACTTCCCTTCATCATACCGTTAACAATACCCCTTTTCCGTATCCAAGTGAAAACTATGTGCGTTAGTACTAATTGCTTTTCCACAGCCACTTATGGGCTTTGGCAAAGCTTTTGCCCGGTTTAGTCTGGGCCAAAACCATTGGTCTGCTGCTTAATTACTGTCCTTGAGCTTTTCATTCTAGCCAGGGTTGGGCAATATGACGATGTTTTGACATTATTGTGATTAAGTACGCTGCCTGGCCCAAGAAAAAGTCACCATTTGGATTTCAATAAGCAATTACTTAAGAGCCTTTGACTGTCTAATTACTGCAGTGATTAATGTGTTTCAGCTGTGTTTCATTTTAACCCTAACTGATGGAGTGGCTGTATTTGAAATAGCATACTTCATATTGAAAATCTGTAGTGCGCTGAAGAGACCCGGATGGTGTACTACCAGGGTGGCCACTTTCATAACCCCAAAAAGGAGGACATCAAGGGGTGGTGGGTGTGGGGTCGTGCATGATACTAAAAAAGAATTAAATTCATAACCTAACCTATATAACACATAAATGATTGCTTTTCTCACCTAATTGGGTGGAATGCACGCCATTCGTGAGTCAAACGGGAGCTTACTAAATGACTAGCATTTAAAGGGCTGGCTGCAGTTAGCTGGTAGGCTAGTCACAATGTCACATGACCTTGGTAAACCAATGAAACGCAAGACATGTCTTTTGACACAGACGTGAGCCAATGGCACAAATAATATTGTTTGCGAGTGAACATCTTACATCTTTCATCCTGAAAAGCGGACTAATAGGCGTCCGTCCAGACGACTGGGAGTTGAAAAACCAGACTGTCTGGCCTAAAACCAGGCGTGTGGCCACCCAATGTAGTACTCCAGTCATTTCTAGTATACAGAGGGAGTTGTCTTCGTGGTGAACTGCATCCCATGATGCACCATGGCCTCACCAGCTCTCAGCCTGCTTCAGCCAAAGAAAGTGGCGGCGGGTAACACTGGGGAGCAAAACGAAACCAACTCTGAGCGTAAATGTGGGAGTAGTGATTGTAGTGGGGTATGGTTTCATCAGAATGAGCCTCAGAAAGTTAAAATATACAGGTCTGAAGTTTAATAAAAGATGAACTCGTGAACTGAGCAGCGTTAGCAGCAGCTAGCTCTAAAGTAAGGATACAGTAATAACAGCTCTGAGGTAAATGTGAGGTAACTGGTCATGTGCCTGTATTAGCAAACTACACTGTATGTCAAAACTTGTTACCATACTGTATACTACACACAGGGGGCGTACACAGTATGTAGTACGTATTACTGTAGTATGCAGTATAGTGGTGTTTGGTAGAAGGTGGTCTGAAAGAAATCTTAAATGACTGTGATCGAAGATTACTTAAATGCTTGGTGAAGGCGAACGGTTAAAAAACAACAGTAAAACTCAGGCTGTGTTTAACAACGGTAGAACTCGCCTGGTACTAAAAGTAAAAGCATTTCCACACATACATTGTGATGATTTGGGGCTAAACAGCTGTGTGGCCCTAGGAAAACCACTCATTAGTGAGGCTAATCAGAAAAAAAGGCTTCAGTCTACTGTGGATCACAGAAGTTGGATTTTGGCACAAGTCATGTGGTCTGATCCAGATTTACCCTATTCCAGAGTGATGGACACATCAGTCTAAGAAGGGAAGCGCATGAAGCGATGCACCCATCAGGCAAGGTGTCCACTGTCCAAGCCTCTGGAGGCAGTTTTGTGATCTGGGGTTGTTTCAGTTGGTCAGCTCGAGGTTCAGCAATGTTATCCGGCAATAAAATTAATTAAGTCAGCTAACTGAAGATTATCCCATCAGTAGATTCTTTTCTTCTGCCAAATTCCAGTACGACAATGCAGAGATTCACCTGGCTCAGATCGTAAAGGATTGGTTCGGAGACCGCAAGGAATCATTTTCACACATGAATTAACCACCACAGGATCCATACATTAACCCAACTTAAAGACTTTGGAATGTGCAGGACAGGACTTTACAAACTCTCCCATAATCAGTACATGATCTCTTGCATAAAATGCCGCAGAAAATGTCGTAATCAGTGCTAAATGTGGTCCAAATACAGTATGTGTCTTTTTTGGCCAGGCAGGGTACGTACAAATATATATATAAGTGGATGAAAGCTAACTGATGAACATGGGATGGCCATATTAAGACAGAGACTGCATTTGCCATGATAAGCTGTAATTTCATTATTGCAGACCTGGGCTTTTGGTGCCTGCCGTTCAGATGAAACAAGCGTAAAAGCAAATCCAAGGGTGGAAGAATACAGCCCAGTGGACATAGTAAAATTTTTGTGGATATAAAAGGCATTCAGACTGGATTCTTTTCACAATAATCCTGAAATCCACTGATCTTACTGCTGAAACCCAGATAATGAACTCACACCAGGGGTTTATTTGCCAAATTGCTGAGCTAATCCTTTAAATAGCAGGCTAAATAGCTTTTGGGTAGTGTTTGTCAGTTGTATGTCGGAGAGCGGGAGTTGAACTAAGGTTGGTGGAGACATTACTGGACATTTGGCTAACATGAAAAGGGAGTGTATTAAAGGAGAGTATGGTACAGGCTTCATGTTAGAGCACCAGAACCCGTTCAAGACTCAAGATCAAGACTGCCTCCTGTTTTGTCTTGAAAGAAAACCACATCATCTGTTATTATGCTGTAAAGGAGCCATGAACATTTCTTGGTTCAGAATTTTAATAAAGTGTTGATGGTACAAATATACACAAATATTGCACATGGGTCATTATCTGTATAAGGTGCCTTTTTTGTCCCTAGATAATCATTCAAGTTATATAAAAATGTTGCAAAACCATGAATTTCTGAAATGTTGTTCTGGTTGGGCAAGTCTTTATAAATATATTGGAAAAATGATATTTGTCTTATGAATCATTTGATGCATTTTCTAGCATTTCTTTGATAGTACGTAAACGATTTTGACAGGTCATAGCAGACAATATAGAAGATATGAAAGGAAGGTTAAAGAACAGAGGCAAACAACATGAGGTCACCTTAAACCTTGATTCAACACTTAACTGACTGAAGGTCACCCATGTGTTCATAAAATTTAATTTCCCCTTGATAAAGTGAACACACTGCAATAATACTGTAATTTTGCAGTACATATTTTATTACTGTATTTTGCTATTGTATTGATGTTCATGCTTAATATTTTATTGTGTAATTTACGGTGCGCTCCTGTAAAAAAACGAAATACCAAAATAGAATTACCAGCTGAGACAAAGCTGCAAACATTTCACATTTTTCACACTTTGGGTTTCACCTTTGATTTTAACGAAATTCAATCAAAGGGTACTTATGCAATGCTGTGACTGCAAGTAGAGATCTGGACATGGTTAACTGATCACATTCATATACATGTACTATCCCCGTCTAGTTCGGGCGTGTCAAAATCGGCGTAGCATTTACATCACTGAATATCATATTTCTAATAATTAGCGCTAACATTCATTAAAACTAAGCCTAAGATCTTTTAATGCAGACTAGACTTCCAGATATGGCAGCAGGATTCAGGAAACGCAGTGGAACAAGAGGCATCAGTGTTGATGTATATTGGGTCATTGAAAAAGCTCAAGAAGGAAACTATTAAACACAACCAAGTGTTCAGTCTCTACACTGATCGACAGGCCACGGTCAGGATAGAAAACAAACAGACTGATCGGCGGAGGAGTTAGGCCAGACCGCCCAATATCACCATACCTGTTCAACCTGTATCCAGAACATACAGTATATTAGAGAAGCAGGACTGAAGGAAGGTAATAGAGGATTTAGGATTCCTGGAATAAACTGTGATAACCCTCAATCCACAGACGACACCACACTCTGTAGAAAACCTGAAGGCCCTTATAAACGAGGTTAAAAACCAGAGAGAAAAGATGGAACTAATGGGACTTCAGCTCAGTATGAAGAAGGCTAAGGTTATGCCAATACCAAAGACTGCTAACTTTACCACTGATGCGGAAATGGTGGACAGCTTTCGCCTACTCAGATTGATTATTAACCACAGAGGATCCAGCACTCAAGGAATTTGACACCGACTGGCAAAACAAGGATGAAGGAACATGAAAAGAGCTTCAAATGCAATGATTCATCTCTACAAACACAGATCAGAACTGTCCAGGCTATGGCCAGTAAAAATGTAGATGCCTTTGAATTTTGATGTTGTAGAAGACTTTTAAGAGTTTCTTGGACAGCTGACACAAACAAATGGATCTTCAAGAAAAACAAGCCTCACCACTCACCCGAGGCCTACATGAACAAACTAAGGGTCTTACTTTGGACATATTCTTATGCTTGGAAAAGTTGAAGGTAAAAGAGGAAGAGGATGGCCAGCAAGAAGATGGATGGATACAATCAGAGGAAGCATGAGGCAGCCATTCAAATATCTGAAAATCCAAACACCCAAATCCAATCAATTCCATATGGTCACCAGGAGCCAGGAACAACTTGATGGCATATTCCAAAGAGAATGCAGTGGAATCAGATTGATGCATCACGTGCAATAATGTATTTTTACATCCTTCCTTTGATTAAATTGAAGGGCTTGGTTCTAGATCAGCATTGTTATTTTGAGGACTCTGATGAATATGACCCTGGACCCATTGGTGCTAAGCTGGCCTGCTGTTATTGTGACGTGAAGCGAATGGGTCATGCAGCAGTATTGGGGCATGCTAGCGGCGGGCTTTATGTAAGGTCACGTAATGAGCTAGCCGGTGGACGCAACAGGACGTTAGCTCTGGGACACTTTTGACAGCAATTAATGATCAGGATCTCAGCAGGCACAGTGCCCTGGAGCTCGACGCTGGCCACACCGGCAGCTCAACGGCCACTTTCAGCCTACACTAATGACCATGGGGGCTCTCTCTCACCATGCTAACCCCTATCTCCCCTAACATTCTCCTAGCCCCCTGAGCGCATCTAATTGGTCGCCTCACAACAGCGCAGCAGCAGCGTGAAGTATAGCGGCAGGTCAGGAGCATAAGTCACGCATGGCCTAATTTGGAGCTGATTTGCTCAGATTTTCACTGCATCTATAAATCGAACATAAGAAGGAGAAGGGCCCAGGAGAGGAATAGGCCACAGCCGACATGGAGCTGGAATTACTCATAGTTAACCAGAAAGCCTGAATGGGTTAAGCAAGATGAAATACACTTATGCTGGCCAAATGAGTAGAAAGAAGATGCTTCAACAACACATTTTCTGCTGCTTGCCGTATCCGTGTGGCTTTCGCCAAACAAGCGCAAGCACAATTTCAGGGAGATAAACACTCCCTCTTCTCATAAAAGAAACATGAAACGTGCCAATTCTATATCTGCAGTGTTCAAACGTACAGCTCTTAAAATAAAGACAATCCATCTGTTTAACTAAATACGATTACTGGATACTTTGTTAGATACACTCATCATCTACCTACAATCATTGTCCATTTTATCAGCGTCACTTACCATATAGGCGCTCCTTGTAGTTCCACTATTACAGATTGTAGTCCATATCCATTTATCTGCATACTTTTGTCCCGTTTCACCCCTTTCTGTCTCTCTGCTATTAAAAAAGTCAGCCATCACAAAGTTAGTGGTCGCTTAAACGAGTATCCGGGGCTACAGGGCAATATTTTTGGTGCTCCTCATCTCATTAAGAGTGTCTCCAGTAACTTTGGTCATTTGCCATCATGTGTTAAGTCTTCAGTGAGACATATTGGTGTTGTCTTTGACTCAGATCTCAGATTTGATAAACAAATCAACTCAGCTCAGAAACAGTGCAAAGCTTAGTCCTTTCCTCTGTTTTGCTGACCTGGAAAAAGTCATTAATGCATTAATTTCCTTAAGAATAAACTACTATAATTCTTTATACATTGGGATTAATCAGTTCTCTATTGCTACAATTGCAGTTCATTCAGTTTGCTGCAAGTAGATTACTGACTAGCACCAAGAATAGAAACCGTATTACACTTCGCTTCACTGGCCAAGTACAGGACGCAGTTTAAAGTGCTTTTACTTGTTTTTAAAGCATTAAATGGTCTAGACCCCTTTTATATTGACAATTTGCTTTGCAGAATTTGCTGGCCATGCCTAGGGCTCATCTAAACTTCTCTTTTGAGACTATGAATCAGGTCTAAAAACCTATTTATGCAAACTTGCATTTGAATAGTGAGATCTTACCATCTTATTCTTATTTCTCATCTTATTTCTTGTACCTGTGTGTTCTGTTGTGTGTTCTTATGTGTAGTCATTATGCTGATGGTACAGCTCCTTGGTTAATGCGATTTGTAAAGAGTGATTTATTAATGAATGTTACTTACTCTGCAAAATTTATAAGCCCCTCTTAACACCATTCATCAGTGGCCAGGAGCCCCCAGGACCTGGGTAATAGATTGTTCCCAACACTGACATGGTACTGACACTGACAGTTGGGTACAGAAAGGCTATAAGTATGCAGGGAAACAGATGGACTACAGTCTGTAATTGTAGATGTAACAAGTGCATCTACATTGTAAATGGAGCTGAAACAATGACAGTGATTGGTGCAGGTGTACCTCATACTCTGAAGAAAATGAAATTTATGCAATTAATATTGATTAAAATTGAAAGATGGTAACTATAATTGCAACATTTTCAGTACTTCGTATGACCACGCTTTGCCTATAATACAGCTTCCAATCATTTCAGGACACATACTTTCAGGATTTTTTCCAAGAAATATATAGGGATATTATTCCACACCTCCAAAGGTCAGCCTTAGAAGTTGCATCACCTGCTTTTCACATTCCATATAATCCCAAACACATTCAATAATGTTGAGGTTCCGGACTCTGGGGTGGCCAGTCCATTGTTCTGGCAACACCAGCAGATTATAGAAACGTTCTTCTTTTTGTTCATCTCTATTTCTCAGTAAGAGCTTCTTGACAGCTACACATTCTACCAGACCAATAACACTGAGTTGTCCTCTCACAGTGGAACACTGACATCCAGCAAAACAAATCATAAAAGTTTTACTGTATTTCAGTTTAAACCATTAAAGCTGTCAAAACAAATCAAACTGATCAACACGTCAGCACGAATAAAGGAAACTGTGGAAAGTCTACATGGCTAACTGGCCAATTTACTGAAGCATCAGTAAACTAAGCTAACATCAACCTTTACATTATTAATAGATATTCTCCCCAATTCACATGCAGCTCATACATTTCTCCCACATTTCCATCTCAGTCAATTAAAGGCCTTCTGTATTTACATATTTAGCAGACAGACTTATCCTACTGATTTACAGTTGGAGGTAAATGGAGCAAGAGGATTTTGGCTACAGTAAACTACATATGAATTAAAAACTGTTATTTTGAACATGCTCTGCTCATATTGTGTTGAATTATTTCTCAATCACAGCTTAATAAAACATCCAGAGAAACATCCAGAGTGCAGAATTGATCATTACTATACAACGTGAGCCATATGCCAAAGCAATTCATTACATAATTGCAAT
The DNA here is from genome assembly GCA_034552555.1 of Semaprochilodus insignis. NCBI lineage: Eukaryota > Metazoa > Chordata > Actinopteri > Characiformes > Prochilodontidae > Semaprochilodus > Semaprochilodus insignis. The sequence continues at coordinate 30,509,469 of CM067478.1, read as the reverse complement.
TAAAATGAAATATTACAGCAAAATAACGGCTAAACTCTAGATGCCAGAGGGTTAACCATTCAATTTACTCTGTGTCATGTCGTATGGTTTGCAGTATATAAACAGTTACTTGCAATGTGTTTATACTCGTCTTTAAAAATTAATTCCACCATTTTTTTTCAAGTAAATCATTACGACTTAGTCATTCAACGTGGTTTATTGTGAAATGCTTCATTCTAGAAAAAAAGAGTCAGAACTGTGCCACAGGAACCAGACATCTGAAAGGTTTAATGTCACTTAAAGCTCTATTACATTAAGTGATTATGAGATGCTGCTCGATGCCCTAGACATTGTTATGGGATGAGGTTTTGGCCATAAATTAAGTCATTCATGGCTAAGAGGTACATGTAGGGTGTTGTATGGAAAAACAGTGCCTCTGTTTTACCATCATTTTGCGGTAGGGGTGGAGGTGGAGTGACACCAGGCCTTCTGGACATGTGACGCATTACGACAAACCATCCATCTTGGCGTTGACCACAGTGCCTCCACACACAGATTTGTTGGTCGTCTCCACCAAGACAAAAGTGGGACTCATCACTGAAGAAGACCCACTGCCATTCTGAGTCACTCCATGACAGTCTGGCACAACACCACTGCAGTCTTTGGCGACGCTGACATGGTGCGGTTCTCGAAATGGTCTGTGTGTATGTAGTCCTACGTCATGCAGCCATCTGCCAATGGCACTGGCAGTAACAGGATGACTCATGGAGGGCATCACTGCTTATTGGATGTCCACAATTATGGCTGTTGGGTCAGTCAGGTACAGCGATAAGGCCTGTTCTTGCTTATGTCACATGCGAGGACAAGGGTTAGTGTGAACGCATGTCTCACAATGTCAAATCTACCCACCAAGTTTTATTCCTGATGGTTGATTCCTTCTAGGTGCAGCTACTTTTGCAACTATTCTTTTGATGATGAGTGTATTTTGGTGTAACTGGAAATGACTTATGTTTAGCAACTTGCACTAATACTTTCCAACTTCTAAAAGCGGAGCATTCAAGGCTTTTGTAGCCCACTCAGAGCAGCCAGATTTCTGATAGCTTTTAAAAATGCTATCTCTGTTTGCAGGATGGAAAATCCACCTCTCTTTTGCAGTTACACACAAAGAAGGGACGTGATTGCAAAGCTAAAAGCCCACCTCTGCGATATAGAACCGCATTAAAACGTTCGGCACACACACCACACACAGTGCATGTGTGTATTGCGCTGCCTGAGCAGTGCTACACTCTGAAGATGCGCTGGGTCCTCATTAGTGAGCTGTCCTCCTGCTTGCCTGTAATTAAAGTTCACCTGTCAGCGTCTCCTGCTGACCCCTGTCTGCCTCCACCGCCCCCTACCATTCTGATGAGCGTGAAAACGTAGGAAAAGACAGCCGCAGGGAACGCTCCTCACGAGTCAAACCCCTCATACAGGCCACTGTCTACACACTACACAGGCAGGACTTTTGGACCCCCATGGACTGCAGGAGGGCATGGTTATTTTATTAAATAACATAAAAGACATTAAGAGAAAGGTTCTTTGGAGTGATGCAATTGAATAATCCATCATGGTTCCACTTTATGCATATCAAATATTACACATAAAGTAATCTAGTGGAATTAGGTAACCTAAAACTGATGGTACACCATTATGACACTTCTGTTAGTTGCTCCAAGTGAAATATCAGTCTATAACTATAACTATCAGTCCAATGTTGTACATACAATACACATATACATACAGCACATACTACAGCAATTACAAATGGTTGCTTGCATGGTGAAGGCACAAAATTGCTAAGGGAAAAAGAGTTACTTAGAGTTACTTAAAATAAATATTAGTTGGTTAGTATGAGTTAATAACACAGTTGTCTAACCATTTCCTCCCTTTGTTTGTACACCAAAAGGCTCATCATCATAAACACTAATTAAAGCTTTACAGTAACAACAGCATATAAATGGAAATGAAAGATGCTAAATATTTAATTGATTAGTATTAATTACTAGTATGAGTTTACACCAAAATCCAGCATGACAGAAAATGGCAAATGCAAGTCTATGTTTCGTGCCTGGATTCCAGATGATTCTGCAAATTGCAGCGGTCCACGCTGGACACAAACACCGCCACTCAGTCTTTCTGCCACTCACTGTGAGTCCCACCAACTATGATGTCACATGCATAGCCCTCTGTAGTGACACCAGTGTTGTTAGAGCCTTACAAAGCATTATAAGAGTTTGTAAACATGCATACAAAGCAAGCTGCAAAAATGGATTTACAGTGGATTATGAATACAAGCTTAATAGAAAGTCTGATCAAAAACACTCATATTTGTTGCACTTTATAGTAGTGGTCTTTACTATAGCAGCATATTATTTTCTTATTTCAAATTCAAATTTAAAAATGCTAAGATGTATTGTGTATTTACAGCTGTGTAAATGTGCATTATGTAAATTCAGATACAAAACATGCATGTGTGTTTGCTTATCTAGACATAATGGGTGGAAATGGTTAACACGAAAAAAGCAAAGAGCTTGTGACATTTCATTTCTACTGTCTGAACATTAACTGATATCACAATTTGAAATGATGCAATTTGTTTGAGCTGTAATTTCCTTCGAGCTGCACATTTTATAATAGTCCATATAATCAACTATGTTGCCTTTGCAAAATTGAAGGGGGAAAATTTAACTAAAAGTTAGTTCAGAAACAACCCACATGCTGTGTGCTTGAACACAACCATAATAAACTAGCAGTCTGGCATTTTAAATGGCCACATAAAAAAAAAAAAAAATTATAAACGTGTCCTCCTGGCCTGGACCTCAAATTATGGACAATAATAGCAATTTAAACTGCAATCCCAATATTGGTGAGAATAAAATCACAGTTAGATCATTCAGCCCTACTTAACAGTATTACTCTGACATATTACAATGGAATAACAATCACATATTGCATACGCATTTCCTCATTGTCACGCTCAAGCACTGCCAAATTTGAAACATGTTTGCATCCAAACAAAGAAAGCAATTGCTTTTTCACTATCAGCAAGACACTCTCATCAATCAAACAGTCTGGGTGAGATATCAGGAGGGAGTTTTTAGTGCAGAGTGTGTTTTAAGAAGAAGTGACTGAAAGGTCTAAACTTCGGTGGTACCAAGCCCTTTCCAACAAGATCACATTGCTTGCCTTCAGGGACATGGACCCTGGAATCTCGCAGATTCGTATCCGACTAAAAAGTTGACTAAAGTTGGTTAGTCAACTAGTCTGTGCAACTCCTGGTGGTGAGCATACATTCTGCATTACAGCTGCTCACATATGTATATCTGGTCATCAGAGGAGATATGAGACAGAGAGAGAGAGAGAGAGGGAGGGAGAGAGAGAAAGCAGGGAGAGAGAGACAGTGTAACAGAATAAGGAGTATAAGAGAAATTGTTTTGTACCTGTTTTCCTGGGACACGTCACCCTCATGCGCTGCGTGTGCAGGTTGATGGGGATGAACTCTAGGTATTTCTGGGCCTTGCTGCAGCTGGGCTTGAACACGGGACCTGAGGACAAAGCAGAGGGCATGGGCACTTACAGCACATATAATCCCCTTTATTCATTATAAAAACAACAGCATGGGCTGCTTGTCCTTGCCACTACATGGGTTTGGGAAGTCCCTCGCCATCTGCTTCTGCTGAGTTATGGGGCCATTCAGGCCTGAGGATGGGAAGAAATAGCCTTTTACAAGACTTTTACTTCAGGGGCTTTACTTTATGCACTGGTTGTGAAGTTGGAGCACACGAGGAACGACTCTGTGGGTATCATTAGGGCCTTACTGTCTTCTCTGACCAATACAAAGACAACCTATTTCTTTTTAATGGACAATGGTCCTTCTTAGAAAACGAATGACAGAAAAGGAATCAAACGTTAATTGTAACAGAGTCCAAAATGAGTCTTTCATCGGAGGTGTCTTCATTCCAGTGTATGCGAGGGCTTTGGTCCTAAGCTTTGTGAACAAAAGAGAAAAGAATTATTATTGACCTTGAGTTGCTACGCTTACTGACCAGTGATGGCATTCAGACGTTGGCGAGCTGCAATCGAACGAAAGCAACCACTGGGATAAAATGCACAAATCTGATTACGGATACAGCAAAACCGAGTGTTTGAAAATATAAGCCTACATAAAGATCTGCTAATTTGTGCCTTAATCCGGTAAGCATGGGATTTCATGCACTTTCTGCCTTACCTGCTTTGAACAAAACCAGTCAATTAAAATCTCCTCAGAAAGATAAAACATAGTGGCGCGCTGATGCTGAAAACGGCTCCGTCACACCTCACTGTCTGTCGGCTCGCTTTAAATCGCAAATATGCAAAGGCTGTCAACAAAAATCACTTTGAAATGAAAAGCATGTTGAAGAACTTTTGAAAAGAGCAAACGGCCTGACATTTCTGTTGTGTACCTCAAGAAATCAACAATTAACCGGCAAGCTGAAAAAACACAGAGGGAAACAGAACATCAGCAGGTGAGTAAACACATCCCCTGACTCAACTTTCTTTTGAGTGATCACCCTGGATGATCCAGTAAGTCAAATATTATATTAGGGCATGGCCTGAGGGCTTTTTCACTTGTTAGCAACAAGTGGTCTCTCAAGAGGAATTACCAGTAGGATGGAAATAGCAGTGCATCAGCAGTAAGGTATTAGCTTGACATGGTGTTATAAATAAACCAATTAAGATGTTTTGTGGCACGTGTGAAGAAGAACCATATTCATCAGGTGGATGAGCCACAGCTCCTGAAATTTTAAAAGCACTGTTTTCTAAGAATGCATGCACATGCTGGGGGCTTCTGTTGACCCTTAATATTGCCTTCCAGGCCACTGAGGACCACTCATCTGCCTCCAGCTGGGCATTAAACAATATGCATTATTACACTCATTGTCAAAAAACAGTTGCAGAAATAGCTGCACCCAGAAGGAACCAACTGGCAGGAAACTTGGTGGGTAGGTTTGACATTGTAAGACATGTCAATGATTCAAGTTTCTCACTCGGCCGTGCATGTGACATAAGCAAGAATGGGCCTTATTGCTGTACCTGACTGACCCAACAGCCATGATTGTGGACATTCAGTGAGCAGTGATGCCCTCCATGAGTCATTCTGTTCGTGCCAACACCATTGGCAGAAGGCTGTATAACGCAGGACTACATGCACACAGACCGTTATGACGCCCACCTTTAAAACCACGTCAACGTCCCAAAGACTGCAATGGTGTCGTGGTTTATTGTTCGTGTTAACCTTTATCTTCCTTCCCAATAGCATTACAATCTGACACTTCCTTCTGGATGCAACTATTTTTTTAACAATGTGTGTATAACACATTGTCATTATATGCTGTTCTGAGCAAATCATAAACATGGTCAGTACTTCTAGCACTCTGACTAACTGTCAGGAATAAAGAACTTGGACCGACGCGCGCAGAGCTAAAAGTCAGATGAGCTTTACTGAACAATCAGGTAGTTGAACACAGCACCAAAACAAACATAACAAAGGGAGAATGCAGGATCAGAGTCGAGGGACAGGCTAAGGTCAGAACCAGGGTAGACAGGCAGTGAGGCAAACAAAGTAGGAGGAATAGACAAAGAGAGTCAGTAGTCAGAGGAACGGAAGGAGGTCGAAAGACAGAGAGAGGATCAAAATGAGAAAGTCGAAAGGCATGAGGCAAAAAGCGGTGGTCAGGAAACGGAAAAGGGAGTCAAAGAGAGAGTTGAAATAACAAGGAAGAAACGCTCAGTAATGCAAACGGGGTTTGGCAAAACTTCGCAATGACTGTGTGTGTGTTGGGTGGGGGGGGGGAGCTTATAAACAGACTGGGTGATTAGAAACAGGTGGGTTAGCACTCCGGCGAACTAGACTGGGAGTGATTGGTAGACTGGGGACATGTGAGTGTGACGTCATCAGGTGATGCACTCTGGGAAGTGGAGTTCGGGAGAGCGGTGGAGCCAGGGAAACCTTGAAGCGTGACACTAACTGCATGATTCACTATGTATGTGTTTGAATGGGTTTAGCGCAATGCAGTGTGTCATAAAAAACATTTGTTCTCATAGGTTTTGATAGTACTTTTTAATCAGGCACTACTGGTTCCAACTTATCAGATGCAAGACGAATGAAACAGTGCAAGACATCGTGTATTGTGAAAAAGTCTTAAAGATGAGAGACTGTACTGTTGTAGCATCGCCCACCACTACAGTGCCACTATATTAAACTCAGAGTAAGGCCGCAGATATCCATAGTAGGTGAGATGTGGCTTATACAAAGTCATCAATCTGAAGTCTTTAAGATAAACAGAAAAATGCAAATTGTGACTGTCTGAAGAAAAACATGTATCTCCATTTTTATGCAACATTTGATCACAGCAGCTGTTGTTTACATTATGTGGATATTTCATGTCATGAATTCAATAAACTGTATTCAAAAGCCTTTATTCCATCAAATCAATATGAGCTTATCCTGAACTTGAACTTGAAGTGAGTTTGGGCCTGAGTTTTGAATGTCCGAAGGTACTCTCACGATGACACTTCCTATGGTGGGATCTCTGGCCTTGCCTTGTTTGCTTTGTCATGCTGTGGTGCCTTCCACTGCACTGAGAGATCAGCCTTTACAGCTGTGAGCAAAGTGTCATTGGCCAAAAACCTTCGCTTAAAAACGGCTTTGAACCGGCTTACTAAAACACACACCCTTGCAACCACAATGAGAGTGCACTCCTACACTTTCAAACTATGGGTGAGCAAGGCCAAATATAACCTGGCCCGTGAGCATGGGGCTTTCTCAAACATAAGAGTGTCAAGTTAAAGAAACCTGCCTGTGTTCTTCAAACTGCAGCACACAGACATCCTGTTGTTGGCCTACAGAGATGGCCTTACACCCCACAGGTTTCTTAACACAGCTACTCAGAGCAGAAAGTGGCTCTCAGGAAGAAAGACGAAAGAAGCAAATACTTGGACTTCCCAACTATCAGGCCTCCAAACTAGTTCAAGGAATGAAAAGGGAAAGCGAAGTCATCAGTAACTCTTCCGGACCATCTGAAATCTCTTGTTTCTTGTGCTTTTTTCCATTTTCACAACTTGCAATGGTTTAAGTTGGGACAGTACGTGAAGCACTCATTTGTATTCTACTTTTATCTTAATTTAAACAAAAGAAAAACTAATTCTCATTAAGTATCTCATTCATTGCATTTGTAAATATACACACATTCAGAAATTGATGCCTACAGCATGTTCCAACTAAGTTCAGACATGGGCATTTTAGGATTAAGTATGTGTGAAACATCCAGAACTTTCTAATCAGGTGACGGAATCATGACTGGCTGGAAATGGAGCATCCAGGAAAGGCCTAGCCCTGGGACAGGTCAAGGCTTTCCACTTTGTTTACACAAGTGCATCACCAAATAATCAATCAATCCATCAATACAATTTTTACATGATATTAATATGGAATACTATGTCATTTTGCTGAGAAACTTTTTTTCCAAATTACAAGTTAAAAAATTTATTATTCTGACAAATTATATTATTGTGTAGTAGCACTTTCGGCCCACAAAGGCGTAAGGTCAGGTCATTTTTATTTTGCCTGTCTAGAAATGAGTCATTTCACTGTAACCTAGTTGTAAACATCCCACTGCCCCAATATTTTTGGAACATGTTGCAGACATTAAATTTGGAATGGGCGTATTCTTATAAAAACAAAACAAAACATCAAATGTTGTGTTCTTGTACTGTTTTCAACGTATTACAGGCAAAATATTAATTTACTGCCTTTTATTATATAGAATTATTGCCTTTTATTCCCTTCATTATAGGCATCATTATGCCCTGTAACATCTGTCTTGTTTATTTGGACACGTGTAATTTGTTTGATGATTGTACAGCCTTTCAGAAAGCTTATATCCTTGATGTATTAACTCAAAACTCTGATAAACATCTTTTATAAACAAATAAACAAACACTTGAAGGAAAAGCATAAAGCCCCTGCAGAAAGATCATTTAATTTCAGAGATTATGGTGAGTGAGTAAAAACATATTTAGGCTGAAATGCAATCTTACTCAGTATAATGTTCCTGACAGAGTGATGGGTGGGATGACAGGTTTATTGTCAGATTCAATATGGTAATGTCTCTTCTTAGGCTTCTTCACGGTGCTCATCTTCTCCGTGTTCTTTTGTCTTGATGAAATCTCGCTACATTAAAACTTAAAAGAGTAGACATCATTTCCTCTGAACTCCTGACCCTGCCAGAGCCACTTCTCTGGAGTTCTTCCCCATGCTGTTTTTTTTTTCTTCTCCTCTTTCAGCCATTCTGACCACAGTAAAGTTAAAAATATATGAGGTGCTGTAGTCTACTCAGCCCCACAAAAGCCACAACATCCTGTCAAACACCTAGAGTGGCTCTACAGAGTGCTAAATATACACATTTACTGGAACTGCATGTAAACACAACTACAAACCACCAATGCAGCTGAGGTGCAGAGCTGGCACTAACTGCATCAGCAGCAGAGGCTTTGTCTTCTGAGACAAGGCCAAATTACACATCTGTTCATATAGGTCATATAGCGTTTAGCAAACCATGTACAGAAACTAAAGAGGAAACAGAAACAGCTATAATGGTACCCAGTAACAACAGAAAACACAAACCCTCCTGGAACTTATCCGAGACTGTTAGAAACCCAGCTGCACCTGTTGCCACCACCTCAACTTCGTGGAGCAAGCCTCCTGAAACAGTGACACTAATGCTGGGACCAGACTACAAGAAATCAGCCTGATTTTGATGTAGCTCATACAGTCCAGCAGCAAGAATGAAGAATGGGTTGGATAATGTGGAACGCCCAGTGACGTTGTGGCGAACAGTCTTGTTCACGTTTTCCCACCTAGACTGACAGATCCTACGACATGCTCCTTGATGTTGACCAATAGGATAACAGAGTGCTCTCTGGTGCACATGTGTAAACATGGTGAAGAGAAAGAGGGGCACTACTATGGTAAACTATGGTACTATGTACACACAGTGTGGAGAGAGAGAGAGAAAGGTGCTGCTGCCAGAGGAGCCGCTGACTGAGATTGACATTAACATTTCTTATGTTGTTGTATTACAATAGTAAATAGTAAATAATGAATAGCAAAAAATTACAATAATAAAGCAAAAAGAGTCTCAAAAGACACTAGGTCTAACAGCTTAGACAGGATGACACAGAGAAATATTTACCACAAAGGATTCAGTGTTATATATGAGAATATGAGAATATGAGAATATTGTAATTCATATTAAATATTTAGGCAGTGAAAAGAGACCTATGGCTACAGAAAAAAAGACTTGTGGCTGTAACCCAATAGCCAGATCCGACAGAGACAGAGACATTTTTACCAACATATGCTGTATATCATATATTGATGACTGAAAAAGTGACGCAGTTTTAAAAAATGCTGCACTATTTGTAGATAGCATGGGAGCTACGTTAAAGTTTTACACAGCAATATTTTCTAAAGCTAGGCCAGCAAGTAGTAGAAGTGCTTTGAAGATTGCAGCAGCCCCCTCTGTTGGCCAAAACAAGCACAATGCGAGACATCCGCCTACCATGTCCTTCTTAAGACTCTGTGAAGTTTTTAATTTACAGTTCTAAACAACGAACGAGCATCTAAACAACTAAACTATCAGAACGCCTTGCATATGGCTTTTGTGCTTTGTGCAACTGTCAAGTTAGTTTCAAATAGTTGTGAGGAACTTTCACCACGTAAACACTTAAAAAAGTGTTGTTTCCTCTCCGAGCCTCTACAAGCTATAAGCATTTCGATGTACTTTGTACCTTCCTGAGAAATAAGCGTGCGCCGGCAGAAGGAGTAGACTGATGGTGGAAAAAAGCCCTCGGTTTTAGTGTAGTTAGCAATTCAGCAATGACTTTATTGCTGTGGCTAGTGATACAGCGATATAGTAGAGACAGCGTAAAGGATTCTACTGGTTTAACAGGTGTTCTGGGACTGCTAGATAATGGTTTGCTAATGGGATCTAAAGGTGTCCCCACAGGAAACAATATGGGAATCATTAAGCCAAATCCTATTTGAAAGCAAAACCATCAGGTTGTGACCTTAATGGTTGTAATGTTTTTATAGGGGGTGGGTGGTTAGGGGGGTGAAGGGCAATCTGGCCCACCCAGAGAGCACAAGAACAATTTTGCTATCCACAGATGTTTGTGACATGGCTGCAGATTGACCTCCTGATCCCCAGATGACAGGGGCAACACTTAGACAGTTGTGCTACTTTGATTTCCACTGAAACGAATGTATTTCCTCTCATGACATCTCTCTGTGAAAAAGCGAGCAGGACTGGGCCTTAGATCAACCTTTGGCAATGTGTTGTGGCTCCGGGTGTTGGTCACTCTCTCTACCTCTTTCACTCTCTCCAGGGAGGGTACTTGGGCTAATGGAGCCGGGTTGGGCTGAGGGCAGAGCCATTAACCCTATCACAGAGAACATCTGTGTGTCCAGGTGCTTGTACAGTCAGGACAACCCACCACTGTGACCACCCCTGTCCGCCATCAGGTGCAGGGTAAACACACGTTACAGGAAAAAAGCTTTCTCTCTTTTTCTCTCTCTCTCATTCTATGCATACCTCTCATTTATCTGTTCTGGAGATAGAGAGATAGTAAGAGAAGAAAAAAGAGATAGATAAACAAAAAAGAGAAAGATAAAAAAGAGAGAAAACATTAGAGACACACAGAGAGAGAGAGAGAGAGAGAGAGAGAGAGAGAGAGAGAGAGAGAGAGAGAGAGAGAGAAAGATAGCAAGCCAGGAGTGAGAAAGAGAGAGTGGTAAAAAGAGAAAAAGAGTGAGACCATAGAATGAGACTGAGCAAAGAGAGTGAGAGAGACAGAGAGAAAGAAAGAGAGAGAGAGAGAAAAAATGGGAAAGAGAACGGGATAGTTACAGAAGGGAAAAGAGAGATAGAGATAGTAAGGGAAGAAATGAGAGTGAGAGACAAGAGAGATGAGAGAAAGAAAGAGAGGGAGAGAGAGACAGAGAGAGGGAGGGAGGGGGGGACTGTGTGTGTGTGTGTGTGTGTGTTTGTGTGTTTGTGTGGTTAGTTTTGGTGCATTCTCTAGAAACTGATGGACATTCTGTTCTGTGAGAAACACACAGCTAACCAGTGCCTTCAAATCAGGCTGTTCCGAGCACTTAGCAGCAGCACCCTCTAGCACGGGTGGAGGATTTAACTCCTCTATCTTTTTGCACAGGTATTCCTCTAATCTCCTCTCCCTGTTTTTCGCTGAATGTATCTGATCGAGGAAGCTTAAACAGCCACAGAGCTTAAAGAAGAGTCTGCAAGGCTTAGTCTCCTTATTGGGTATTAGAGTGGTGTATTAGTCTGGTGTAGCTCATGAGTCCTGCACCTTGTGGAGATTTGTCCTGCTTCTGTTTCTCTGTTGGATGGGAGAGGTTTGATTCTCCCACCACTGCGCAAACCTTAAAGGAATTAGCTGGTTAATTCCACCAGGCAGCAAAATCATTAATAATTCATGAGCAGATAAACGCAGTATCCCAATTTGACTCTATGCACTATGTTCTTACCCACTACTTGCTAGCTTTTATGTAGGCTAGTATTTTCTCAAATCAAGCTCCAACAAAAATGGCAATTTACCATACGGGTCCTCATATCACTGATTAACTATTTAAACAACCTCCATTCCTATGGGGAATTAGCGCAAACTAATGTAAAGGAACGTTGATTCCAATTTCTAACAAGACACTAGTATTAAGAGTTGATTCCAAAAACATGAGTTGATGTGTTGCGCATCCCTCTGGCTCAGTACTGAGCCTAGCCACTGGGGACTCCATTTCCCAGGATACCCTGAGTGAGCATGTGACCTCCAGTAGACAGCCAGCAACCTATCCCAGATCGACCTCTCCTGATTACTGATTACTTAAGATGTGTGGTTTGTCTAGCCCTTTGCAAAGTATCGTATCTGTATAGTCAGTGCATACCAGGCCTTTCTAATCGCTTCCTGTTGTTTACTTTTGGCCTTCTTTTGACTTTGATTCTGGATCTTCCCTTTGTGTATTTTTGCCTTCGTATTTCGACACTACTTGTTTTTGACTTTGGCCTTGTCTGGTGATTTGGTAAATAAACGCTTTTTCTTAGCTTCACCTTCTCACGTCTTACCCTGGGTCGATCATTACATGATGCTTGATGCTGATTTTAGGAATTTGGGAATTCAGAGTTGATGAGTTAAAGAGTCAATTCCACTTGTACTTACAGAAACATTTTGCTTTGGTCTGGTTATTCATTTACTCATCATCTAAGCAATTTATCCTCCTGGGTCGTGGGGGGGTAGGGGGTTGTGCTATTTGGGGGTATGCTGGAGCCTATCCCAGCACTCACTGAGCAGAGGGCAGGAAACACCCTGGACAGGTCACCAGTCCAACACAAGACACAAACACAGACTTAGACACAGACTTTTCTAACTTGATTGAAGGTTTGTCTTTGGACTGTGGTAGGAAACCCACACAGAGACCGGGAGAACACGCAGACTCCACACAGAAAGGACCCTGGTTACCCGGCCGGGGAATCGAACCCAGGCCTTCCTTGCTGTAAGGTGACAGCGCTATGATGTATTCATGATTGTTTAAATCAGCAGTCATAAAGTATACATGTTTTACATAATACTCATTTGGAGCACTATGTCATGTTATGGAGAGGCATTTTCTGAAATAAAAGTACAAATTTATTATTTTGAAAAACGATATTATTTTCAGGGAAATGACTCTTTTCTGGACAGGCAACAGAAAAATGGCCAGGGTTTACCCGTTGGACAGAAAACCCTATGGCACTTTTTTGTCAAGACTTTCAACACTAAAAAACTAATGCTTTCAAAGTAAATAAGTTTGATTTTATTTATTTTCAAAGATGACATAGTACACCATATTTATATTGTGTAAAATATGTATACACTATGAATGTTGTTTTAAGCATTCATGAATACATTATGAACTGTTTATGTTTATGTTATGAATGTGTTATGTAGACACCCTTTGAGTAAAGTGTTACTGAAAATTTCATATTATAGTGACCAAAATGATCACGGGTATCAATATTATCACCAATGCTTTAACTAAACATCTGAAAAACATATCAAAACCATATCAAATGTAAATGAAAATGAAAGGTGGTATCATGTGGCCACTGAGAGGTTCAAATAGTTCACTGTGTTTTTAACATGAATTCATTAAATGCTTAATAAAGTACAGACTTAATATCACTATTCTCTTCTGATGAACTGATTTCAGCTCAAAATGTCTTATTTAATATTTTAACACAGGAAACAAGACTCAAGGTTCAGGTTGAATCCCTGTATGCCAGTTCTTGTTTGAATTTTTACTGCTCCATTTTGAATAGTTTTTTTATATTATAGGTTATTATAACACCTCACGCAAGTCTAACTGCTGCACTATTTAAGGTGGAATAGGAAATTCTGAACCACAAGCTGGATAATAAGCAGCTGACTCTACCTTTGTAGTTTTAAAGCTGGTAGGTACCAAAATATCCTACAAAGCTACCTGTGAAACTGTGCTACGGAAGGACATTTTGACAAGGTAGCGTAATTCATCACAAGACAGTCGCTATAAAGTAGTGGGTGCTGGTCACAAAGATAGACCATATACATTTTTCAGTGTTGTTCTGCAGACAGGATGACCATCTTCAGTCAAGTTTGCCTCTGCACCAAAATACCACTACACTTCAGACTGAGTTCTCTTACCTGGCTGGTAAAACCTAGGAGGGCTGTTACTGGCTCCCACCATGTTTCCCCTCACACAAAGCAAAGCCCCGATGCATGCTGCACCGGCACGCCTCATACTGCTCATGTTGCCTAATGCATGACTTTCACTATGTAAACCTGTGAATGTCGAAAGTAGATTCTGAAAGGCCTCAGTCTGCAACCTGGCAACCTGGTATTTACATGTGAATAACTGTGACTAAGATAACCTCAATAGCTTAGTAAGAAAAAAAAGCTATTTCTCTGTATTTAGTGTTACCTCAACAAGCTAGCATTTCCCCATCACTTGCTGATTCATTTTACCCTATTAAGAAGACCACGACTGCCTCTCATCTAACGCTAAACTCACTGGGATGTGATTTAACCCACAGTTGCTAAAAGATTTCCTTCACTTTTGAATGACTGAGGCCTTTTTGCTTATTAATAAAAATATTTCTGAATGTACTTTTGATGCTGGACAGTATTTAAGCATGGTAATCGAGCACAGTTTTAATGATAATTCAAATTATAAACGCTAATACTAACCACCTGGAATTTTAGCATGATTTACTGTGTATCTATTGCATCACTACAGGCGAGTGGGAACTTTTATGCAAATTTAGAGGTATGTTCACATGAGCTTAAGTTTAATTCATCACCTTTTGACAGCACCAACTACTTCCGTCACACTGGCAACTTCACTGGATTTGTGCAGGTAAATTGCCATGTCAATCTTACCGGCATTTCCGCTCCTGCTTGCGTTCCTGCATATAAATGCATGTGTGAAAGGGGCTTAATGTCTTGATTTTTGTAACCCAGAATCAAGATTTGTGTTTGGAATCGACTCTTAGAATCAACTCCATCCTCTCCCCTCTCTTGGAATCGAAAACGGAATTTCTGAATTGCAGAATTTCTGGGACTGAGCTACTCCACACTGTCAGAAACCTCACTAATGGCAATGAAGGTGATGGCCTCCGTCAAAACTGAAACTCGACTGATGTTGTGTCTGTTACAATTATTACATAGAATGTTTGACAATCGCAATTATTTGATATAATCACATGTATTTAAGCTGACTGCCAGGTTTCATGGCTCACTGAAAAATGGCTAAAGGAGTGGCTAGGACTTCAATAGATCCATATAATGAACAATAAGACAAGACACTTCAATCGTTAAACACAGTTATTTATATGATAATTAATCATCAGCCAAAATACCATGATCGTGACAGACCTAACTCACCCTTAATCCCAACCTTTTCAGAGACTCAGTAATGAATAGGGTCAGTAGTGAATAGGATTTTCAGTCACGCTGCACATCGCACCAGAAAGCAGGAGAAGAAGGGCCGCAGAATTCCAGCCCCAATCTGCTCTTGCCTTGTACATTTTGGCAACGCTTGATTTGAGACAGCTAGGGAGTTGAAGAGCATCAGGGTTGTTTGAATCTAACTTCATACACGTGGTTTGACGATGTGCTACTCCTGAATCAGCAGCGCTCTCTAAACACCAGACATGCTCTATGGCCAAGGAACTGTCCGCCTTATTATTCCTAATAACATTAGGCGTCAATAATTAATACCCTGCAGTTTCTCTGCAGTGGCTGGACTGTGGCGGAGTCCTGCAGGAGTGTGAGAGCAAGGCGAGTTGGAGGAAGGCTGAGGCCATTGTGATTTACAGCAAAACCAGATTAAAGTCCGGCCGCTCCGAGAGCTGTCAGAAGCCATAACGGAGAAGCCTGGGCTCGGCACGGCTGCAGCCGTCAGCATCAGTCATCCAGCAAAACAACAACAACAGGCCCGAGATCATCCGGCCCGAATGGAGCCACCGATCGATCTCAGCGATCAGCTTTTTGGCCGCCACAGCTGATTAGAAGGGCAAAAACGTCAATGACTATTTTAGATTTCAGGCAGAGGCAGAAAGGGTTGCATGGCGCTTTGACATTTCGGTCCTGCCTTTTCTCTTTTCCTCCTCCATAGAGAGCGAACACTGGAGGCCATTATATTAGACTGAGAGCGGATACAGTTAATTCAATAAGACTGTGCAATATCTGTCATTTCAGATCACGCACACTGTATGTGTGTGTGTGTGTGTGTGTGTGTGTGTGTGTACCAGGTTTAAATCGCCTTGTGGGGACCACAAACTGGTCCCAGCAGCATAAATCAATACATTTTAAGGTGAAGACATGTTTTGAGGTTATGGTAAGGTTATGTTTATGATTAGGGTTAGACTGGTAGTAGGTATGATTAAGTTTTTGTTATGTCTGGAAATGAATGGATGTCTATGTCCCCATAATTCACAGAAACAAATATGAGTATGGGTGTGAAAAACCCTAAATGACTAATGTCACTCGGTTATCATGGGACTGTCAACTGGGCTCAGAATAGTTTTCCGTTCATGAAATATTCAAGTATATTTGAATTTTATAAATTTTATAATATTCTGTAATATTAATATAGAAATTTCAAGCAAATTTTCACTTGACCTCTGCTAAATAACATCGACAAAACCATGCCATAAACATGTCATGGCAGTTGCCATATGCCATAATTTTTACTAATGTAGGGAAGGCAACGTGAATGGACATAAATAACATAAGCACTATTGGAAAGGATTTTAGAAGTCGAGTATCTAGGGCGAATAAGGATCACCGCTCCTAATCATCTAGGGTCCTACGGGGTCTGAAACAAAGACAAAAAGGAAGACACACACAACCTTTCCTAAAGAGTATACGATTAATACAGTCCTTGATCATGCGCCTCACTCCTAAACCAGTAACAACCACCAGAGGACACTCAAACACATATAGTGTTGTAACATTAAGCATACTGTAGTTACCTGTTATGACATCAAACATTAAATAGCAACATGGCTGTCATATCACAGGACATAATCCATTATGACATGTTTAAATAGCGCATAGTAGTCGAGAAAGAGCTTCTCTAACAGCTCATAGTTTTATAAACTAGTGGGTCGAATCCTATAGGACCAAGCATCTTACCAACAACCCCCTCTGAGGATTTCCCAATGCCACTATTACACTATACGGAACGTGCATGCTGGCCATCATGAAAGGTATCAGTGAGTAGAATGTCTTTGTTAGATTACGTTTTTTTGCATAAATGAAACTGCAACATCAGAGATGAGACGATAGTAATGGAGAAGAGCAGGAATAGCCATGGTTTTGGGTCTACCTCAAATATAATTACCAGTAATATAACAGTGTCACTTTACCGTTATGTGACTTTACTTATAATTTTACTTATAATTGGTATGATTGTTTGAATCTTCATTCAAATTGGCTGTAAAACCAAATTACCCCTGAATCTGCCAGTAAAAATAATATGCCTACTAAAATTTTGGCTGAATAAAAGTTACTAAATACCAAAATAGGCTGATTGAAAGACCACAAACTGCTACTGGGATGGGGGGTCTTCAAAAATCTTTACTGTCAGCAGGACCCCATCCCCGCCTCCCCAAATTGGACATCATTCAAAAGGATGAATTTAGATGAAAACAGGCGAGTTTGTGTTTATGTGGATTTGTTGTAATTCTGTTGGTCACTCTGTTTTTAATAATGTACATGCAATCAGATTACATGTCTATATTATAGTAGCTGTAATGAAATACACTACCCAATCCTGATGGCATCTGCCATGACACTTTTACGGCATGCCTGTGTCAGTGTTATGTAGCAGATTCATGTACAGTGATCATGACTTTTTCAGCCATACTGTACTCCAGGCCAGTAAAACTTTGACTGCTATGCTACAGAGCACCTGTATTTCAAGAGAACACAGAACCACATACTATACTAATGAATGGCAGCGTATGAGTTTTAGCATGGTAGTATGTGGTATGTACAGGGGTTGGACAATGAAACTGAAACACCTGGTTTTAGACCACAATCATTTATTAGTATGGTGTAGGGCCTCCTTTTGCGGCCAATACAGCGTCAGTTCGTCTTGGGAATGACATATACAAGTCCTGCACAGTGGTCAGAGGGATTTTAAGCCATTCTTCTTGCAGGATAGTGGCCAGGTCACTACGTGATGCTGGTGGAGGAAAACGTCCTTCTTGGTGGTATGCTGACATTACCCTGGATACCGTGGCTCTTGATACATCACAAAGACTTGCTGTCTTGGTCACAGATGCGCCAGCAAGATGTGCACCAACAATTTGTCCTCTTTTGAACTCTGGTATGTCACCCATAATGTTGTGTGCATTGCAATATTTTGAGCAAAACTGTGCTCTTACCTGCTAATTGAACCTTCACACTATGCTCTTACTGGTGCAATGTGCAATTAATGAAGATTGGCCACCAGGCTGGTCCAATTTAGCCATGAAACCTCCCACACTAAAATGACAGGTGTTTCAGTTTCATTGTCCAACCCCTGTAGGTTGTGGTTTATGTGTGGTCGGCAGTGGTGCGTTTGTTAGCCCTTGTGTGACCACCTGGCCTGAATCACGCTAGGGGCCAGCACAGAGGCTTTAAACATTCATCCATTCATTTACTCATCCATTCATTCCTCTTCTAAGCTGCTTATCCCTTTGGGTTGCAGGGGGTGCTGGAGCCTATCCCAGCGCTCACTGGGCGGAAGGCAGGTAACACCCAGGACAGGCCTCCAGTCCATCACAGGGCAGACACACAGACATGTACACACACACACAGGATGACCCGTAGTGTGAATATTCTCATTGAATTTGATGAAAAATTCAAATTTCAAATTCATTTTGACATGCTGTGTGTTTGGAAGGGAGGGCAATGAGCCTATGAAAGCGTGCAACCAAAAACACGCACACAAACACACACACAAGACACTGGCAAGTGAGTGTTTGCAGAACGAAGCTGTGTACACTACTGCGCATCGCTGCTACAGTCTTCAATCTGTGGCCTCTGCAGGACGAGAGAGCAAACACTCCGCACGTTTCTGATTCAACCACGTGCTTTGCCTCATCTCTGCCTGGGCTAAACTTTTGTTGCCATGGCTACACCGCCACCACATATTTAAGAGCTACCACGAGACCCTGCGAGAGGCACATGAGACAAGCACCAATCCAACTGGGAGAATCACTGCGTGCCGATGATAATGACTCTGTATGCCATACGTCTTCATACGAATCCCATTCAAAGTAGCTTCTAATTGACGTGTAATTGTTGCATTAAATGAAGCAGTAATGAAGAGCAGATGAAGCAGAGCAAAGCAGTATAACCCGGATTTTCAGTCCTTGCATAGTAGCGCTCCAGTCTGTTGTGTGCGTGTCCCAGCGTTAATTCAGTGCATGGCTTCACATTGGATGTCATAATTAACTGGGAGCGCAGTGTTTGCTAACTGTGGACCGCTGATGAATATATGAACGGAATGCCTTTCTGGTCATAGTCAAGGACGCACTATGAAGGTCTTACATTTCTTCACAGAAGCAAGGGATAGAAAGGAAGCTGCAATTTGTTGAGATCAAATAAAGAAAAGAGGAAAAACAAAACAAAAGGATGAGGACATGTGTGCTTCTCATGAAAAGCTCCGTGTTTCATTTGTTATAACTGGGCACTGTTACAGTCACTGAGCACAGTGGGGGTGAGGTACGGGTTAGGTTTAGGTTTAGACTTATAGCCTTTTTAATGCTACCAAATTAGTTCAAAGTCAGACTTTAAAACCCATTGACCTGGACTTAAGACTGAAATCCAATTATTTTGAATGACTCTAAAGCTTACACTGTAATTATTGCTTCAACTAAATAGTAAGCCAGCAGAACAAGAATCTGTGTTTTATGCCCTGTTAATTATTTAAAGTTTAATAAACTCAACCCACACGCTAACTTAAGTTAAAAGTCATTTTTTACAGTGTAATTGTATTGAAGTATATTTATGCAATGTATGCAATTAATTACCATAATCAGATAATTATGTGTCATTACACTAATATGAAAGAACATTCCATTTTGTCACTACCGAAACAAACAGACCTCTAATGAAACTTTAAAAAGTGTTTCAGCAATGACAATATGAGCTAAATTTTGAGCAGAACTCAAAACATTAGCCAATACATGACCATCAAACACAGCTTTGAACAGTTGGAAATAAGGCTGCGATGGTAACTGCATTACTGCAATGCCACGGTCATGTGACGCCTACAGCAGGGTCCAGCTCATTACCATCACCACCATTTTGATTTATTTATTTATTTTATTTATTTATTTATTATAATTTTTATTTTTTTTGTGGGTGTGTGATATGAAATATAAACACAGTCATAAATGGGATGTTTTGTTGCTTTTGTAAATAAAAATAAGTTTGTTCTTTAGAGATATATGAACTTTGTCTAGAAATTTCAATTCTAGTTCAATATTAAAATATTTAAATGAACAACACAATTTAATATGAACAATAATTTACTCACAGCTCATTTTAAATGTATATTTTATATGCAGAATTTCTAATTACATATAAGCAGTTGCATATAATGTAACATTTATAATAGATATACACCCATTCTGCTTCATTACTACACCTCCTTGTATCTACACTCACTACAAATTCTATCACCTCTACGTACCACATAGGTGAACTTTGTAGTTCTACAGTTACAGACTGTAGTCCATCTGTTTCTCTGCATTCTTTGTTAGCCCCCTTTCACCCTGTTCTTCAATGTTCAGGACCCCCACAGGACCACCACAGAGCAGGTATTATGTGGGTGGTGGATCGTTCTCAGCACTGCAGTGACACTGACGTGGTGGTGGTGTGTTAGTGTGTGTTGTGCTGGTGTGAGTGGATCAGACACAGCAGTGCTGCTGGAATGTTTAAACTCCTCAGTGTCACTTCTGGACTGAGAATCATCCACCAACCAAAACTATCCAGGCAACAGCATCCTGTGGGAAGCGTCCTGTGACCACTGCTGAAGGACTAGAGGAAGACCAACACAAACTGTGCAGCAACATCTACAAGGTGGAGCAACAAAGTAGGAGTGTCTAACAGGGTGGGCAGTAAGTGGACTCAACACTCCATCTATGTATGTGATCCATTCGTACCAGTGGTGGTCCTGTGGGGGTCCTGACCATTGAAGAACAGGATGAAAGGGGAGCTGATAAAATTGACAATGAGTGTAGATACAAGGAAGTGTGTATAATGATGTGGATGTTGGGTGTATTACATGTATATATAAAGGGGACATATACATAACCTTAACGCACTGTATAAAAACTATAAGCTATGGGTATAGACAGAGTGAGCGAGAGACAGACAGACCGACCGGGAGAAGGGCAGAAGGAATGAGAAACTGGGTGAGAAAGTGCGTATATGTATGTTTACTGCTTGTGTGTGTGATTCAGAATGCAGAATCCTTACCAGTGAGTTTTTCCAGCTCAGCGAGTGTGTCCTGGTAGGTTTTGATGAGCTGGCTATAGCGGGTTATGACGTCCTTCCTCAGGTTATCCCAGTGTGGGGAGAGTTCACCCAGATCGTTCAGCTCCTGTATCCTGCATATCAAACATAAAACTAGAGTCAGAAAACAATATTCACTCACTTTAAGTATAAACCGTTTGACAGCTCTTCCAATTAGTTTAATTCAATTAGTTGAAGATGCACCCATCGGTGAAAAGGAAGTGTGCGGGGGATGCCAGCAATGATATCAGCATCACAGAGTACATTTGTTGATCTTTTTTTCCCCATAATTACCCTCATCACTTATTAATATACGTTGGTGAATAACCGTTGCAGCCCTTCCTCTATGGAGAGTAACACAGGACGAGGTTTTAGTAATTCAGGGTAACTGGATGTAATCTCAAAGCTGTTTCAGCCCTGCAGGTAATGTTCACACTGCACTGCTCATTTTAAACTGATGAGAGGCCAAATGTCTTGCAGATTACACAACAGTTCAGGTCACCCTGGCCTGCTGCACAATTCACTGACCTGGACGCCCCTAGAGACAGAGATACATTGTGTTTTATTCTTTATTCTTTTTTGGCATTTACAACAATGGCTTATATATATATATATATATTTGATCATATTTTTTATTCATTTTAGTTACCTAAGATATCAAGATATTAAGAATCACATTTTATAGAACAGGGCATTACATATTAGATGAGGTATCCCCTAATGCTATTAACAGCACTGGGCTGCATTCAGTAATGCTTAACAAAGTTGGAGAGTACTATACTGCCAAAAGTATTCACTCACCCATCCGAATCATTGAATTCAGGTGTTCCAATCACTTCCATGGCCACAGGTGTATAAAACCAAGCAGACATTGAAAAAAATTCACAGGAGCTCAGTGAATTCCAGCGTGGTACCGTGATAGGAGGCCACCTATGCAACAAGTCCAGTCGTGAAATTTCCTCGCTACTGAATATTTCACAGTCAACTGTCAGTGGTGTTATAACAAAGTGGAACCTACAGGAAACGACACCAACTCAGCCCTGAAGTGGTTGGCCACATAAAATGACAGAGCGTCAGAGGATGCTGAGGCACATAGTACCCAGAGGTCGCCAACTTTCTGCCGAGTCAATCACTACAGACCTCCAAACTTCATGTGTGAAGAACAGTGCGCAAAGAGCTTCGTGGAATGGGTTTCCATGGCTGAGCAGCTGCATCCAAGCCTTACGTTACCAATCTCAATGCAAAGCGTCGAATGCAGTGGTGTAAAGCACACTGCCACTCTAGAGCGGAGACGTGGTCTCTGGAGTGACAAATGACGCTTCTCCGTCTGACTCTGGGTTTCGCTGTTGCCAGGAGAACGGTACTTGTCTGACTGCATTGTGCAGTCGTGTAAAGTTTGATGGAGGGTGGATTATGGTGTGGGGTTGTTTTTCAGGTGTTGGGCTCAACACCTTAGTTCCGGTTAAGGAACTCTTCAGTGAAGCTTCAGCATACCAAGAGATTTTGGACAATTTCATGCTCCCAACTAGTTTGGGGATGGCCCCTTCCTGTTCCCACATGACTGTGCACCAGTGCACAAAGCAAGGTCCATAAAGACATGGATGAGTGAGTTTGGTGTGGAAGAACTTGACTGGCCTGCACCAAGTCCTGACCTCAACCCAATAGAACACCTTTGGGATGAGTTACCTCACAAATGCCCATAAACACATAAAGGCAAACCATGTGGAAGCCTTCCCAGAAGAGATGAAGCTGTTATAGCTGCAAAGGGTGGGCCGATATCTTATTAAACCCAATGGATTATGAATGGAATGTCACTCAAGTTCATACGCATGTGAAGGCAGATGAGCGAATACTTTTGGCAATATAGTGTACATCAAATCTGAGGACTGAGAGGGAAACTCTGAATCTGTGTGCCTGCAACCATTTCTGTGGGGGTTTTGATGTGTTTTTGGGGTCATTATCTTGCTGAAAGCTCCACCCACAAGGAAGCCTGAACCTTCGATTTTAGTGGAATTTATCGTGCCGTCATGCCCCTGGACTTCTAGCAGCAATACAGTCCCAGTGCATCAATCATCCACTGCCATATTTGAGTGTGGGCATCAGTTGCTTTTTATTAAATATTTTATAATATACAGTCATTTTTTAGCTGCTGTCTGTGCTACACGCGCTGGTTAGTCTGGTAATTAGCTGGTGGTGATAATAATGTGAGTCGACTGTGTTACAACACTATTGTAGACATGATTTATATTAGATCAATGGTAAGCAATTACTCAAAGCACATGTATTGTTTATTTTATATGATTGCTTTTGCCCACTATCTTTAAGGGTGGCCTGTAATTGAATGACTGGAGAGGTCTGCAATTAAACGGTCTCTGTTTTAGCACATGTTCAGCACACGTTCAACACCAATGAGTCACCTTTCAAAATTTTTTGAGTGGGGGGAAAAAAAAAACATCCTTGTAGAATAAATTCAGTCATCTCCTCTATTATTACAGATCATTTAGTCTCTCACTATTTTTCTTCTCCCCTTTCTCTCCCACTCGCTCTCTTCACTTTGCCTACATTAGCACTAATCAGTAGCTTTGTCCTTGCCTTTCTCCTGTTTGTATTTGGCCACTATTACTGGCCTCGTCTGTCACCTCTCCAAGTGGCGCAGAGTTGCCTCGCGGTAACATGACCACAGTGGCCTTATTAAAGAGTCCGCTGCAAGTGTGAGGGCTGGCAGACGTGCTAATGGAGCGCTAATGCAGGTGTCTTTAATGACACAGTTCATTTCTACCACGCAGTCGCTGCCATTTTAAGATTGATTATTAGCAAGTTAAAATGGTGAATCCATTATAAAGAGGAACCACAACAACACATTCTTTAATGTGAAGAAACAGAGGAGCCACAGTCGAAAAAATGCAGTCGAGTCACATTATTATCACCAGATGATATTAATATCCAGAGTAACCGGAGCTAGACAGGCTGCCAGTGACTCAGTAAGGTCCTGCTAGGTTGTCACAGGTATCTGGAGCCATGCTGACTGCAGCGCATCCCACAGCTGCTGGAGGGTGAGTGGGTGGAGGACGGATCACAGAGCGAATACGATGATCAAGGTGGTCCCACAGATACTCAGTTGGGTTCAAGTCTGAGGAATTAGGGGGCCAGGGTAGTACTTTGAAGTCTTGGTAATGCTCTTCCAACCAATGTCAGACATTTCTAGCCATGTTACATTGCCTTGTTGGCAGATTCCATCCACCCCAGAGAAGACAATCAGCATGTATCGCCCCACATTACCCATAACAGCAATATGGGATATGTGCAGAGAGCCTATTGCACATCTTATCCACCCACCAAGCCAGCTCACGACTGGTGACCTCCTTCATGAGCTTTGTGCTGCTGCCGTTGAAAGTAGGAAGTGGCCATAATAATGTGACTCGACTGTGTATGTATTCTGCAAAACCAGTGGTATGACATATGTATGCTTTTTAATGCATTCAACACTTAAAAACGAGACTTTGCTCTGCCAAATGCCTTGCAGAAAACTGAACAAAAATGCCATCTCCGGTGCTAATCCTCATTATTAGTCAGTGTGACACTGCCCAGGTGCATTGTGGGAGTGCCCACAGGGCCAGAACAGCGGAGCAGAACTAAAGTTAGATTTACATAGGTAATAGGGGGCTTATCTGGCCTAAACAGGTGGTTATAGCTCCCCTGTGCTGTTTGGGAAAAGACCTTTAATACATCTCATTAATAAAAAGCTCAGGCATCGTTTTTTTTTTTTTAATTGTGGAGGAAATTTCCATAGAGAACAATGATTCATTTTCATTTTAATTCTGGCAACGGCTCTCCACGTGCCCTTAATACTTCCAGCAATACGATTAGCATCTTCAAATGATGCAAGTGCCACAAAAGCTGTGGATTCTTCGTAGCTGCGAAACCAAGTGGAGAAATCCTCCAGTATCTACTGAAGTGGGGGGTGCTGAAAAGTGCTTATTGTTTGCATGCTAATTTAGCAAAAGTAGAAGAGCGAGGGAGAGATAATTATATCGGCCTTTGAGATTGTACAGCCCTGATAAGCTGGGCGTAAAGCACAGAGCCGAGGGGTAGAACAGGCGGGAGTAAATGTTCTTCGTGCACATGCATTGTTTCAGCTTGAGCTCTAGAGAACGAGCTGCTTTTTCAGCACCGTGGCGCTGTCCGCTGTCTACAGAGGCTCTTCTGTTTGCCTTTGGCGGCACGGCCCATGGCCCTCTTCTCCAACAGAGTTCTGTGATTCTGAAAAAAGTTGGACTCTCCTGGACAACTGACCTCTTCAGGGTTATTGGCGGGTGGTCAGCAGTGGAGGTGGGTTATTTGTGAGTTGAGTGGACACTGCAAAAGAGGCTGCCCCAAGGTTAGAAATTGAAAAATGGTCAAAATACATTGCTTCCTCAGCCATGAGGTATAAAAAACTCAGGTTATGGATTTGGGTTGTTACAACAGCTGCAGAAATACTACGAGAGGAGGAAAAATGACAGGAAAGGAATAAGAGGTATAAAAATAGAGACGATAAAAAGAAGAAATAAAAGCATGCAGCTGAGAGAGAGAAGAGAGAGGGTGAAGAACAGACATCTATAAAGGGAATGGTTGCAGAAATGAAGGACGAAACAAATGAACAGAGAGAAATGAAGGAAAGAACAGAGAGAGGGAAAAAAGGAGAGAAATAAAAGAGGAGAGAAATGCAAGAAGCGATGAAGAGGTGTGCTGAATGCTTGGCCTGAATCTCTACAGTGGACTGCAGAAGGAGCCTGTGGTGTTGGGTCTTTATTTCATGGTGTGTTATAGGCGTTGTTCACTTTAATCACTGGAGGCTCGGAGCCTGGGGTCAACAGCAGCTCCAAGAGGGGAATCACAATTAGCAGCAGCTCCCTTTACCATAGGACACACACACACACACACACACATTCGCTTAGAGCAAGACCGCGTTCTTCAAAAAAGCTCAGCCCAGAGGGAAATGTAAAGTCAGTGTAGTTCAAGTCTACATGCACTTACGCTTAACTTCAGTTAACTTTTGAGAGAGAGAGAGAGAGAGAGAGAGAGAGAGAGAGAGAGAGAGGGAGGGAGAGAGAGAGAGGGAGGGAGAGAGAGAGGAAAATAATATTAGAAAGAACAAAGTGTTATCTTTGACAGAGAAGACTGTGACATCCTGTCAGACACTGGCTCAGTTCTAGGGCCTGACCTGTTTACCACTGTTATTTAAATATATGATTAAGTCAGTGGAGCTACAGAGTGATGGAGGTTGGTATTATAAAGTTCTGCAATACCAAAAGTTAAGCAAAGGTAGTGGTTCCCTCATTCAGCTGGGCCTGAGCTGAAGCTCATTACACTCCACAGCACACATTCCCATAAACATCTCACAGGCTCAGGACCAGAACAAAACAGCAATTCTGCTATCTTACCTGACAAACACAGTACACCATGCCAGATTACCTGATCACAGTGACTGATATGACACTGAGATCTGTCTAGACAAAGTACAAACAGATGAGCACCATCTGGCTGTGGAGATCAGCAGACATATGAAACCTTGGACCCTGGAGAACCATAAACATGCCAGCAGGTCCAAACAAAAACAGAAACAGCTGCAATTTCTGACTGAATGCTGAAAACTGGATGATAAACACAAAGAATTCTTTACAATAGTGTGTAATATTGCCACGAGCACAAATAACAGCTGTGATTTGATTTGGCATGTACTGGACAAGTTTCTGGATGCAGGTGACATCAATGTTCAGACACTCTTACATCAAATAATTGTTCAGTTGGGCCAGATTTACTGGAAGTCTTCCCTGGCACAATTCAGAGGAGAATTTCCTGTAGACTGGGATTTTAGCCACTGCTGGTAGACCCATATGACCATATGCTTCCATACACCTGCAGATTCAGCTACTTCCTTCACACTATGGTCTTTGCCATGCCCAAATACAATCACTCCTTTTAGCCAATCATTAACATCTGCTTTGGAACCATATTCCACATGTGGAATGAGACATTCACTGCACTGTACCACCTCTTCTCTATGAATCTATGAATCCCATCACTCACACCCCGCAGGTATTTATAGCCCCATCATCCTCATGCAGCGCCATCTGCAGGATCCTGATGTTACTACCACCTTAAACAAGCAAGGTGACAAATTTTTGTCCAGTGAGCTTATATTAAATATTTTAGCCTATTTTTATTATGAGTTATTTTGCTTGTTTTGTTGTATAATATCTCACATAAAATCCCAAACTATGCTTTATTTATGTTTTAGTGATGCTTCTACTATGCTTTATTTATGTTTTACAGGCATCAAATGATGGCATACCATGCTTATGTGATTTTTACAGACAACATCACATATACTGTATATCGCTGCAGGGGTTCATAAAGTAAGCTGAATTAAACAGAGAACAGAGAGGGGGAAAGGAAATTGAGAGGTAGATAAACAGAAAGAGAGAGGGAAAAGAAAAGAGAAAAAGACACGCAGCAAAACAGATAGAAACAGTGCACAAAATAAAAGAGAGAAGAGAGAGAGAGTTAGAGTGAGTTAGAGAGATAAAGAGAGCACGATGGAGACACCTGCATCCAGGAGAAGTGGGGCAGTGGAGGTTTTGTGGCTGAGTAAAAACCACTGAGCATTTGTTTTTGCTGGTGAGAGATTAGCTAGTCGACTTGGTTTGTTGAATAGACCTTTTAATGGATTCTGTGAGGCATTTTCAAGCCGGATTTTCACCGCAGGAGTGAAGTACAATTTTCTCAGTACAAGAAAAAGGCCTCTTTGGTTAAATCATTTGTTAGGGAGAGCAAAACAGGCTTTCTGGAAGAGGAATAAGAGCACTGGAGCTGTCCGTGTGGGTCCTGAAAGGATGCTGAAAGCACTGCTAATTGGAAGACTAAAAGTGTTGGAACGAATATGAACATTACAGCTGGAGGAGCTTGCGTGGAGGTTTGGTGGTTAATAGGGCTACAGAAATATATATATAGATATAGGCAAATGCCATAGAATAGACATAGAAATGCTACAGAACAGATATAGGCAAATGCTATAGAACAGACACAGAAATGCTATCGAATAGACATGGAAATGCAACAGAATAGACACAGAAATGCTACAGAAAAGATATGGAAATGCTATAGAATATATTTGGAAATGCTACAGAGTAGACATAGAAATGCTATAGAATATAAATAGAAATGCTATAGGATAGATATAGAAATGCTATAGAATAGATATAGAAATGCTACAGAACAGACATAGAAATGCTAATGAAAGTTTTGCAGAAATAGAATAGGTAAACCAAAACAATAAATTATGAATGAATGTAAGACTCAAACAGAAAATAACAGAAATATTATATAACAACAAGAGAGAGAGAGAGAGAGAGAGAGAGAGAGAGACAGTAAGAGAGACATAGAGAGAGAGAGTTCTGTTTGTTGTAGAGAGTGTATAATGGTCAGAATGCTGTAGGGAGAGACTATGTATTGTGTGTGAGACAGAGTATGAGTGTTTGTGTTGTGTGTGGGTGAGAGTATGAGTGTGTTGTATGTGTGTGAGACAGTACGAGTGTTTGTGTTGTGTGTGGGTGAGAGTATGAGTGTGTTGTATGTGTGTGAGACAGTACGAGTGTTTGTGTTGTGTGTGTGTG
>CM067478.1:30205984-30480399 GCA_034552555.1 Semaprochilodus insignis | reverse complement strand
GAGAGTATGCAGGCAGTTCTTGGAGGATGAAGGAATTGATACCATTGACTGGCCCCCTCGCTCGCCTGACCTAAATCCAATAGAACACCTCTGGGACATTATGTTTTGGTCCATCCGACGGCGCCAGGTTGCACTTCAGACTGTCCAGGAGCTCAGTGATGCCCTGGTCCAGATCTGGTAGGAGATCCCCCAGGACACCACCTGTCGTCTCATTAGGAGCATGCCCCGACGTTGTCAGGCATGCATACAAGCACGTGGAGGCCATACAAACTACTGAGTACCATTTTGAGTTGCTGCAATGGAATTTCGGTTAAATGGACTTGCCTGCTGCATCATTTTTTCACTTTCATTTTCAGGGTGTCTTTGAATTCAGCCCTCTGTAGGGTGATCATTTTCATTTCTATCAAACGATGTGGCATCCTTTCGTTCCTAACACATTACCCAGCCCATATGAGAAAAGATATTCTGCATGATTTTTTTTCCCATTAAGATCTGATGTGTTTTCAAAGTGTTCCTTAAATTTTTTTGAGCTGTGTATTTATTATATTTATAAAAGCAATTTCTGCTGAACAAAAGTCAGTAAAAAACAAAACTGTGCTCATGTTTTCTTTTCACTGATGCAGTAAATTCACCTAAATCCATGCATGGCACTGTCCACAAACCTTACAAATCTGTACAGGGGATATTAACAAAGCTATCAAACCGTCTACTGGGGTGGAGGGAGGAGCGGAAAAGTGAAAGCCAAACTCTTTCTGCTTCATTATTTACAACCTATTAGACTGAAACTGCTCACAGCTTACCAAGCTCTCGCTGCCTCCCAAAGAATAAACTTCTTTACAAATGACCCAACATTGTGCAATCAATCAAAAGCTGCACTTATTCAACTCTGTCTGACAAAAGCATCTAAAGACGCATTTAAAGGTGAAGTCAGAGAATGAACTGATAATTGGGTGTCTGGGGACAGAAGCAGGAACAACAGAGAGAGGGTGGGAGACAGAAAGCACAGGGGTGTCGTTGCCTAGCAGGAGTTCAGATATGGGAGTTGCAGTCTAGGAATTTGTGTGTGTGTGCCTGACTAGGAGGGGTCGGGGTGGGGTTGGGTGTGTGTGTGTGTGTGTGTGTGTGTGTGTGTGTGCTGGTGTGTGAGAATCTTGTGGAAACATAGACCATTTTGCGTAAATGGTTTCTGTCCCCTGTTCCATCAGGCCACTGAACAGCCAGTAGTGCTGGTACATCGGTCAATGGACCTGTTACTACCTGTTATCTCACCTATATCATCAACACTGACCCAACAATCTCCGTTGGCAAATTCACACCCTTACTCTCACCATCACTCTACATTTAGCATATCTATATCTGCACATATAGACTGACATATTGCTTATCTTCTATCAATATAATGTATACGAGTTTTATAAAAGTTTATATAGAGTTTTATAGGGAACTACCAATGAATATGCGCTACAGTAGGACATTTAGAGAACAAAGCACATTTGTCACAATGCTGGAAAGCTGCACAGTCACATAGTGGCCGCACTGCTAAAGCTAACATGCTGCACTGCTGCAGATGTATAGAACTGAGAGAATGCTGCATTTGTATTTCATTACGTTGCTGTTGTTATCCCTTTTACACACAACTACCTCTTTACATACTACTGCATGTAGCTGCTGCATCAGTAAATATTAGTAATATAAACCACACTTCCCTTTCAGGCACAACCGGAGAGCACAGGATGACGCCTAGCATTCAAAATGATTAGTCAGATGTATGCAAATACTAGGGATGCACCAAAATGAAAATTTTTGGCCTAAGCCAAAACCGAACAAAATTGAACATTTGGCCGAAGGTTTTTCAAAGTCATTCATTGATTTTTACAGTCACGCCCAGAAAGTTACTACCAACATAACTTACAATCAGACGCAAGCTCTGTTGGTGCAACTGGCCCCTGTAGCGGAAATGGCAGAGTAGCACGAGTCCTGACACACCACATTAATGGTTAATTCTCTGTTACGTAGTTCTCTGTCTAAATCTTAAATAAATATTTCTTGTCAAAACTACAATATGAAACCGCAGGATTGGTTGTACTTGACTGCTGTAGACTGACATCTGTCGCTTTTCTCTCTTTGTGCGACTGATACTTTCCAGAACTATAGAAACCAGTTGACTCCCCTTCTATATCTGTTTTCACAATTAAACAGCACCAAGGACACTGAAAAGTCCCACTCTGCTCAAACAATACCACCAAAGTATGAAAGGAGGGAAGAGGGGAAGAGAGAGACAGAAAAAAGAGGGAGCAGAAAAAGAGAGGTAGAGAAGGCAGTGGACGGGCATGTAGCGGACACACAAGCTCTTTGAAGTGTTAAACAGGCTTGAATAATTTAGCATTGGGCTAAGTATAGCTCTTAAACATCCATTTCCATCCTTGAAGCGGCCTCCGACAGGAAGTCGGCCCCTCGCTCCTTCAACGTCTCATTCGTTTTCTCTCTGGCTGTCTTCATTCTCTCTCTAGATCTTTTCTTCATGTGGCGCAGGCTTTCGGCTTTCTCTCAGTTCTTTCTCGGCTTCTGAGTGCCCCGTCTTCTTCACTCTCGTCAGCTCTTTTTTCTCTCTCTCTCTCTCTTTCTGTGCTTCTGTCTGTCCTGCACTTCTTTTGACTCGATCCTTTTTACTTTCTTTCCAACCTCATCTTACACCACCACTCAGCTTCTATGTCTAGCTTTTTCTCTTTCGTTTGCCACCATCCCGTCATCCCCCTCATGTCTGTAACTGCATGTGTGGGTGCACTTTCAGGTCCAGGGTGGTCTGTAACGGTTAAGGTTGGGCATTTTCATGTATTTCACTTTCTTCCCAGAGGTCTGCCTGCAATTTTTATGTGCCAAAAACGGTCCTAATTAAATTTAATATTCCCATTTTTCAACTTCTCATTATCCCTCAGAATTAAACAGGTGTCTTTGTTACCGTGCCTTTATGACTGGAACATACAACATATTCCTATTCCTACTTTTGATGGGGGCAGCACATAGCTGATAAAGGTTCGATTTTTGTGCCATTCTGTGGACCAACTTATCCACGTGGAAGGCACTCTCAACTGATCTGGGTATGAATCCATCTAGCATATCACATACACCCATTCATGCTGATTGTTTTGCCTGGGGCAGATGGGATCTTCCAGCAAGTCAATGTGACATGTCACACGGTTAGAAATGTCCGACATTGGTTAGAAGAGCATGACCAAGACTGGCAAGTACTACCCTGGCCCCCTAATTCCCCAGACTTGAACCCAACTAAGCGTCTATCGGACCACCTTGATCGTCTTGATCGTTCTATGGATCCTCCCCCATGCACCTCCAGCAGCTGTGGGTTGCACAGCAGCCAACATGGCTCCAGATACCTGTGACAACCTACCAGGACGTTATTGAGTCACTCCCAGCCCGTCTAGCTGCTGCCTGTGTTGTACAAGGCGATTACTCTGGAGATTAGCTGGTGGTAATGTCATAATTGTAATAATAATAATGCTCCCCCCTTTCACCCAATTTTTCCATTGTCAGGACCCCCACAGGACCGCCACAGAGCAGGTATTATGTGGGTGGTGGATCATTCTCAGCATTGCAGTGACACTGACATTGGTTGTGGCGTGTTAGTGTGTGTTGTGCTGGTATGAGTTGGTATAAGCAGGACTGAGAATAGTCCACCAGTCTCTTTAGGTGTCTGTGCTCGATGCGGGTCATACCTGAGGCTGTCCTCTTGGATGTAAAGGCAGAGGAGCTGCATGGGGATGCTGAAGGACAGTGTACACTCCGCCATCTGCTCCCTGACCAACATCCACTTACTGTCCACCGTCTGGAACCGGTATACCTTACACACAGGATTCTTGAACACTGCAAAGGAGAGAGAGAGGGAGAAAGAGAATATGTTATTAGTAGTAGTATAATACTTTTTCATATATTTCAAGTAAAAATGACATGCATCACCCAAGAGGAGGGCTCAATGCATGTGAACCCACCAAAACACTGCCTGCAATTTAAGGCTGGACGGTTTCTGACCACAGGACAGCTGCTGAACATATATTATTTGGGTGGTGGATCGTTCTCAGCCCAGCAGCAACACTCCCATGGTTGTGTATGAGGCAAAGGCATCCCATGTTTTACTTGACAGACAGACATTTTCCAATATAATATACCTTGCAGTGTCACAATGGCTCACTAGCGAGATTACTGAGGCAGCTGTTTTCCATTCCTGACAACCCAATGGTTAGTCTGCTGCTCATATTCAGTGATGGCCCTTATCGCTGTACCTGACTGACACAGCAGCCATGATTGCGGACATTCAGCGAGCAGTGATGCCCTCCCTGAGTCATCCTGGTAGAGCCAGCACCATTGGCAGATGGTTGCACGATGCAGGACTACATGCACGCAGACTGTTACGATGACTGCCCTTTATACCACGTCAATGTCGTCTGCAATGGTGTCATGCCAGACTGTCATGGAGTGACTCAGAATGGCAGTCGCTCACCTACAGTGATGAGTGCCACTTTTGTCTCGGTGGAGACGACCAGTGAATCCGTGTGTGGAGGCACGGTGGTCAGCACCAAGATGAACAGTTTGTTGTCACGCATCATATGTCCAGATGGCCTGGTGTCACTCCACCTCCAGCCCTACTGCAACATCTACAGGAACTGTGTGAGAATATTCAAGCTGCATGGGATGGACTAAACGCAGAGCCGTCCATGCCAGACCATACCGAGACATCTTGTATGTTGCACTAGCAAACAGGGCAGCCTGATGCCATACTGAGACACACTACTTGTGCAGCTCAATAAATATTGCCCATATCAGTCTAAATGTAGCATCTTTTATTGTTCCTGGTAACCTTTATCTTCCTTCCCAATAGCATTGCAGTCCGGCACTTCCTTCTGGGTGCAACTATTTTTTTGATGACGAGTGTATATCGATGGGTAATCTAACACACTTGTCAGTATTTTGAACTAATGTTAGTTCTCCCAACCAACAGGAGAGCTTGCTTAGCTACGATTCCTTTTTGGCCAAAATTCTCCCTGCATTTAAAAAATGCAACCCATTTGCTTCCATTCAGAACTGTATGATGACTTGAGAGTAGTACTGTAATACTTGCTGAATTTAAATACAAATATGATTCATATTCAGCAGTCAGGAATCGTCTGGCCCTAAGGGTTCCTCTCTGGTGTGTGGAGCTGATGTAAATGGTGGCATACATATCTGTTCACTGCTAGGATGAGAGTGGCCCACCACCCAAAAATACCCAACCAAGGGCAGCTCTGTGGTCATAAATTGACCGCTGATGAAGGGCAAGAGAAAGGCTCACGCAAACTGTGCATCAACAGACTGTACACAGCAATGTGGAACTACAAGGCAGGGGTTTCTAACAAACCAGCCAGTGTGTAGTAATCCCTTTCCTACTATTAGGTGGCACATGCACTCAAATTCCGTCATATTTACACATATACAGGATGTGACACTGAGCTTTGAGTTATGATACGGACAACGATTTAATGTCATTCTAAGTACTTACACTTTAATGGCGTTCTAAGTAATGGAAAATTGGAAGTAGAAATCATTCTCAAAGACCACTGGCACATATTTAGAAACAGAGAAAGTGCTTGGGTTACACTTTTGGGATGTGTGTTATTGGTGTTGGTGCACATTTGGCAGTGCGCTACTGCATTTGGAAGCTGCCTGGCTTCATTATATTACTGAGATGCAGGCTTGTGGAGCAGGAGTCTAGAGAAAAGGAGCAGGAGTCCGTGCTGGAGAGAAAGCCACGCTTTACTGCCGCTGCTGCACCACTGATAAGAGCATTAAGCGCTGTTTGCGGTTTCTCCCTCAATCGCTGCCGTTTGGCCACTTTTCCTCCCTCTCTGCTCAAAGGCGAGGAAGCTGGATTGGGTCTGTATGTGCCTTAATGGGTCTGAAGTTACAGAGCAGGCTGACTTTGAGCATCAGGATGGGGCGTAAACAAGCAGCCAACATGAGAAAACGCTGGCTAATGTGGAAACGTACTTTCCTGCGGCGCGAAAGCTGCATATTTTTGCAGATAGTTACGGCTCTTGGGTGAGACTTGTGATATACGGCTTTCATGTCTGGTCCAAATTCTGAGTTCTGTAAACAGTGCATGTATGTTTGGGGTATAGCTAAAGTGGAGGGTTTGTGTGTGGGTTATATATTTACTGACCACTTTAGTATACCCCCACCTTGTAGCTTCGCCTTACTGGTGCACACTTATAGACAGAAGCCCATCGGCTGATGCAGTTTGTGTTAGCTGGCCTCCAGGGCCCTATACCGTACTGAGTCTGCTCTTTGAAAAGTTACTAATGACTTTTACTTAATGCTGATTCTGGTGATTGTTCTATGCTGGTTTTGCTGGATTTGACTGCTGCATTCGTTACTGTTGACCATCATATACACTGAGCGTTTGAAGCACTGTGTTAGAGTCAAGAGTTTGGCTTTTATCTCTTATATTTTATCTCTTATTCTCTTATTAATTTCAGTTCTTATTGATTAAGTCTCCTCTGCTTCAATAACTATGACGTCTGGGGTTCCACAAGGGTCTATTTTAGGGCTTGGTAAATTTGTGCTATATATGCTCCGCATTGGTCAAACTGTAGTATTTGTGAGCATAAAATCTCTTTTCAATTACTATGCAGACGATTTACAGCTGTACACACCTTTGAACCTTTACTTTCTATTAAGACTTGTCGTAAATCTGTTTGCTTTCTTGTCTTCTATTAGTTCTATATATATATATATATTCTTGCTATCACATGGTTTTTCATTTGTAAGCAGTGTCGATACCAAAAGCTTAGCAAATAGTCTCTCAACCATTTGCCCCCCTGGGGGACAGTTTGTCCAAAAGCTTACCCCCTGGGGAAGAGTTTACCTTCTCAAAACAGAATAACACTGAGGTATTTATGACAGGATTGGGGACCCCGGGAACATTGATCCAACAAAGGGCTAAACGGTATTGTAGACTCACCCTGGACAAGCCCTGAAACCAACCTTCTTTCTGCATACAGTGTTGTCTCCTCTCTTCTTCAAAAGAAGAAATTACAACAGTGTCAATGAGTTTCTTATGGATATTAAGAATTAGATGACCCACAGGGGTTATATGATTTGGTCCCCCCATATTATCTAAGAGCTTGAATGAAAAACTGGGCTCTTTAACCCCTTTTCAAAAACCCTTGGGCTCATTTTTGATTCAGAATTCAAATTTTAATAAGCGAATAAATGCAGTGGTCTTCCAGCTTAGAACAATCTCCCAAATAAAATTAATGTTTCAGAACTTGAAAAGGTCATTCACACCATTGTTGCATCTACACTCGATTACTGGAGTGCACAGTAGTTTGGAACTAACAAAGCACTTCTTGCTTGTTTACAATTTGTTCAAAATGGAACAGATTATTTAAACTGGTACTAAGAAAACACAGCACATTACTCCAGTCTTGGCATCCTTGCTCTGGCTCTCAGTGCATTACACAGCCCAATATAAAACAGCACTGATATACTTTAACCCTTGAATGGACTTGCTCCTGCATATAGGGAAGAGGACATCTGATAGACTGAGCAGCAATAGATGGCCTACAGCCTGTAACTGTACATTTACAGTGGTCCTATATAGGTAGGAGAGAGAGAGGAACTACAAGATAAGTGTTTCTAATGAGTCAGTGAGGGGGGCTACATGATAGGTGTCTTTAACAAAGTGGTTAGCAAGTGGACGGACAAGGTAAGTAATCTCCCCCAAAAAACGAGTCACCTTGCCTGTTTAAGATGGTAGTTCAGGGTCCTGCAGATGGCGTTGCATGAGGATGTTTGAGCTATAAATACCTGTGGGATGTGAGTGATGGGATTCATAGATTGAGAAGAGGCGGTACAGTGCAGTGAATGTCTCATTTGATGTGTGGTAAATGGGTCCAAAGCAGATGTTAATGATAGGCTAAAAGTGAAGGAAGTAGCTGAATCTGCAGGTGTATGGAAGCGTACGGTCAAACAGGTCTACCAGCAGTGGCTAAAATTTCTCCATCAATATATGTACAATATACGTATTTACATGAAATATACATCTTAGACATAGACATAATTACAAACACCAGAGTAAACATTTAGAGTCCCATCTCCGGGGACTACAACATTCAGAGTTTATCAAACATACCAGCTTATTATTATAGTAAACTGCATGTTTAATAGGTTTCTACTGCTATTAAGTTTCTATTTTGTATACCTATTTCTTTAAGCATCACTGTGTGCAGTGAATATTTCATTATACACATGCATGTAAAATATTTATTTATTTATTATACCCTCTTCTTTCTAATTTTCGTTTGTGCCAGGTCTGCTGGTATGCCCTGAGCACCTATTAAAAGAAAACATTTCAGAGTTTAGTCTTTCCCCGGTTCTGATGCAACAAGTCAACTGATTTACAACCTCTTCTTGAGTCAAAGCTTGCACTGCAGAGCACTGGAAATAATAAATTATGCAGTGCTGTGGGCCTGGAGCCGGAGAGTCGTTTTAAACTAACAGGCCGGCGCAGCTTGAGAGAGAGGTGGGCACGTTCCTCAAGGAGCGAAAAGGCGGCAAAGAGAGAGAAGAGAGAGAGACAGATGGATGGAGAGATGACCTCCGCCGGAGTGAAGGAGAGCGAGAACTCACTCATCCGCTCCGGCTCTCCTCGGAGTGGAGGATTAACCCCTGACCCCGCTCTGCTATCACTGCGTTAATCCCTCAGCCAATCAGATAGAAGCTCCGGCAATGGCTCTTAAGGAAATGACTCTGCGCCAGGGAAAGGCGTGGTCATTCAAATACTCTGTATTAAAACCCGCCCTAGTATTTGTTTACTGAATCAGATACTTGAGTAATGCATTCTTCCAGTATACTGCCTACAATGAGTACATAGAGTAACTATTACTGCACCTATTAACATTATAGCATCTATATAACTGGCGTCACATGTCTTCATGTCACAGGCTCTACTTTAGTGTCCCGCTCAGGGCTGCATTGCTGTGGCAGCGGTTCCTGTGTGCGGCAGGAGAGAGGTAATGAACACTGAGGGTTGGAGGGGGGCGTTTAGTGGGGGCTAAATTGCGTTAGTGTATCTCACGGAGGCAGCAGGGAGCTGAGTGTTTTGACGGCAGCAGCTGTGCTCCTGAAACAACACCCGCCTATCGGTGGCTAATTGCCCTCGCCCAGCCACTGCACCACAATGACACACTGACAGCGATGGATGTGGCAATAAACGCTCACGCTCTCTCTCCCTCTCTCTTTCTCTCTCTCTCTCTGTCTCTCTGGCTTGCTCTCTCACACATACACACATAGATATGCAGAGTTAAACACAGTTTGGATGAAAAATACTGCACGTGGCATCATTCAGAAAAAAGCATCTTTTTCATGCAGCCTGTTCCATTCTGGCTTTATTGACGTGGAGCACGGGATGGAGCTGGTTACTAAACTAAACAACCAACAGCCAACTAACACACTCACATATAGCAAGCTGAAGAATCTCCACAAGGGGAATGGTATTAGTGCTCAAGTGACATTTGCGTGCATCAGTAAAAGGGAGGAAGGCATTTTCTACACAGGGAGCACTATCACAAGCTCTCAAAATGCCTGTGTCTCCATCATCGACGGCTGCTCAGAAATGTTCTAACCGAGAAACCAGAAGTTATTGAGTACTGAAAGTTGTTCCTGAGGGGGGAAATAAGCAAGAAATTCACTGAAAGTCTTGCGTCTGCAATGGAAGGTGGAACAGGAAACCTGGTGAATAAAAAGTGGGTTCAGCTCCATGTGGTCGGGAGAAGCGGTTTTCCACACCTCATCGGTGGGGTTTAAAACAATAGCTACAAGCAACACCTGCAACACTTAAATCAGGCTTAACGTTAAGACAAAAGACAGACGAACGCAAATAACTTAACCTGCCATTCAATTCCAACAAGCTGCAATGTCTTCTCTGTTCTGTTTCTCAATGACTCACGTCTTTGGTGGGGTTTCACCAGGCCTTTGAGAACGGGTAACCTACGTAAGTAAACAACCGTAAAATTAATGCTGTGAGGCACCGTGAAATTCCTGGGTTAATCCACAGGATCATAAAACAAAACCAAACAACCACCACAGTGGAGCATCAAGGTCGACCCAACCACTAGCCAAAAAAGGTGCATGCTTTAGTACTTGTGCATGCTTTAGTGTATAGCAGGAGAGGGTAGTTATGATGTCTACTGCATCAATAGCAGGCAAATCTTCCAAGTGCGCTGAAACAGCTGCCATATAACATAAGGACCATGTACAACATATTTAGTGACGGTATGTATACACCTTACTCTAGTAATATTGTCTTAACTAGCACAGTATGGGCTTGTCCACTCTTCACTGGATGCTTTTCATTCACTGGATTCACAGCCTATGTAGTCATGGCCAATTCCATCCAATAGCTTCAGCCATATGGAAATGTCCTTAGCATCTCCTCTACGGGGAACAGACCTAAATGTAGCATTTTCCTCAAGTCTTCACAGATCATGCTCTATAATGTATATATAAACAGGTAATATAGGTGCGTATACTTGCTGAGTTTAACTTGTTGGACCAAAATAAAACCAGTATGTTACATATAGTTAATAAAGAGTTGTAAAGCTACAAACTTAAATGTGCAGCAGTGTAGACAGAAGATATGTTAGCTGATTTTCACTTCAACTTAACATGTCATTTGACCACAGTGCACCCAAACCTTTGCATAAGACTCCAGGTTTCCCCACCACACCATGCTACCGCCGAGAAGGCATGTGCTTCTTCTGAGACACCCGAGATCAGAGACCCCATGCATAAAAAAGTTAGATATGTATGATATGTACGAGTGGAGCTTTGTGTCAGTGACACCATGCGTCCTTGTTTCTTGTCTTCCTCCCTCACAACTGTGGTCTCTCTCCCTCTCCTCTAAAGTAAGCCACTCTCTCGTTTTCTCTACGTTTACCTAATGACTGGTCTGCTCTAATGGACCTTAACAGACATCCTCAATTTTGGCCAAGCTTCTTTCCAACTTCAGTAGCCAGCTAGAAGTTGAGCTTCTCTAAAGTTCCTCTTTAGCTCACTTCTTATTCATGAAGCTGGCCCCTGCTGTGGCCCTAACTCTGGGTTGGAGTTAATGAGGCCCACTGCCTGTTGACAGCAGAGATCTTTACAGCATGATGGGTAGTCGATAGTGGTCCAAAGGCGGCACAGTGTTCCAAAAAATAACATGCAGACGATGCACAACACAGTCTCGAAAACCCACAAATCATTTCACGTTTAGTGCCTAAATATTACACATGAACTATCCAATCAAGCTTGATTATCTAACTCTTCATTAAACCAAAACGTGCCTGTCGGTGCTGTGCTATTATAGACTAAACGAACAGTCAGATTTGCTATTTGAGGCTCTTACTTAAATTGCTATTTCAGAGCCTTACGTAAGCGCACCACTCCTTACAAAAGCAGGAGTTTCAGGTCCCAGCCATGTGCTGATATAGCACTGTACAGTTTAGAGGTTACTGTGCTTTGAAGCATTTGCTTCTTCATCAGCTGATTTCAGTAGAAAGCACTTTAATGGGGCACAGAGGGAGAAGCTTACACTGTTAGTGCCAGTGTAGTCATGTAGTAGCACAGTGGAAGACCTTTTAGTACTCCATAACAGGGCTGCCTAATTCTATACACTCTATAAACTTCATGCATGTTCATACAGACAGATAGACTTACATCAGTACACTCACACTCACTTTATTAGAAACATCTATCTTGAACTTCCACCGACTTTCCATTTTATGAGGTGCTTCCTTATAGGTCCACTACGTGGTTGTACAGCTACATGCTGCAGCCCCTCTGTTGCTGTCACAATCTACCACCATTCATCATGGGTTCTGTTTCTGTTCAGCTGGTAGAGCATTCTCATGTGGAGAATATATATGGTATATATATGGTGTATATATGGTGTATATATATATACACCAGCTGAACAGAATATATACATAGAAGGTTTTCCTTATTTGTAGCTGAATGTTTTACTTTAGAATAAAAGTAAGGACATCAAGACATCAAACTATAAACTAGCACTCATGGAATTATGCTGTCCACCTTTAAAATCTCCTAAGTGGAACTTTACAGGAGGATAAAACAGCTTTTCTTAACTTGCATTGGAGGTTGATATAAGATTTTTTTCTAAGCAGTTTTGGACCAATTCTATTGATCTGTCCATCATGAATCTTCACTAAATTGAAAGGGGAACTAGAGGCTTTAAATTGTGTATAAAAAGAGAGAAATTAAAGATATATTTTAGAGGTGGCACAGCATAGATCACAGATATAATAGTATAATACATCAGGAGTATATGTGGTACATCAGGATATGTATTGTTTTCATCTTATGAGCTGAAGCTGTTAAGTGTAAGACCGTAGAGTATTTAAGGTAACCAAAAACATCCATTTATTTGGGCGTGACTAAACTTTTGACTGGCTATATATCGTTGCTGTCCAAAGAAACGCATGTATCTCCATTTTTGTCCATTTTTGCTTTTATGAACCGTTTGAACAGAGTAGCTGCTGTTTACACTGTGTGAAAACATCATGATGAATGGACCAACAGAAATGGCCCGAAACTGCTTGGAAAAAAGTCTGGCACCATTGACTTACATTAGAATTAAATCAGGTTTTAAATTTAGCAGCAGTGACTTTCTGGCACATGAACAGCCACTTGTCTGTAACCACCCATCATTTAAGGTGGAATGGGAATTTTGAATAGAAAGCAAACTTCAATTTTGCTGAATTTCTCAAGTCATTTGTCTCACCTGTGAGCCTCATATACTCATATCTCTGGCCCTCAGACACTGTCAATACAGATGCAAGATTGTTTTTTTTTTTTTTTTTTTTTTTTTTTTTTTTTTTCAAGGTTTTTTTCTGAGAGCTTGCAGTGGCTCATAAAGTTTGCGTTAGTAACTTTCTCCTGGGAAAATGAAGGCAGTGTACCTTTAAAACGCAGCACACAACTAGACCTTAGAGACCATGTTTACACCGTTTGTATACTGGCGCACAAAAATGCGCCTGAGCAGGGAAGAGGTTTCCGATAAAGTGACCTGAGTGAATGTGCAAATGAAAAGAAGCTGTAACTTACCTGCATTCATCAGTGGTCCGTTATCCTTGTCGTTTGTGGTCCCTTGAGATGACTCACACACCAGAGTGCACTGTGGGCAAAAAAATAAGAAGAAATAAATAAAATGAACAGGCAAATGAACTGCCAGGCTCCGGGCTTCAAAACTCTCCGAAAGCTGATTCCCGTTTCACGCTGCAAACTGATCTCACATCAACCAAGGGTGGCAACAAGTGTTTGACGAGAACACACATTCAATTAAAGATTACAACGTCTCTGGAGCGCCGTGCAAATACAGCATGACGGTCTGTCACAAGCACAGAGTAATGGGTGTCTCCCCGCGCTGTAATAAATCACAGCACTACTGCCAACGGTCCTTTACAGCCAGAAATAATTGGCTGCTGTTTAAAAGGGGAGAAAGCAGAGGCGATCTTGTCGAGGAAGACATTCGTCACAGGCTGCTGGGATAGGAACTGTCCTCCACATCCAGTGCTGCTACTGCTGCCGCGCTGAAGATGCCACATTAAAAAGTTGGAGGTGACAGTGTCCTGTCTTGGTCTCTCTCTCTTTCTATCTCTGACCATCTCTGTGCCAATTTTCCCCTTTATCTACTCCTTCTCTCTCTCTCTCTCTCTCTCTCTCTCTCTCTCTCGTTATTTCTTTTTTAATCCAGAGTACCTTTACTGGCATGACTGTCTGAAGTCCAATGTTACCAAAGCACATAAGCTTCAAAGCTGATAACACTTAATTCATTAATAATAATAATAATAATAATAATAATAATAATAATCTCATTCTCTCTCTCCCCCATTTTTCTCTCTCATTTTATTTTTCTCTCTCATTCTTTCATTTTCTCTCATTCTATCTCTATTTATTTATCTGCCTTTCACCATTTCTTTTGCTCTCTCTCATTTTCGCTCATTTTCCTTTCTTTTTCTCCATATCTCTCTCTTAAATTTGCTCTCCCATTTCTTTTTTGCCATCTTTCTCTTCTCGTTTCTCTCTTTCCTTCTCAAACTATCTATCCCCTCCTACCCCTCCCCTCTACTGCAGATTCAAATTCACACTTTATTAGCTTAATTTAAAACAAATGGTTAATGGCTGAATAATATGCATAATAATCTCTCTCTCTCTCTCTCTCTCTCTCTCCCTCACTCTCTCTATCCCTCACTCTCTCTCTCTTTCTGATAAGTGGTCTGCAGCACCTGCATTGGTCCTGCAGTTCCTCTAACAGAGCAGAAAGCAGTGCAAAAGAGAGACCCTCACGCCAAATCACATCAGCCACTGATCCCCGTTCAGCTCCAGCCTTCACTCCGCATCACTTCACCTAAACACTGCAGATCAGCTTTCTGGAGTGTGAGAGAAGAGCCTTCACTCTTAATAAAATCAGGCACTGACCTCAGATCAGCCAGAGCGAGCGCCTGGCCTCTTCTGACCGCATTGTCAGCTCAGAGAGTAAAAATAAATAAATAAAGTAAAACAATGACTGTTGATCAGCTGTGGGGGTGGGGGTGGGGG
Organism: Semaprochilodus insignis; assembly: GCA_034552555.1. Lineage (NCBI taxonomy): Eukaryota > Metazoa > Chordata > Actinopteri > Characiformes > Prochilodontidae > Semaprochilodus > Semaprochilodus insignis. The sequence continues at coordinate 30,465,750 of CM067478.1, read as the reverse complement.
TTAGAGAGAGAGAGAGAGAGAGAGAGACAGAGAGAGAGAGAGACAGAGAGAGAAAGTGGCAGTTGTCCTTCACAGGCTGTACTGAGGAGTCATGACCTAATTTTCCCCCCAAAACTGAGAAACTTCTGACTTCTGGGTCAGACAACACAACAAAGGCTTCAGGCCTATTAAAGAGGAGCTCCACTAACTTTTTAGAATTTCAGCATAGAAGCTGACTCATCAAGAAGCAGGGATCAGAAACCGAATGAACAAGTCATCTTTTCACACAGGCTGCATGTGGGCCTAATGTAGTAAAATGTAGTTTTTTAGATATGCAAGTAAGAACACATCCAAATGCAATACCACAACAGAAATAACCTACCCACTCAAAAACGAACACACACACTTACTGGCTAAACAGTTTCTCTCATCATGATACCTAATACAAAGAAAACCATGTAAGAGTGTGCAGCTGTAAGCACAAAGGAAATTTAGAGCTACTGCCTATTTATAGGTCTTGATGACCAAATGAATCTATAGCATAATCACAAAGATATCACTCATATGCAAATGACATGTTTTGCTGATTTTTGTGAAAGTATACACACATTCACTGCACAGCTTTTTGTAAATTTAAGTGCACACTTTCTTTTGCACAGGACGTATTTTAGGTAAAAAGCATGTGTATTATATTCTGCAGAAATGTATTCCCTTTAGAGGATGTGTAACTTATTTTCATTTAGACAGTCAACAAAATGTAATTTGGCCAGGCATGCCCAAACATTTGCATATGATTGCACATGCCATTTAAATCCAAATATATTACATATAAAATGGAAAAAAACACAACCATGGCTGAAGCTTTGGGCAAACAACCATTATGATGTCCATCGTCGGCTCCCAGCAAGAATCCACATTCGGGAATAACAAACAAAAAATGTTGTACTTTTGTTCGTAGAAAAATACCGTTTGCTGTCGATTCGCATTTTTGTACCTGAAACCTGTTCACAGCCCAACTACAAACTAAACAAAGGCCTCTTATCCACTGCAGATCTGAATCCTTCAGGACATGGAGAATAATCAATGGCATTATGGCATCAAAGGCATATAAAGCTGTACACGTGCGCACATCTCTGGAATGGCAAGGCTGGCTCCATGCTCCTGGTCAGCTGTGGTGAGTACCTACCAAGACTACTACTGATGCATAAGTTCAGTGAAGGCTCTCATCTGTCTCCGGTAGCATAAGTCACAAATCCCTAACAATGGTTACAGTAGGAGTGTGCCATAACACGCAGCATATCGCACCATGCTTTGTATGGAGTTATGTAGCAACAGACCAGTCAAATTGCCTATGCTAACCCCTGTCCACCACTGAAACCTCTAAACTGGACCTTAGAGGAAGGTACAAAAGGTCGCCTGGTCTGATATAATCCCATTTTCTTCCACATCATGTGCCCCATTTACTTGCAGAAGCGATGGCACTAGGCTGCACTGTGGGAACAAGACAAGCCGACGGAGGGAAGGAGATGCTTTGGTCAATGTTCTAGTCCAGGTATTCATGTGGACGTCTATTTGACACGTCCAACCAACCTAAACACTGCTACAGAGAAGATACACAATACCCTGCTAGAAGAGGCAGTGGCCCTGCCACGCCGCACACATCCTTTTAGAATGTTTGAGGATCACAATGACGAGTTGGAGACATGGCATTCAAAATTCTCGGATCTCAATCCGATTGAGCATCTGTGGGTTGTGCAGGTACAACAAGTTTGATCTGCAGCTGCTCCACCTCGTAATTCCCAGGATCTGCTGCTATCGTACCACAAGGCACCTTCGGAGGTCATGTAGAGTCCATGCCTCAGTGGGCTGGAGCTGTTTAGGTGGCACGTGGATGACCAATAGGAAAGGCAGGCAGTTATGTTTTGGCTCACGGGTGTTCATGCAATATTGATAATGTTTAAATTTTCTTTGAGGACTGTTTGTCCCTATGATGCCCTGCGTGCTCTTCTCTACTCAGCATGTTCAAAAGTGGAATCAAGCTTTTAAAAGCTTTTACAAAGAAAATGCATTAGCCGTTAGCGCTTAGCTTACTGCAAACCTGGCTAGGTTAAGCTAGGAAAAAATGGCTATGTTAAGCAGAAAAGGAAACTGCACATGCATACAAATAGGAAGGGTACATGCATAAGGATCTACAGGGGTTGTTATAACAAAATAACACCTCTCGTCAGCTTAGCTAGATCATATTTCTTAATCGCAGATGGTGGGGACTATGCTATAGTTAAGGACAGCAAGATAGTTGTACTCTAAAAGAATAACATGATCTCTCTGATACTCTCTCTCTCGCTCTCTCTCTCTCTCTCTCTCTCTCTCTGTCCCTGTAGTGATATATGTAGTGGTAAGGTAGAGTGTAGAGGCTTGCAGTGTCAGTGCCAGTTACTCAGTGAGACGGGATGAGCAGGACGACATGCTGTCCATCAGCATAGTCCTTCTCCATTCCCCCTGACACACACAGCCAAGAAGTGTGTGACACACACACAAACACATTTTTATACTGGAGGGAAAAACAGGTTGGTGTTTTTCCATCTAAACAAACTTGATGATCAAAGCTTTCACGCGCTGAATCAGTGTAGTCAGAGCAGATGAAGCAGTGAAGAGTGAAGTTAACATTGTTGAAGATGAACATGTACAACACAGAGGTCCAGTGTTTTTTATACTGATAGCTCTAGCTATGAATTAAGCGCTACTGAAGCAGGATTAGGTTTTACTAGAGGTGGTTGTGTAATGTAATTTGTTGAGATTTGACAGGCCGATTGGTTCGGGATAAAGAATCTGTGTAATCTAACAAAACTGAAAGGTCATCGTCTGGATGTTCACATCAGTAGTACATGACAAGCATTACAGTAATTAACAATAACAGCACACTGCACAGATCGGGTATAGTTATTCCATTAGCATGAGGCGTATTGGAACAGAACTACAGTTACCAAGAGAAAAACACAATCCTGAAGACCATTTACACTGCAAATAGCGCCGTCAGACTATAAAATCTACATACTGTGTAGATTCATACTGGATTAAAATGACTAAGCAGTAAATACTGTCAAACTGTAAAATCTATGCACACTGCAGATTCATACTGGATTATAATGACTGCAAATATTACTGTTAGAATGTAAAACCTACACACACTGCAGAGTCATACTGGATTAAAATGACTGCAAATATTACTGTTAGAATGTAAAACCCAGCCCCACTGCAGATTCATACTGGATTACAATGACTGCAAATATTATTTTTGGAATGCAATACCTAGCCCCACTGCAGATTCATACTGGATTACAATAACTGTACATATTAATGTTGAAATGCAAAAACTACATACACTGCAGATTCATACTGGATTCAAAAGACTTGCCAGTTATTACTGCCAGACTGTAAACACTACACACATTGCAGATTCATACTGGATTAAAATCTTAGATCATCAGTTAACCACTTATTTAATGATACTACTTAGGTTAATAGGGATTTGGAAAGATCAGCATTAGCAAAAGCACACAGGCTGCAGGACCATGATTAGGAGTACTACCAATTACATTTGTTGTTATTTGTATTCCACATTTATCAGCAGGTACCATCACAAAGCTGCTTTCCTTAAGAGCACAAGGAAGAACCACTGACAAAAACCAAGACCCAGGGGAACCGACCCTCCTCAGACCTCAAGCTTGAAATATTTGCCAGAACCCGATGGGATACTGCTGCTCACGTCATTTTCCAAATACGTGTGGGGCTTAGGTCAGGTTCAAATTTCACGTCTGGGTTCTCTCAGCCCGCCTCTCACTTCTGACGGATGTTACTGCCTTTTCCTGTAAGACACAGCTGTGATATTTATATTTTATAAAATATATTTTATTCATGTGGAAATGATGCATGCATTTGAATCAAAGATGTATTACTGAGTACAGTACTAAAATAACCTGTCAGGGGTGCGTGAAGTTAGGGGAGGTGGGGGGCAATCAGCAATAGCCATGCAGTGTTCACGTTAACACTGCCAAAGAATTCTAATAATGTATTAAAAACTCCACCGACGTAATTAGCTCCCACTCTTATCCATTTTTACAGCTATTGTGAAAAATGGTCTGTGAAAGTAGCTTGACTCCGAACGTTGTAAAAGATTGCAAATATCAAATTGCAGAAAACTATGACAACTTTTTTCCATTTGTTTTTGGCTTTTATGGCTAGAAAATAACACACACCACAGGACAGAATCTCACTTTTAAAGCTGTCACAGAATGGAAACTTCATTTACATTGTCATAGTTGAATAAGGAGAGTTCAGTCAATAGAACGGACATACAGTCAGCCTCAAACACTGTTGTTCCCACCTAAAATACAAATCCTGCATTTGCAAAAGAGGACAGTAAAACAAATCCAAGGCTGGTATGTATGGTGGACCATTCCAGACTGTGAAGGTGATGTCGGCACTTTTCAAACCCGCCCAAAGGAACTGAACTGTCAACAGACATGGTGGATGTGTATCTTTAAACGAGGTTGAAGTTGTATCCAATTCACAGCTTCTTAGTCAAATTCTCAGTTCCACCTTAAATAATGCATGTAAAACTCATCTGTGCTTTTCTTGCTGCAATCAAAGTCACACATGTAGACATCGGAGAGCAATTTTAAACCTTGAAAAAACATTTTCAATGTGGGATAGAGAGAAAAAAAGAAAAACCATTACAAAAAAGTGTTGATGCCCACAAGTAATGTATTCAAATATGATTATTTATAACACCTGCCTTATATATTAGTGTGAGTGTGTTGGTTAAGCGTGCGTGCGTGTGTGTTAGTATGTGTGCACATAAACATTTGGGTAAATGTACCAGATAAGTAGAATAGTTATAGTTGCATGAGGTATAGGACTTTTAAATGTCCCTAGTTACAGTATGTCTTTTTACCACAACTGAAGCTTTAAATTCAGGCACTAATAACGACTGAAGGCTTGAGCCAAAGGCGGATAGCAGTGGTTGCACTGGCTATGATGCAATAACAGAACTTACATACAACAAATCAAATTTCATTACATGAAAATAAAATCAGCTTAATAAATAATCTTTTCCCATTTGACTGGGTAAGCCTGTGAACACTCCGGTGACACCACTGCTCATTTGCAAAAAGCTTGTACAACAAGAGAGAGCAGAAACAGCAGGGTGTGCATCAGCTGTTGCTGTGTCAGTCATATGTACATATCTGTATAGTCAATCCTCTAGTCTGTTATGTTCTGTTTCATGCAAATTATTCAAACAGTTCAAATAAAGAAACAAAAAACATAGTGCTGAGTATCGCAGTGTAGTTCACCTACACGCTGCTAAACATTTCTGCACCCAAAACACCTTCCTATATGTCTGCACCCTGTAAATACAATAATGAAGGAGATGATGTTCTGAAATAAACATCATAACTATAACAGTAAACATACTGAATACTAAATACATACAACTTTGTTTTTAGCGAGTAGCAGACCCATAGCATGTAGCGGTCCCACAGCCTCTGAGTAATCTCCAAAGGCGACATCTGTTCTCCTCGTGCCTCACTCTTCTCTCTGTTTGTACTGTACAGGTGCGGCTTTGCACTACACAGAGGATTAACACTGATACACACACACACACTCTCTCACACACTCTCTCTCTCTCACACACACACACACACTCTCACACACACACACACACACACACACACACACACACACACTCACTCACTCACTCACACACTCACTCACTCACTCACTCACTCACTCACAAAGACACACACACACACTCACACACTTGAGTACAGGCTCGAGGCTCTGAGATGAAGCACCTCAATGAAGTGTAGAACGCACATTTTAAACACACACACACACACACACACACACACACACACACACTTGCACAGAGGTGGGGGAAACCAGTTGGTCATCCTAAGCTGCTAACAGGGTAACATGGTTTGCATTAGCACCACTCTGACCATCTGCTTAGCGCTTGAAGGTAGCATGTGCATATCTATCTATCTATCTATCTATCTATCTATGGGCTGAATGACATTTACAAAAAGTCATTGAGTTTATATATCTTCTACAATTTGCCCATATAGTTCTTGTTACAATGGAGGCTCTCAAGGGTAACTGTGTTGGTACATTTATCCACAGTCTTTGCTTTAAAAGACACTTAAAGAAAGCTGTATTTTGTATGAGAGGACTACAACCAGTGGCAGGTTTTTGTGAAGTTAATCAATTGTGTGAAGTATTTTTCCATCTTGTAAAAAAACAACAACAACAAAAAACCTTCTTGCAGAACTGAGCTTTCCTCTTTATAATTAGGGCTCTAACTGTGTTATCAAGTATAGCAGTATAAAAGGATAACATAGGTAGTAATACTAGATATGCCAGAGGAAATTCAAACAGGTACCTGAATATAACGTCCCCAATATACTGAATAGAAAGGGGTAAAGTGACGCAGCTCATAGATTAAAGAACACCAGGCCTACTATCTTGCATGGTGATGGAAGTGTCTGTCAGGGGACATGGACTGCTTGTTTCCAGTTTGGACAGGGGCTTTAGTTAATATAGGATGATAATTAGCTCCAAATCTCCTGGCCTCACTTAGAAGCTGAAGATGAATTTTACATTCAGTCATGATAATGATCCAAAACCCCCTGCATATAAGGTTACAAATTGGCCAGCATTTTGTAGCGATATGGCCAGCATGCTTTTTGTGATATGTTTTTCTTGGAAGACTTTTTTTTTGGAAAACACCCACAAAACATTTGTGATTTGTCAGAATGCTCACAGCACAGTGGCTACTAAGCCAGTTTCAAGTGCAAATCATGCTGGTTACGTATAAAACTGGCACATGGGCCACAGTGTCCACTCTCATGCGTATGCATTTGAGGGAGGACCATGAAAAACATGTGGAGATTTCCTTTAACAACGGCAGCAAACACAGTGGTTACATGGACACAAGAGCCTTGAACACATGTTGACAGAACAGTCACCAACAGAATAACAGTATTTACATTCTCCAGACCAGATAAGTATATATGAGAGCAGCCCTGAATATACCGTAACACAACCACAATGTGCACACAGACCATGTTACTATTTCACAAACTCTGTGAGAAAGAAGCTTACTTATTAAATCAGTATCTTTCCATCATTAAACAGTTATTTTTGGTTTTGTCTCGAGCTTGTTGATGGCTCCATTATTTCCCTGTGCCTCATAAGTGAAGAGTTAGTGGGAGGGCTGTATGCTGTTTGCGTGATGAGAAATGAATGAATTTAACAGCCCCTTTAGGCGCATTGTGCACACTGTGGCTGCATGAAAAGTTGGCCCTCAGTGATTGGTTAGAGGGTTAATTTGCTTATTGCTCACTTCAGATGATACTGTGTTACCAATTAGAGGTCCAGTGTACCTATACAAATTCAGCAATTGTCAAACAGGCTGGAAAAAAATGGTGCTGGTACACAGCAGTGGCTCTATAAATGAGAAATGCACAGGACAGGGGAAAGGAGAGGGGGTATGTGCTGAACACCAAGCACTGTCAAGAAGGAGGGATGTCCGAGAAACAGCCAAATGGGAGAAGAGCTGAAGAACAAAGTTCTAAAATCAGGCATGGACATTTCCACAGTGGAGAGACCTCAGAGAGTTGACAAGGCTGAAATTGGTTGACAATTTGCTTGATTCAGTTCAAGCAGTTCAATTTGCACCTTAAATGGTGCAGCCTTAGGTACCTGAATGTAACCGCTGCACCATTTAAGGTGGAACAGGAAACTTTGTACAAGAAGCTGGTGAATAAGAAACTGACTAAAGCTTCATGGAAAACTGAAAGGAATGAAAAGGTTGCTGCTTCCGCTTGATAGGCGGGGAACATGAACTTACTTTTGCTGTTTCACAGTGTCATTTTGCCCTGTTTGCTAATGTTTGTGATAGAAACTAGTTAGCATCTCAGCAGCAACTGCAGCGACAGTTTGTGCTGACCCACAACCAAGCTAACGGTAGTTGCAATCTGACAAAGGTCTTATGGCCACACAGGTTTGCTTGCTTGCCGTGGGACTGCACATCCATGAATTTGAGAAGAGGATCATCTGAAGGAGCACTGAAGGAAGGGGTGTATTGGTTATGCTGTTGAGTTCAAATATCAACTACCGTTCTCCACAATTGTATAGAAACAACACTTTAAGGCAGACCTAGGATGTGCGTGTGAGAGTCTTACCTTCTGGTGTGTGTCAGCAGCGATGTGGTCCACCTCGCCATCTTCTATCTCCCCCATCTTCAACCGGCACACCACCACCGTCCCCGCAGCTGCCGAATCATCTGCCGTCCTGACAAACGCAACCAGAGAAATGAATTAGTCAAATTAGCGCGTGCGGTTTCCAGCGCCGCTGACCATATGCCATTCCCAATGCACCGCACTGACAGCGTCTAGATTGCTGCATTTCTTAGGTTAGAGGCTAATGCTTTAGCTAATCCTCAGCAGTGATTCCACACTACTAGGGATGAGGAAAAACGAACTGCAGATGTGGAAGCAAACAGCATCCAATTACTCAGACTGATCGACCTTAAGCGGCTGCACCTTAACAGGAGCTAATTGAGCTGTGTGTTGTACAGGCCAGAGCTCCTGGATCCACATTCCAGTTTCAGAGGAAGGAGAGCAGAGTCTGGTTAGTGCAGAGAATCTTTAGGAAACAGTGTGACAATGTTTCAAAACATATTCATATTTTAACTTATCCTGACCCTCAAATGTCCTGGCATTATGCTGTATCTTAAAGTCAGTGTGAATTGGGAAAATGCATTTTCCCTCCCATTTCCCATGCATTTCCAAGCAAAACACATCACGGAGGGTGGCTGAGCCAGCTAATAACATTTTCATGTTATTACTGGTTTGATCTTTGGTATTATCTTTGCCGCACAGTCATGTAATTGAAACTTGGTACACATTTTAAAGATGGGCAATAGTCATTACATGTTGATGGAAGATTATGGAAGACTGTTGTTTAAACGGCATGATAATATAATAACTTCTATAATAACTTCTGCCTAACATGAACCAAGGACATGAACCAACATGGGACTTCAGTAGGCTGAAATTTCTCAAGTACTTGTTAAACTCAGCATGATAACCATGTCAAGGTCTCTCAATTTATACTAGAAACCACATCAGCAAGTCTTTTATAATGAACAACTCAGTAGACTTTGCATGACATTAACTGCTGTACGAAAGCTTACATTATTTGTTTGCTACGTTAGCCTAGAAGAAGCAAACATTGCCATGGCTTACTGAACACAACTAGGGTAGGGGGGAATTGTCTATCAAACTATTCCTTTAAGACAATTAACTTCAGAAATAGCTTGAAGCAAGTTAAGGGATACGTAAAGCAGTCCTAATGGATCCTTCAATAACAAGTGGCAATGACAATAATCATAATACAGCAGGAGTTGGTGGAGAATATGGTAATAAGGTGCATAGGACACCAACTCGTAAACTCTAAAAATTACTGTGTCACCAAATTATAACTACTAGCTGACAAATTGATCGTGTGAGCCATCCAATTGAATTACCACAATGAAAAACACATCACAAAACAAAAACAGATGCTGCTGTTTGTTATTGCCTTTAAAAAGGCTGCTTTCTCAATCAATAGCCAGATTTCCAACTAGCTGTTGAATTAAATCCAAGCAAGTCATTTCTTGGAGTTTCACACAGCCAGAACTCTTTCAAAACATTCTTTGCTCCTCTAAAATTGCTTCTTCCTTTGCTTATTCCAAAATTGCAAAGAACACAGCCTCTGTTTGGTTGACAAGTCAGGAACACAACCTGTGATTATTCAACCGGTCAGAAACGCAGCCTCTGTTTGGTTGGCAAATCAGGAACACAGCCTCTGAATACTCAACAAGTCAGAAACACAGCCTCTGATTGGTCAACAAGTCAGGAACACAGCCTCTGATTACTCAACAAGTCAGAAACACAGCCTCTGATTGGTCAACAAGTCAGGAACACAGCCTCTGATTACTCAACAAGTCAGCAACACAGCCTCTAATTGGTCTAATAGGACACAGCCTTTGATTGGTCGACAGGTCAGGAACACAGCCTCTGATTGGTCACCAAGTCAGGAACACAGCCTCTGATTGGTCGACACATCAGGAGCACAGCCTCTGATCAGTCAAAAAGTCAGAAACACAGCCTGTTATGTTCAACAGACCCTACCCAAGGCATTAATGGAAAGCTAACAGCCATGCCAACAGCAAAAACAAAACTCTTGTTTAACAAGGAGACGAAGTCTTTACAACACAGTGCAGTTCAAGCCCGGATTACAAAGGTTCTGAAAGGGATATGATCATACTACAGCCCTCATTGGAACAGAACTTGCTACCTTTCCGGGAAAAACTAAAAGCAAGTCTTTTGAAAGCAGCAATCCCAAAATATTTAAGAGGGTTAACATGGTACATTGCTAGCTCAAGTTACCGTGTTTGAGTGGTACTGGAACTTTTTCAGATGTTTAAGGCTTCATGAGAACTGTCCATGCCACCAGCAGACTGGTGATGTAGAATGGTAATAAGTCCATTCTGGCTGAGCTGGAGGCGTGACAGTGATGTACTCAGTCCCGTCAGCGCAGGTAGAGGAGCGATGGAACTCTAAAAAGAGACAATCTGGCTTCGTCTCAGTCCTATGGTCTCCTAGGAAAAGCAAAGTGGCTGATAGATTGAAGGCATCAGATACCACACTACTGCCATTCCTCAGCGGGATAAATGGAAGCAGACTAGAACACACTCCTTCAGCCAACTCTTGAAGTTCCTCGCTAAGGCATCGGCCAAATCCAAACGTCCTTTGCTTCACCTACTCAGTAAGTGGCCCGGGAGCCGGAGGTTGCTATACATCACGTTTTACAGTCATCATAGACTAATAGGCAGACCAGATGCCTCTTGTTCGCGGGACTGCAAGTGCTGCCACAGTGCAATGTAAAAGCCTCAGGCAAAGCTGCTGCTGTCTTGTTAAGGTAATTGATATGTGTCTTTGAGAGGCAGGAGGTGGCCAAGGAAACAGTGCCCAAAGTTCCCGAGGCACACTTTCTTCCCCTCGTCCTCCGAGTCTTTTAGCGCTGATTAAGGGGTACCACCCTACAGGTTTGTTTGGCATGATTAGTGCCAGCCCCACTGAACTGCAGCAGGCAGAAAGCAGACAGCCGGGAGTCGTGATTGACCTTAAATTAACTTTGAAGCGCCGCCCCCTCTCCTCCTCCGCCCTGCCAGCAGATTGCCCCGTCCACAGACGTATTCTCCACAAATCTAATTGGCCCAGGGTCCCTTTATGACAACAGTTAATCAGGAAGCTTTGTTAAAGTGACAAAAGGAACAAGAACTTGGCGCGACTCGCGAATAATTCGGGAAGCAATTACTTAGCGGATGCGCGCTCGGTGTCAAGGAGCTATTTCTACATGGTTTTGCACCATTTACAAACGCGTCGCATGGTGTTGGGCTCATGTTTGTTCCAGCGATAAAGTGCGCGGGGGGTGGAGATTACATAGCATGCAAGATGCCATAAAATCTCGTTAACGGTTACCTCAAATCACTTCATACGCAAATGTTCACATGGATTTGCAAACACATGGCGTTGCGCTTCTTGACAACATCTTGTGAAATCTGTACTCTATTAATGCTGTTTGAACAGTTCTTCGCTTTATCCATCTGTCTGTCTCTCTGTCTTTCTATATCTATCTATCTATCTATCTATCTATCTATGCTCTCAGAAAAAAGGTACTAAACTGCTACCGGCATGGTACCCCTCATATATATCTGTTTAGCTGTTTGTGTCCATCCATCCATCCATCCATCCGTCTATCTATCTATCTATCTATCTATGAAACTAACTGGTCTAGCTGTCTCTCTGTCTGTCTGTGTGTCTATCTGTCTATCTATGCTCTCAGAAAAAAGGTACTAAACTGCCACCAGCATGGTACCCCTCATATATATCTGTTTAGCTGTTTGTGTCCGTCCATCCATCCATCCATCCATCCATCCATCCGTCTATCTATCTATCTATGAAACTAATTGGTCTATCTGTCTCTCTGTCTGTCTGTGTGTATATCTGTCTATCTATCTATCTATCTATCTATCTATCTATGCTCTCAGAAATAAGGTACTAAACTGACACCAGCATGGTACCCCTCATATATATCTGATTAGCTGTTTGTGTCCGTCCTTCCATCCATCCATCCGTCTATCTATCTATCTATCTATCTATCTATCTATCTATCTATCTATCTATCTATCTATATTACATCCATTTATGGGTGAAGTGCTGTGTTGCACTATTTCTGTTCAGAGTCTCAGGTGTTCTGAAATGAATTAGTCTCGTTTTGTCATGCAGGAACATTTGTCTTTAAGATTGAATCCCAGCCATACCCTGAGCTCAAAGGACTGTGACGTGTCAAATGACCAGTGTGGCATGAAAATGCACCTGGACAGTCGTTAGAAGTCCACAAGCATGAGTGCTCACATACACACACTCCCCCACATACACAGTTCTTAGCATTTACTAGCATGTGAAGAAATGCCGCAAGGATACTCTGGAGGGCATGAGTGGGGGCTGCAGTGAGGGATGGCGGAAGGCAGCTCCATAAATCAGCCCTCCAACCTTAGGACCACATGAGGGACCCGCACACATCATTTATGCTTTTCTTGAATGGTGGCTTTCAGTCTTTCCTCTTCTCCTCCTTCTTCTTTTTCATGACTTGGTTTTGTTTTGAATGCTTTTGATATAAAATCAAGCAAACAGCCATGCAATCTCCACAGACAAACACTGGGAGTAGAACGGGTTGTGCTGAAGAGCTCACTGACTTTAAAGCTGGCACTGTCATATGATGCTGCCTTTTCCATAAGTCAGTTACATTTCTGCAACGCTAGATCTGCATCGGTCAGCTGCAACAGTACATGATATTATTGTGAAATGGAAGCGCCTAAGAGCAACAACAGCTCTCCACTGACGCAGTAGACCATGCAAACTGACAGAGTGGGGCCAAAACCTTCTCTCCAAACTATCATAAAACAATGTGTCTGACTTTGCGCAGCTTATTCATAACCACTTCAGGTAATACCGTTCAACTTCCTCGAGGAAGGTATTAAAGTCTTTGGACGTCTGGTTCCTATCACTGTCACCACAAACAATTCTATATGACCATTTTGTCTAGAAAGGTAACTGACTTTGTTTATGTCTTAATCATTTAATTATGCAGAAATTTGGGTGGATAAATGGGTGAAATTCTGCTTTAAGTGCACTTTCTCTGTACTTTTCCCACTTTTGGACGTAAAAAGTGGTTAATGCGGATTCTGACCTTCACTCTGACTTTCAAATGTTTTCGAGATTGCAGCCTTCCTTCAACACCATGAAATCACAGAGCACTGTCCTAGCCTATTTGGGGGACATGAGCAGTTCGTCAACAGAGTTACACCTGGAGGTCCCCGCAGTGACTCACTGAATCATTGCTTCAGGTTACCAATTACGCCCTGAATCACACTGACACCCAGCAGGTGCCTTTGGCTCCCCCTGGGCCAAACACTGACCACTGCTGACACAGGACTGAGCTCAATCACACAAACACACTACATGCCTAAACATAGCCCGAAAGCAGCGATGCTAAGAGATATGCTATCACAACCGATGTATTGTAGTGCACAGCACATTAATAACATTGTGCAATCTTGCAAACCTGTTAAAGGCCCAATAACGTATAAAATATGTTTATTTTATAAATGTAAAAAATGTACATATACCAACCTCAGCTTTCAGTAGTTTAGCCTGCTATGAAAGAGCGTTTTAACCTGGACTACTGTTAGAATGACTCACAATACTGGGCACCCAATCAGGACAGTCACTGATGGACTGATGATTTACATTTATGACTATGAAAGGGGAGGTATTATACTTTTCCAGCTCTTGCCTTTTATTTAGTGTGTTGTAAAGTTAGAAAATACAAAGTACACACCAGAGAGGGAAACTCTCTCCTACATGAACTTGCCATTGAGGCCTTGTAGGAAACGCCTTGTCGGTAACGACTTGTAGGAGACGCCTAGTCACAAAACGCTTAGTTGGAAATGCTTTGTTGGAAATGCTTTGTTGGAATTCTGTGACGTCTCATAACACAATACTTACTGGTCGTCTGGAGAGGCAAAACTTGTGGTAAAGTGCCGCTATCACTTTCAGCCACTCTGGCAGTCAACAAATCCGAACAGAGTGGGCGAGCTGATCAATCAGAGCACACAAGGCTCATTAGGAGGCAGGGCTTAGAGACACAAATGCTCTTAAAAAGTGTTCAAACACTACAGACAAAGATTACAAGAAAATAATATTGTGTATTGGGAAAAATGAAGCATGTAAATCTATTGCAGAGGTCCGCAAAAATAACATTATTAACACTGAAAATTAGCATAATAGGTCCCCTTAATAGATGCAATTACAATAGCCTGTTTAATTCTAGAGGATGCAGATGAGTTGGAATACTGGAACACTTACAATACAAACGGCACAAAATACAGAATACACAAGACAAACAAGAACAAAAAATAAACAAGAATAAATGCTAGACGCTACGCTAAGCTGGAAATAACAACCTAATTAGATTCTAATTTTAGTTTATTTCTATTCTGATTGAGAAAGAAGTTCAAATCAGTCTCTCTGATCAGTTGAAATGTCACAAAATGTATTTATGAATCAAGAACCATTTTATTCTGGCTACACAGATGTGCTGAATGTCTCAATTCACATATAACCACTTGGTTTCTCCCAATGCTACACAGTCGAGTTGTTATAAATATCAGCCTATTACTAACTGTTAATAAAATCTCATCTGTTTTAATCAATCACTTTATATCTCCTTACATCTGCAGTGACCTGGCAGCACGACTGCTACAGCTCTTACATGCTGGCATTCACACATAGGCCAGACAGGCAGGGTATGGCAAAAAAGAAAAAGCAGAGAAGCTGTTCCTGCGCTGTAACTTGGCCAGTGAGAATACTACATATATACATTCAGCTGTACAGACTGCTAGACATTCATCCAGTAAAGGAGGCTCAAGGGCCCACTACAGAAAAACATGTTAGACTAAACCAATAAGCCATGACTGGTTTGTGAAGGAGCGAATGATGCAGTGTGCTTTGTGGGTAAACTCAAGCCACAAGGGAAGCAGTCCAACAAAACAGAAATGACTTTTTTTTTAAGTTTAACTCTAAATTGAGAGAGTGAGAGAAGAAACCACTTCATGAAATGAAGGAGGTGTGACAAAGACAAATGAACCGTAGTGAGAGTTACTATTCTACTGTGAAGATATATGAAACAGAGACGGGGAGGGAGGGAGGGAGTGAGAGGGAGAGAGAAAGAGAGAGAGAGAGAGAGAGAGAGTCTTCTCACTCACTTGATCATAGCCAGAGGGAATAAAGTCAATTTAAAAATAACAAAAGAAAAAAGTTTCATGACTTTTGACCCAACAGACAGAGGACAGAGAGAGACAGAGAGACTGACAATTCTATGGGGAAGGTATCTGAAAATAATACACACACACACACACACACACACACATCTCTGCCAAAGCTGATGCCAATACATAATGCCAATGCTCCACCTAGCAGCTTTATAACAAACATTACCAAATATTGTTTACAAATAGCCGTAATATCTAAACACCTGTCTGATACTGATTCTTTTTCAAGCAAACATCTGCTCATATGGGTACGAATCATTCTGGTATGAATCCGAGTGTGTCCCATGTCATAATCTGGTTTAATTTGGAGGCCGTGGTAGAGTTGAGAGTTGAGAGCACACATAGAGTCTTATTAAGTATCAATGAGGATAGGATGTTCACAGGACACAGGGCTTTGTTGAACATCAAGCAAATGCAAAGAGAGAACAACAGCAGCATGAGAAGACAGATCTCACACATACACAAGTCAACTTACAATAACATATGGGTAGGTAATGGGTGACATTTATGAGAAATGTTTGTCCATTATTTTTGGATTTTTCCTTGTTCTAGCCAGTGCCACAGAGTGACCCGACACCAGTAGGCCAATTTCTATGATGTCGTTTTTGAAGTCTAAGGACGTTAGAGTTAAATCAGGTGCTCCTGATGGAATTCAACAAATCCATGCAGTGACCGGAGTGCTATGAGAATAGACGAAAAGCTTTTACTAGTGGTTACTCTATTTAAAGTGGTTGTTCTCTTTCTCTCTTCCACTGAATGAGGAACAGCGAGCTCAATATCTTATTTAACTCTAATATATCATTCAGCCTTTCCAGCTTTAGCCGGAACATGACATCTCTCAAGAGAACAACTTCTCTGACTGTTTTTTCGTAGGACTGTCTTCACCGCACCACATGGCTTTAGGGGAATTTGGCATTTTACAATAAACAAAACATTCCTATGTGGTTTATATGTCATATTTGAAAAGTATTGTATATGCAAACTATTTTAAGGCATACAAGTCTTAACAGTCAGGCTTCCTATTAATATCTTTGTCATTTTGTTGTGATATGGGATATGCCTGAATGTCCATATCTGCTAAGGTGGATCCCGGATGAGGGCCCAGTTCTGACCCTACTTAAACAAAACGAACACAAATGCCTAATGACCAAATCAGGCCTTTCATACGAAATCAGATCCCTTTCATGTGAAAGCAGATCAGATGACCAATGTCAGACTAAGTGACCAAATCAGTTCTAACAAGGGGAGGACACACAAAATAGCCACCAACAGACACAAATAAAAGCTATTATGACTGAGGGTCGTAACAGGGGGAAGGGTTGAACTGAGCAGATGCTGGAAGAAAGATGGAGGAGAGCAATTTAGAGTCTATTTCTGTAAATTTCTCTCCTCCATCTTTCGTTTGTTTGTTTTCAGGAGCGTTGCTGAGTTTGGAGTCGCCTTATTTTAATGTGGTATATAAAGGCAAAATCAAAAGTACTTAAAGTTAATTAAACCTTTTCCATTTTGAACAATGTTGTCTAACACTTTGCACAGTACTGTATGTGTGTGATGGATGAGACCATTAAAGGACTGGAGTTCTACGGATAGAATGCCCGTAATGTCGAGAAATGACTAATTGTATTTTTATAATTTACATTTTTTTTCTTTGTGGAAAACAAAATACACATAACAAATACAGTAACTTCAAATCCCATTCAGATTTCTTCTCTACAACTAACGTGGTATGTGGTAATAATCTACACTTTCCACTGAGCTTCTCTTCTTGTTTGACTTACGTGTGAACAATAATTCCCATATAATTACACTGTGCTTTCATGATTGCTGTTGATAACTGTCAGTTCTAATAGTCAATCACCAGTACTGAGCACATCAGCAGAGTTTAGTAATACAGGATATTAAGGAGTGGTCAGCTCCTGTCCTTATTTCTCTCTCTCTCTCTCTCTCTCCCTATTCGTCTGACCCTCTCTCCGTCCCTCTATCCTTCAGTCTCCTTTTTCTCTCTCTGTCCCTCAGCCCTGTTCTCTCTCTCATTCCCCCATGTGTCTTTACTAGGCCTCCATACGTCTCTGTCTGCTGAAGAGTCTGGCTCATATTCTTGACCTACATAAAGACTGGACAGCGCTAAATATAGAATACAGCAGCTTATTGAGGACAGATGTTATGATAAGTCCGTAATGATGGAGGGAGAGTACCGTGAGAAAGAGCGAAAGAGGGGGACAGAGAGAGAGAGAGAGAGAATGAATATAGGAATGAAGCAAGAATGAAGCAAGATAATGACAAAGACAGAGAACAGAGGGACAGAGAATGAGGGCTAAAGAGAGAGAACAAAGAAAGAAAAATACTGAATGAAAAAGAAGAGATGAAAAAGAGAGACATAGAAAGAGAGAGGCATAGAACGAGATAGATGCAGCAAGAGAGACGAAGAATGACAGACAGTCAGAGAGGAGAGAGGTGGAACTGGACAGAGAGGCAAGAAAGAGAAAGACAGAGAGAGCGTGAGCCAGACAGACAGGTAGAAACCGAGTCAGAAAGACAGCAAGAGAGAGAGACAAAGAGAAGAGAGCGCTGCTCTGGGCCTTTATTGAAAGAGAAGGAGCTCTTTTACTTCCTCTCCTTTTTCCCGTGACTCGGCAACAATTGCATTTGGCCGCCTGACTCAATCAACAGGGACACCGCCGCAGGCTCCATGAAAAGGCAGGCATGGTGTGAATCGCCAAGAGAACAGCCAAGCAGATGGAAGCTTTGGACAACGTCCAGTCTCTTCTAAACACACACACACACACACACACACACACAGCGGACAACGGACATACACTCATACTCATACATATGTGTGTTTGCATGCACTGGATCACTCATTGGTCATTCATGAATAGAGACAAGGAGAGAAAAACTTGCTATTTTTACACTCGTTCATAAAAAATTAATGAACCTTTGCAAGCGGTCAGCAAACCCATGATCTCACAACCAAGACTCTCCGACTATCTTCGTCGCCTAATGTGGCCAAGAGCCAGGTACTTTGACAGGAAGCGGTCATTTGACTTACACTAACTAATCACAGACCACTTTTTCAGTGTGGGGACAGGTGATTGTCAAAACAACAAAAACAGGCCAGCATGAACAATGTGCAAAACTCATTCACTCATAAAACTCACGGAGCCATGAGTTCTACATAGGATCATTTAATTACTAAATGTCTGTTGCATGGTGAACTGGTTCTTCAGATTGATGGAGAATGAGTTTCCTATACGGAACATTGCACTAAATCCAAACAAACATGCCAATTATTCTCTGTTTTAAAGGGGAACTCTGGGCCAAATTGAAGATTTTACCATCCACTACATCTGTGGTAAATAAGCCTACCCGCCTCCTGCAGCAGCGCCACAGTAGTCTCTTGAGTGACATTTTTTATTTGAAGACTTGGAAAAGCCTTCTGATGAGGTATCTTGAGGATGGGGAGATTTTAGAAATGCTACCAGAACTTTGGGGATGGACAGCTTTTTGAGATATTGGCTGACGCAAAAGAAAAACTGTATATCATGTCTGTATTTATAACCCTCTACAGTAGAGGTCTGCACGGGACTGATGTTTTGATCCTGGCCCCGGCTACTCCTGCTAGACTTTGTCCCACTCCTGCCTGCTCTGGCCTAAAATCCGCCACGTTTGACCCGCTTCCGCCCGCAGTGTAGTCATTTGTGCCTGTATGAGGGTAAATGACATCCAGTATTTGACATATTCACAAAGAAATGACTTACTCCTGAAATGACCGCCATACATCAGACTTGCCTTGAGTTGGCTCAACTGTGGAATACCAGTCTTTCTTTAGGGCACCTTTCACAGCTGAGGCCAATTTCCATAAAACAATAAAGCAATACATGTGTTGTCTGTCACGTGTCGGGACTCTTCCTCTGCCTCCGCCGTGTCCTCATGATTCCCTGCTCCATGACGCCAGCACCACGGGTGCTGTTTACCCCAATCTGGAGCAGCGTCCCAGCTCTGCTTCTCCAGAATTCTGATTAACCTCATCTGTGATCCATTTACTTACTCTATATATACCTGCCTTTGTCAATACACTTTGTGAAGTATTGTCAACCCTAGTGTTGCTTACCAAGCGTTTCTTCATTGTTATCTCTTTTCCTGCATTCTAGTGTATGACTCTCTTCTGCCCTTTGGTTTTCGTCTTTTACCTCTCCCTCTTGTTTGATCACCTGCTTTCTGATTGTCCTGGTTTTGACCCTAGCCTGTACCTGGATTTATGCCCTGACTTGCCCATGTCTGTTTTGGTCACTCTGGTTTTGTCGTTCTGTTTGTCTGCTGGCTCACTCACGACATCGCATTAAACTCTTCTTACATTTTACCTCCGCGAGAGTCTGGTTTGTCAATCCAGCGTCACATTGTCCATATGAATGTGAATGTGGACTATTGTGTACAACTGTGTACAACTATTTAGAATAAGTTTATTACTTTACTACTGTAGCTGTTTTCCCCTTTGCGTAATTATGCACACAGATCATGCAAGATTATTCTAATTTTATATAGATTATTTATTAATTTGCAAGATTTTTCTACATGCTGTTAACAGTGTTTAGTCCTGCACCGCCAAATGGTTGAGGTTGCAATGATACAGAATATTACATGACAAATGAAATGCTTGTTTTAAGCCCCTTTAACAAACCATGTGGTTGTTTGGTGGTCTAGAAGAACTGACATTATCCACGAAATGCTCAAGAAAGCATATTGTGATTGAAACTGACCACAATAACAGCGAAATATAGTCATATGGTTGACCCCTAACTGTAACTGACAACATTCTGAATCTGTTGCCACCTTAGCATACTAAATACATCACTCAGTTATGTACTTCTGTGGGCGGGGCTTCTGAGCCAAGATTAAAACCCATGTAACATTTGGCAGATTGCAGCACAGGTTTCCCTGCTCATTTGTCTGGACTCTATTAAGCATGATTAAGAAGCGGGCACTGGCCCGGTGCATGCAGGAGCGTTTGTCAGCCAGCTCCAGATGCTGTCTTCATTCCATTGTTTCGGAGCGGAGGGGTTACTCACGGCCGTGTCCTCCGACAATAAGCTTCATGTTTGATTCAAGCTGACTGAGGAGTCGATAGGACTAATCAAATGGCCTGTCACACGCTTGATATCTTTCTTTAAGGTCCTGTGATGTCTTGACAGGGCGAACTGGCCGCAAGGGCGCTGTTGATAAGAGAACAATGTGTACATTTGCACACTGACTATGCAAGCAAATCCAAACAGCTGCAGAGTAAGCATGTGTTGCAGTCCTGAAGGGTTGCCAGATGTAAGCTCACAGCTGTGCCGATATTACACGATATTTTGCAGCACTCTGGAATTGATATTTATTTAATTATCTGTGTATTCTGTGAACCAACCTGAAATTCTATTGCTACAGTCCAGCCATTGTGGGTAAAGTTCTTCTACTTCACGCCTATAGATGGCAGCAGCTACAGTAGCTGATATATTAAATCTTGTATTGTGACTCGTACATGCATCCAGCCCAAGAGTTCCTGTCAGTGTGAATAAAATTTGTTTTATATGGTCTCTGCTGTGGTTCTAGACATGATGAAATTAGGGTGGCAACAAATGCTCAATAAATCTGGTAATTAAAATGCTTTAAAAAATGGAGAATGAATATTATACTACGATATTATAAGGAATATATTAACCAAGGCACAATCAGGCCAAATATCAGCTTCTATGCCGGATCATGTGCAGGATATGTTTCCCGTTTCTCCAGATTTCTAGCTAGCAAGTGCTCAGCTGGACCCAGCTGTAGGAAAATGATTCAGCATGTACCAGCTGTTAAAAACCAGCATGGCAAAGTTTAGCATGCATGGCGTGCACTCCTGTAAAGTGATCTGATCAGTTTAAAACCATCTGTCCCTCTCCTGTTCACCAAAATGTAGCTTTAGTTTTCAAAACAATGGTTTAAAAGACTATTTCTCCTCCCCAGCGTTGCCACACTGGGTCAGATTAGCATTTAGAAATCATATTTCTTTCATTACCTTGCAGTATTTTTCATTATGTCATACCAAACTAAAAAAAACACAGTTCATCCAATAATAAATAAAACTAAGCAACAACAATATTAATTTTAAAATATTATTATTAAAATATAACAAATTTCCTTGCTGTTATAGAATAGGCAAGAATTCAAGATGATATTTAACATAATATTTAAAAATGCAAATATTTGAATGCAGCCCTTGCTGAAATACCATTGAATCACCCCCTCCACAGGAACAGAGTTCAGGGTCAACTCAGACGCTGCGAGCCTCATCGCTCTTAGATGCCCCCTTTGGGGCAATAACAACTGCCTACGAGGATTTCACCAAGCTGTAATGAATGCACACATAAGCCTGCAACAATGAAGTACCAATAATGCCTGGTGTTAACCGTTAACACTGTATAAATGCTCCATTTATCTGGAGTACAATAAATATGCCATCAAATATTGGCTTGAAATACCGTATCCGTACAATAACAATATATTTTAACCAATTATAACCCATTCTGAGTTAAACTTGTTGTGTTTGAGCAGAAGACCTATGTGGTGTTATGGCTCACTTTAACCTGAGGTATGAACCCTGACACTCTCAGTCAAAGTCAAAGAACTACTGCTAACAAAGTCTAACTGATTCTGATCACCTCTCCCCACCTCGCATCTTCTGTGAAAAGCTGAACACCACGCAAAGCCTACACCTGATGCCGTCATGCAGATGTGGCTGCACAAAAGGACGTAATACCCCAAACCAGAAGGTGGCAGTAGTCTCTATACACAATCAAAAAGCTGGAAGACCCAATATCTCCACAATCTGGTCTAAAAGCATTGCTCACTTCCTGGGGGGTGGGGAAACTAGGGGCCCCAGAAAGTTGTAACTTTACTCAGTACATTTGTTTGTCAGTTCATTAAACCAGCTTTGACCATATCTAGAAAAGTGATATTTGTTTAATGTTATTAACATGAAAATACATGCCAGCCAATCACAATTCACACCACACTGCGCCCACCTTATCTGTAATGTTACGGCCCAGTCTTGATATGACAACTCTTGTACCTGCAAGTTATGGGCAGGGGGTGGTGGCACTTCTAAAAAAAAAAAGGGGCTATACTTTAAAGTTCAGCCAACATCCAATCAGAGATCTCTCACCGCTGGCCACAGCATGCTCACTTAATCAAACCACTGCCGAGGGTGCAGGACACACCTCAAAAAACTGTGGCCAGAAGTTGGCTTGCCCCAACAGGCTGCAATAACCAGGTTTGGATCACTGAGCCTCGTTTGGTTTCGAGCTACAGCACAAAGCCTCAACCAGCACGCAGCAGAACTACACCCGCAATGTAAAAGTGCCGCCGTGCCGGATATCAAAAGATTGATCGCAACCTGCTACTGAAGAGATGACAACTGACATACACAACAGCTGCTTTGGACTTTGTTCTGTGATCTTACATGAAAGTAGATCTGTCTCACATCGCTGGTGGGTTAAAATGAACAAATGAACAAGCTCAGACGCCAATCTTTCTTTCTCTTTTTTCCCTTTCTTTTCCTTCAGACATTGTCAGTTTGCACCCACTCAAGCCTAAAGCAGCATCAGGCTAATCCATATATATCTCAGTGACACACACACACACACACACATATAATCTTGCACTGAAAAAGAGTGACATATTGAATCTACCTGCTCAGTGGTGGTCCTGGGAAGTAAAAGGGGGCTAATAAATTATGCAGAGGTGCTACTTAGGTGCTAGAAAGTACACCTAAATGGTAAGTGCAGCTGCTAAAATGGACAGTGTAGATACAGCGTTACGAAGAGAGTGTACATGTACATGTACCTCCATATAACAATAATACACTCATCAACAAAAGAATAGCTGTACAAATAGTTGCACGCAGAAGGAATCAACCGACAGGAATGAAACGGAAAATGGGTAGGTTTGACATTGTGAGACATGCTGTGCATGTGATGTAAGCAAGGATGGGCCTTACTGCTGTACCCAACTGACCCAACAGCCACGACTGCAGACATTTAGTGAGCAGTGATGCCCTTCACAAGTCATCCTGCTAGTGCCAGCACCAAGTCAATAGAACCAGACGTTTTCCCAAGCAATTTTGAGCCATTTATGTTGGTTGATTCATTTATGTTGGTTGATTCATCATGAAATTTGTGTAAATAGTGTAAACAGCAGCTGTTTTGTTCAAATGATGCATAAAAGCAACAACAGACAAGAAATGGAGATACATGTTTTTGATTTGGACAGTGACGATGTCACGCCTGCTGGTTCTCCTCTCACCTCCGATCTCCCGGACTCCATTTCCCATAACCCACCACACGATGACGTCACTGTCACATGTCCACAATCCTCTAATCTGGTCCCGTTTTCCAGATCCCAATCACAGACACCTGTTCCTCATTTAGTCTGTTTGCATAAATATACGTTGATCCATTGCGAAGTATTGCCACTCTGTGCGTACTGAGCATTTCTCTCTGTGACTACTCTTGTTTGATACTCTGGTTGTTTGACTTTATGCTGATTCTCTGTTTACTCTTCTGTCTTTGTCCTTCTGGTACTTTTGTTGATCTGATAGTTTTGCCTGGTTTTGACTCCCACCTGTTTCCCTACTCTGACTCTGCCTTGCCCTTTTGTTATGTCCGCTTTGCTCTTGTTGCTGCTGTGTTTGACTACACATCTGTTCAATAAACATCGCGTGATTTTAGCTCAGCGCTCATCACAATATGTTTGTCCATCACCACAGACGATATAACACTATTCAGTCACTCTGAATAAGAGCATCTACCAAATGCCATGTTACACATGTTTATGGAACGCTATGTAACTTGGCTCAGTTGAAGTGTTACCAATTTACTATTATTTAGCATTCAATACCTTTTAGTAGTGTTCCCACCATTCATTTACGAAGTTAGGATGATTTTTCAACTGCTGATAATGCATGCTTTCTTGTTGTCTCTTGTTGTTCTGAGACAACAAGTCTGCACCTTGCTCTGAAAATGCACAAACATGCTCACGCTCTCCTAAAACACTTCTCTTTTGCTTGTTAACTCCTTTTTTCCCCCTACTACTTGTAATCCTCTGTGTGAATGACTCGCCTCCCTCTCTCCTCCAGCACTAGGGCCATGCATTTCGTTCGCAAATTGCTTTTCAGAGAGTTGAGCCGCAGCCCTCAGTCTTTCATTTCCATAAAGCCTCATTATATAAGGCGGGTTTATGCGGGGGATTGGGGCGGCCGGCGCGGGGGCGTTCGAAAGGTGAGCGAGGATCGATGAAAACTGAATGAATGAAGGAAGCAGGAGCTGGGCCTGCAAACAGAACACCAGTCACTGACCTCAATCCCAATTCTGCTCTGAGGAGGCGCTGTATTATCAAGCAAATGTGCCAGTCCCCAGAGGCGGGCTGTTAGGTATAACGGGCTGACTTAGCTCCAGGCAACAACCAGTACTGTGAGCTTTAATAGACCCATAGACAAAATACTATATCACTACTGTACCCGCAGAACCAAAAACCCAAGATAGAAAAATGCCCACTGCGGATCAGCACATAAAGACAAGTTGTGATTGCATTTGGGTGAAAGGACTGCATAGGAGTGATTGCATTTGGGCGTGCCAAAGGCCACAGTGTGAAGGAAGTAGCTGAATTTGCAGGTGTATGGAAGCGTACAGTGATACACGTCTACCAGCAGTGGTAAAAATCCCAGTCTACAAGAAATTCTCCTCTGAACTGTGCCAGGGAAGGCATCCACCAAATCTGACCCAACTGCGGAATACCTTGATGCAAGAGTGTCTAAACATTGATGTGGCCTACATCCACAAACGTATCCAGTCCATGGCAAATTGAATCACAGCTGATATTTGTGCTCATGGAGGTGTTACTCGCTGTTAAGTATGTGACTGATAAATCATATCATTAATTACATTGAAACAAAGGACAAAATACAAATTTGAATCTTCTGATACAGAATGTGAAAGGAACGTAAATATAATTCATTCTCTTAACTAACTATGAAATTAACTATGTAATTAAATTTGCATACGTATGTAATGAAACTGAAATGCTAAAACCCCCCAGAAATTTCATACTTTATACTTTTTTTTTAAAAACTTTATACTTTTATTATACACAACCCTGTAACAGTGCTTTCCGCTGAGCACTGCCATACGGAATGGCCCCTGCTTGTCCATTTTCAATTTCTACTGTCAAGTGAATCACACTGTACCCATGCACCAGTGCTGAGTTCGGTTACCCTTTTTGCTGGGGTGCTAAGCGTGCTGAGCCGGGACATTCGGGGGGAGCTACAAATAGTGTAGCTCATTAATTGATCGAATGCAGTTGTCACAGAATCAGCATGCCAGATGAGAACCATTTCTAAAAGCATTAGCTAGCCAGAATCGCAGCCTGTGACTCTTCAGATAAAACCAAATGCAGAGCAAATGCTAAAGCAGAACCTGAAGCTCCTCCGTTGTTGCTACTAGAAGACAGCCACTGGTTCTGGAGGGTTCTGCATTCGGATTAAAAGGGGACCGTGCTGTATCACACTGGCTGATGGAAATACACCATGAAAGTCCATATATGAGTCCATAGTTCTTCACCTTCACAACTACACAACAAATTAGCTTTTTTAGTTACTGAATGATTTACACAAGATATTACAGTAATTACAGTAGCAACTGAACGATCTGTAGAAGTTATTGAATGATTTCTAGCAGTTAGTGAATGATTTATTGATGTTACTGAATGATTTATATATTAAACTTATATTAAACAGTGATTTAGAAGCATTGATGCTGAGATGATGCTTTCATACAATGAATCACTCTTATCTGACGTAGAAATAACAATACAGTAATAATCTCCCCTTCAATAATAAGAACCCAAGGAGAATAAAGCTGTGAGATTAGAGTCACTATTAAGTTAGACACATTGCTTGCTCCCCTCTACATCTGCTGTACAGCAACATTCAAGCAATTACAGAGAGTGTAAAATTAGACATGTATTCATACGACACTAAAATGCAATAGAAAGTAATTATAATGCATTCCACTGAGCTGCTAGGCTGAAGAATGAGCGCTACTGAAAAGCTAATAGAGTGCATTATGAATATGTTTCTGTATATTTACTAAAGATTTCTAAAGCAATATTAGATTTACACACTAAAGTTACTAAACGCTGTGCTGGCGCTGAAGCTGATGCCTCTCGCCATCTCTATTTAAAGCCTACAGCAGACACGGACATGACTCAGCGAATCAGAGGCAGGATGAGAGAGCATAATTATTATTTTTTAATACAATGTAAAAACGCTGACAAACCGTCTCTTTGGGCAGACGTAAAGCAGCAGTGTGTAATTGCAGGCAGCTGTCCGACCACAGTGACAGACATAGAGAGAGGTGCACAGAGAGAGAGAGAGAGAGAGAGAGAGAGAGAGAGATGACAACCTGGCTGCAGTCACTTCTCTTCTCTGCTCAATGCACTGAAGTTCATCAGCTCTTTTGTCATAATTCTTGCTGCTGTCAGACCCAGTACAGACAAGGGAATGGTCATAACCGACATCATACTGCTCATAACAACATTTCTGGAAAGGAAGACATGCCTCTCGTTTCAGCCTTGCACACGCATGCACACAAAGTAATAATATGTGCCATATGTTTCATATACAGTAAGAACACACATAATAACTCATCCCACACGTATTATATACACTCACTGTCAAAAGAACAGTTAAATCCAGTAGGAAGTGTCGGATCGCAATGCTATTTGGAAGGTAAAGGTTACCAGGAACAATAAATGATGATAAATTTAGACTGATATGGGCAATATTTATTGAGCTACACATACAGAAGTAGTGTCTCTCAGTATGGCGTCAGGCCGCCATGTTTGATAACCTACATGCCAGACGTCTCAGCATGGAGTTGTAGAGGTTCCTAATGATGTCCTGCGATAATCCTTCCCATGCAGCTTGAATATTCACACACAGTTCCAGTAGATTTTGCAGTAGGGGTGGAGGTGGAGTGACACCAGACCTTCTGGACATGTGACAACAAACCGTTCATCATGGTGCTGACCACGGTGCCTCCACGCACAGACTCCTTGGCCGTCTCCATCAAGACAAAAGGAGGACTCGTCACCGACCTGCTGCCATTCTGAGTCACTCCATGACAGTCTGGCACGACACCATTGCAGTCTTTGGCAACGCTGACACTGTGTTAAGTACAGTTGTCGTAATGGTTTGCATGTAGTCGTGCAGCTGTCTGACAAAGGTCCTGGCACTAACAGGATGACTCATGGAGGGCATCACTGCTCACTGAACGTCTGCAGTTGTAGCTGTTGGGTCAGTCACGTACAACAATGAGGGCCGTCCTTGCATACATCACATATGTGGCCGAGCATGAAACTTGAATCATTCGCATGTCTCACAATGTCTAACCAAGTTTCATTCCTGTTGGTTGATTCTTTCTGGGTGCAGCTATTTGTGGAACTATTCTTTTGATGATGAGTGTAAATGCTGTTGCACTCTACCTAACCCAAATCTTAATCCCCGCAACTCCGCAAGTCTATTTTTAGGCTGATTTATACTTTTGCAAAGATGCATGTGAACTTATCTGCTTTGAGACACAGATAAGGGGTTCATGGACAAGCAAAGCTCACAGAGGCTGACAGACACTACGACGTGCTTCCAAAAACTCAAATCGGTGAGGCTCCACCAAACACCTTGATTGGCTATCCTGTAGCACTGAGGTTTGACACAAACAGACCCAAACAACACCAGACCTACAGCAGATCTAAATATTATAAAAACACTGAAGCAAGTATTCTTTTTTGAATACAGAAGGTTTCTAGTTCAGACACTACCCCACTTAACACATTCACCTTATGTTCAAAAATGTGGCAGACCTATGAGAACGTCTGTGCATGACAGTGGCACACGTTCATGGATATGCAAATGCAGACATACAATTCAGCATTTGCTTTTTTTCTAATAAACGCTACCATTCTTCTAGTGACAAAAGCACTAGCCAAAGCACGCTTGTGTTTTCCATCATTATGGGGACATCTGGTAAATACAGACACAAACATCACCCACCAATCATTAAATCCACACAATTAAGCAAATCTATTTTTGAGAAGCTTCTGGTTCGGATCCAGGGAGAGTCTTTTATTTGCGTGATTGTGTGTGTAATAGTCAGCCAGTGTCTGGGTCTGAGCCCATCATTAATAGTCAGCAGGCGGTGTGTGATTTAGCCAGCCTGATGCATGCTGGGGCTTTGGCCTGCAAAGCTGTTCTGCATCCAAACCAGCCCACTCCTGCTCCATTTACACACAGTGTCTCACACACTGTGGAGAAGAGGGTCCAGCACCTCTCCCCATCAGAGCTCCACCCTCCATCAGCTTGCATATTGACCCTACTGACAACAGTCACAGCCAATACTGCCACATATCAGATCAGATTAGGCAGCCTACACAGTGAGAATTAAAGGATAGTTCAACCGGAGCCGATAATGCCGATAGCCTCCATTCAAATTTGGATATATTATTACTTTTTAGCCGCATGCCAATCCACAACTGCTCCCATATATCAATCAGTTAATGGTGCTTATCCTGTATAAGGAAGGCAATACAGTATTGCACACTGGTAGGAAAAGTACTAATAAGTGGTATGAAAGTAGTACATTTATTCACCAAGTAGAAGTGGCCATTTTAGACCATTCCTAGACCATTAAATTAGATTAGATTCAACTTTATGCAGAGTACAGGTACAGAGCCAATTAAATACAGTTAGTGTCTAACCAGAAGTGCAAAATACAGTACTATTTACATATAAAGTAGAGGAAAGTAACCATGGCAAACAATGTTGAGGTTACAATATCTACCATTATGGACAGTGGCGTTGTAGAAAAATATAGATGTTAGTAAATCATATACATTTATACAGAGTGAGTGAAGAGAATACAAGGCAGGCTGTATGTACTGTGGGAGCACATATGCCAAGTATGCAGAGTAAAAAATAACAAGCGAGTTTATATACAGTATGTACCATAACTGTCTGTGCAGATAAGAATAGTGTAGTAATAGACACTGCAAATATGAATAAAGTGAATAAAGGCATTATTAGTGCAGAATATATTCTATTAGTGCATAAAGGCATGAACTGTAATTGTAACTCACTGTAATTCTTTGGGTGCTCTGCCTAATCTACCCTTTGCATTGTCTCAAAATTTCAGGGCTTACCAACAATCAGAAATAGTTACCTGGAAGAAAATACTGTTACACTAACCTCCATTTACTTTTTAAACCCTCATTTACCATTTACTACGAATGTTTTGGTGTTGCTAGCGTTGAGAGTGTTCCACCACCCAAAAATACCCAACCACCCAAAAATATCCAACCGTGAACAATTCTGTGGTCAGAAACTGACCACTGATGATGGGCTTGAGGATGGCAAACACCAATAGATGAAATGCAACCTCTAATTCCAGCAAGGTTTCTAATAAAGTTCCCACTTCTTCTAACATTAAGCAAGCATGCACTGCATTCCACATTTTGTCCAGCCCACTCTTAACTGTCATCCCTGGCTGGTCATCAGTAAAAACAGTATACGTTATGTTCTGGATGGTAGTTCGCTGGATGAGCAGCATAAACCATCTTAGACCGGGGTGAACTATACCAGAAGCAAACCAAGATCCTATACTGAAACCCAGCAGCACCTACACTTTGAGAAGACGTTAGTCAGTATATACTTCCATCATTTAACTTTGGCTGAATTTTAAACAACATTGTTTGTTATTAAAGTATTTAGACGCTGAACCTCCTCAACTCAATGCAAGCAGGGTCTCACCGTGGATTCCTTGGTGCAAAGTCGAATGTATGAATACAGTAGGAGAGAATCAATATAGCTGGCCATTCCAGATGTCACTGAAGCACACGGTGCAGTCCATGAGGCTGAGTGAAGAGTGCTAGTCACTATAAATACACTATTCTAACGCGGTGGTGAAAAATAGATGAAGTATTATTGCTGTGGCTCTGTCAGTCCTGAAAAACTGCTTGTGATGACAAGGCTTCTTTTAGAATCTTTAGAAGCCCGAGTGCACACTCGCTGAGGAATGTCTCTAACTGAACTCTTTGGAAAGTTATGAATATTTTACAATGCTCTAATCAGGCATTCAGTAAGTCTCTGCTCTCTCATACAATGTGGTATTCTTAGTCATCGTTCACATACAAGTCATCTTAAACATAGTCATACATATATGCAACATCCTAAACTCAACACCTGAACAGCTCTTGTGGTACAAACGTGTCAAATCGTTTTATGAAGTATGAATAATGTACAAAGAGTCTTGAGTAGTAAATACCTGTGTATTACCTATAGACGAAACTGGATCTGCTTTGTATTTGGTGCCATCACTTTACAGCACAAAACTATCCGGTACATGGAGGTCTACGTGTGGCATTAATTTAATGTATGTTTGTACCATAATATTACTCCAAAGAAATCTGAGATATTATTACTATACTCATCATCAAAAGAATAGTTGCACAAATAGTTTCACCCAGAAGAAATCAGCCAACAGGAATTAAACTTTGGATAGGTTTGATATCGTGAGACATTTCACTCTCGGCCGTGCACGTGACATAAGCAAGGACGGGCTTTATTATTATACCTGACTGACCCAGCAGCCATGATTTGACCCAGCAGACATTCAACGAGCAGTGATATCCTAAATGAGTCATCCTGTTAGTGCCAGCACCATTGGCAGACGGCTGCATGGCATAGGACTACATGCACGTCGTCCGTTATGATGACTGCCCTTACCACCACGCCAGCATCAGCAAAGACTTCAATGGAGTCGTGCCAGACTGTCATGGAGTGACTCAGAATGGCAGCAGGACATATTCAGTCCCTCTTTTGTCTTGGTGGAGAGGACTAACAACTCCGTGTGTGAAAGCACCGTGGTCAGCATCAAAAAGAACGGTTTGTTATCACGTGTCACACGTCCAGAAGGCCCGGTGTCGCTCCACCTCCACCCCTACCGCACAATCTGCAGGAACCGTGTGAGAATATTCAGGCTGCATGGGATGGATTATCACAGGACATCATTAGGAAGCTCTACAACTCCATGCCGAGACGTCTGGCATGTTGCATTAGCAAACATGGAGGCCCAACGCCATACTGAGAGACACTACTTCTGTATGTGTAGCTCAATAAATATAAATATTAAATTTATCATCATTTATTGTTCCTAGTAACCTTTATCTTCCTTCCCAATAGCAGTTGAACTGTATGGAAAATTATCTTTAGGTTACCCAAAATAATTAGCTAGGACTTTGAAGTTTGTACCTCATTACCTAGCTACTACCTAGACCTTGAGGGACTGTTAAAGAAAGCGTAAGCGAGATATCTTTGCTGAAAAGTCCACTTTTTTCTGTCACAGTGCCTTTACCGAGGCTGTTCTGACTGAGCCGGTCAGGATGACCCTCTCCATCTTCCTTAACATCACTCCTGCCATTTGTGACAGAAATCACTCCAACCCAGACTAAGAGGTAAAAGGGGCCTTGGCTTGTGGTCTGGCCATTGCCACTGACCATTGCCAAACTTATTTAGAGCTAGACCACAACAGCAGAGCCAAGAAACATTAGTGGTTCTTTTCTTCCTTTTGGAGATTAAAGTAAACTTGTGGTCATTTCTAGTGACTGCTGGTCTGTCGTGACTATTCTCAGCCTAAACAAGCATTTTCAAAGAGCTGTCTGGGGTCTGTTTAGGCAGATGTCGGGATTCGCCGCATAGGCTGTTGCCATTGTGTTTGGAGATTGGGAAGGGGGACTGAAGTCAACGCTACAAGGCGGCACTGCCACTTAGGCACACAGGGACTTTACCGCTGCGTGTACATGCTGGATGGCACTTTCAATTTCATTTTATGTTGTTTTCGATGGAGCAATGACAGAAAATTCTGTTACCACCTGCAGTTACGGCAACATGCCACAGCGGTCGGTGGAACGTTCCATCAAGACCTCAATTTTCCCAACTTTTGCCATCAACCTTGGCAGTGGAGTAAAGCAGATGCTGATTTTTCGGAACATCCTCCTGTCCTTTCCCCTTTACGTCAATACACAACTGACACTGATTATGTTTGCCAGGGACGACACATGGTAACATTTTCATGGCTGCATGTCACTGCGAGGTATGGAGCGACATCTTTTTCCGACACCAACATATAAAAGGCAGCATAGTGCTTTCAGTCTGTTTAACTTCAGTAGAAATGTGCTATCTTAGCTTACTATAGAGAACCTTATTTTTAAGTTAGGACGCCATGCAAAATGTAAATAAATACAGAATGCAATAATGTGCAAACCATTTAAACCTTATATATGACTGACAACAATACAAACTTCATACACTCATCATCAAAAGAATAGCTGCACTAATAGTTGCAATCAATAGTTGGAATAAACCGACAGAAATGAAACTTGGTGGGTAGATTTGACATCATGAGACATGCAAATGATTCAAGTTTAACGCACGGCCGCATATCTGACGCAAGCAAGGATGGACCTTATTGCTGTACTTGACTGACCCAACTGCCACGATTGTGGACATTCAGCGAGCAGTGATGCCCTCCATGAGTCACCCTGTTAGTGCCAGCACCATTGGCAGACGGCTGCACGACGCAGGACTACATGCATGCAGACTGTTACAACTCCTGCCCTTAACACCACCAACATCGTCAACATCGCCACAGACAGCAATGGTGTCATGTCACTGGAGACGACCAACGAATTTGTGTGTAGAGGTATTGCAATCGGACACTTCCTAGGTGCAGCTATTCTTTTGACCAGCGTATCAAATGAACCTGAACCTTGCTGTGACTTCAAGGATGCTGATCACCTGCCAGATCTATGCTAGAATGACCAGCAACCTTGTCTACAAAATCCACTTCATACCCACTTCCAGCCTGAGGCTCAACATGGCAACCGACCAGTGCCTCATATCTATAAAATCACAAATATTTGGTAACATATTCAGTTTTAATGTTTGCCGGTTGTTCTAAACTGTTATTAGACACTTCACTATCATCGCAGCTTGATCTGAGAGCTGAGTGGGCAAACACCTAAAAAAAGACCCTTCTAAAAGATGTTTGTTGACCTTCTTCAATTCCTAAGCCCTGCCAAACAGTGCAAAGTCACAGTCCAGCTCCAGACACAAAAGGGCAGGCAGACGGGCGCGTGTTATCAAAGGCGCACTGTGAATTCGGAGGCAGCGTGTGCACGCCTTCTGCTGCTGAAGTGGGGAAGGATTTGAGAAGGCTGTTGATGCGGGTCATTGATATTGACAAGCCGGCCCGTTAGCATTCTGCACGCTAGCGGGTGAAAGTCGCAGGGATTAGATTCATCAGAGTTCACATCGTAGCAGGTTTCTTCAATGACAAATTCAGCTAATCCTCCCCCGCACACTCCCTCTGCCCAGCCCGCAACATCTTAATGTAAAACATAGAGGGTGGGAAAGACTGTGCCAAAACAATTAGGAATGCAGTTCTGGGCTGATAACAATGACCAATAGGTAATACCTTGTTGTGGTCAATATCAATCAGAAATAATAATGCTTTGGAAAACAAGCTAACATAATCACATAACCCCTATCAAGTCTGTGAGTGCTTAAAACTCTAAATATGAACAATTAATTCATTTTGTTTTACTTTGCTTCAACATAGCTTAACGAGAAACTTACTGTAAAAATGTACATTATTTAACATTAATGTTTTACTATTATTAGCAGATCCTTATCTAGTGCTGTTTATAGTAGTAGCTGAATGAAATGCTGTAGAGCGCTGCCTGATAGCAGTGGTGTTTCTGTCTGGAGGAGCAATCAAAATGTCAATAATCAAAATATTGCCGTTGTTACACATAATTAAGGGTTATAAAGCCAGAATGGATCAAATCACGTTTCACATGCCCAGGTGAGACTAACGTACGTTTAATTTAAGGCTACATCCAAACCGAGTAAACACCATGGGTTTCCCATTCATACACCTAGACCCCCACTATTGTCAAAATATTTATGGAATTCACTGTAATTATATGATCAATGGTCTTTTTTTCACCTTGTTTACCTTGCTTACCTTACTTACCCTCCTGGTCCTTTCAAGAACGATTAATCATGTCATACTACTTTCTTTCTTTTTTCTTCTTTTGATCAAAATATGATGACTTTTTCTGATTGTCATTGTACCCCAGCAGGAGGAGAAACAAACATAATATTAACCAATATAATATTAACTAATATTAACCAATAATATGTTACATCTCCCCCTCCAACCACCCCCAACCATCAGTAAGAGAAATACTCAAAGTCCCTGACCTTTAATCATTCTTAAACATGCTACGGTCACTGTGGTGTTTAATATGTAAGTACTACATTGTATTCTAACCTTGTTTCAATCATGTTGAATGTTCTGCTCCAATTTAGGGACAGGTCGCCAATGAGAGGAAGAGTAAACCCAATAATGGCTGAAATTCTTGGCCATAGCTGCTGCTCTCTGTCAGCAAGAATCCATGCTGGGCAAGCAAAAACCAAAGAAATGATATAAAAAGAAGCACAACAAGAATTAACATTGGTGCTGATGAAGTTTGATGCTGAAGTCACAACTTTTCTCCTAGACTGATATGAACTGAATAAGGAAGTGGAGGGACTGTGCATGTTTTCGTGACATGCTGCCCCCTAGTGTTAACATCAAATTCCATGTTAAGTTAGAGAAGCTGTGTTTTCCAACAACATGCCATATTATGTGCTGCATAACCCTTTGAAATCACGTGCCTGATCTGCGCTATGTCTGCAGAGTGGTCTGTTTTGCCCACCACCACTATAATTCCAATGTGAGCATGTACCTGACACAGTGCAGATAGAAAATCAAAAGTTTCAATCAGATGTTCAAATATCAGGAATTTAGAATGTATTGCTTTGGATATTTCCCTTTCACCACCAATGTATTTTATAATTATGGGTGTCTTATCATCCACCCTCTTCAAATGTTGATGTTTATGATAACTTTGATGTATATAAAAAACACACATACATACATATATATATATATATATATATATATATATATATATATATNTATTCTAACAAATGTATTATTATATGCATTATATATATATATATATATATATATATATATATATATATATATATATATATATATATATATATATGTTTGTTTCTTAGTAGATGATATTACTGAAAAGCTGCATCAGTACATATGGATCAATTGAACCTAAGGTAATATATCACAAAGGTACAGTCAAAATTATAAAGATATGACCAGTCAGCCATTTTTACGAATAGGTTTTCAAAGCAGTGGTCTCCAGGCCCTCTTAGAGAGCTTTAGTTCAAACCTGTACCCAGTAAACTGCTTTGCCCCTTACTTAACTCCAATACATCTGATCCAATTAATTAGGAACTTGGGAGGAGGCTGATTGGCTGGAGCAGACGTGGCAAACTGTGGTTAGAAGTAGGCTCTGCAGGAAAGTAGCTCTCCTTCAGGAGGGCTGGCGACCGCTGTTCTAAAGTGTTGAGGGGTCAATTTAAACAGATGTCACATAAAAACTCTCCAAATGCTCTTCTGAGCTGTGTGCTCATGTCAAGAACCTCTTCATAACCCTTAGTACAGATCACCTGCTGTTCTGTAGCATGAGAGCAACCAGTTACAGGAAGCTTCATGCATGGAAAACTAACTCATAGTCTAGACTGGATGCAGAC
This sequence comes from Semaprochilodus insignis, assembly GCA_034552555.1. Classification (NCBI taxonomy): domain Eukaryota; kingdom Metazoa; phylum Chordata; class Actinopteri; order Characiformes; family Prochilodontidae; genus Semaprochilodus; species Semaprochilodus insignis. The sequence goes on along the minus strand of CM067478.1, from coordinate 30,429,475 downwards.
ACGCACCACTATTAGTTCAGTGGACTAACACTAATATCTCTGTCTGCTGAACAACAAATCCGAAACACGGAGACAAACTGGAGTATGTATGTGCGTTTCTGTGTGTGTTAGCACGCGTGCGCCTGCCGTCGCTGTCTGCAGCAGCTTTTCAGATGGCGGTCATTAAACTCTTAAGCAGCTCTGGCACGTCCGCCTACATGTCAGCGCCGGTGACAAGCCCAGCTTATTACGGTCAGCCCAGTGTCAAATGCTCCGCAATCCACCCCCCTGCGTGCCCGTGCGCTAGCATTACCATAAGCCTAGCACTATCCTCCCTGCACAGTGAGCCCTAAGCAGCCCGCCAGATCCACAGGGAATGAGATGGCAGTCTCTGAGTGAGCTAAAACACTCCTCACTCGGGGAATGTGTAGAAGAATGGAGAGAACAGAACCAAAACTAAAAGGTCCTAAATGGTTCCTGGCTTGGACTAACAGTTCTAGGAGAAACTGGTCTAGAAGGTTTACATAATGTAGAGGTTCTTTAAAGTACTAAAAGGTCCTCCATGTTTGGTTCTTTATGGAGAACCAGAATGGTTTCTAAAGCAGAGCTGTTAATTTGGCTCACCGCAAAATCACCAATGAAAGAACAAATCAACGATGTTGTGCAAAAACCTTGTCTTATTTCCATTTGTTTATTTGTTTGTTTGTTTATTTGCATTTCCTTTTATGCATTTTGAAAATTCTGCCAACTTCTTGAGACTCATTTAAGGTACACGCTTGTACATCACACATGTTTGCTTGGCAGTACTTTTTTCTGATGGTATTTGCCAAACTTAATGAAAAACTGAGAATTTCAGGAAGAGGCTATAGATTCTATAGAGGCTATGCTTTCCTTCCCAAGCATCCTGTTTCTCGAGAAACTTTGTGTGCTAAACACATATTTTCCCGCAAACAAGACACAAGCCCTACATTAGCTGTGCAGGCAAAGTGCATGTGAAGTTGGAAGTGAACTAGTTCATAATCAAATATAAAAGTTCATTCTAGCAATAATATGAAGACCAGTCGTTACAATCCATTAAACTAATGAATGCGCTAATGAGCATTTCCCCCCCCCCTTAGCTCTGCCGATTCAATCCATCATCCATTTGTTAAACCCTTTACGAGCTGAAGCAGGTGTGGTACGGCAATTTACACACCGAATGTGATGCAAATAAACAACATGAAAATCCTAAATATATAGAAGAGATTTTTTTTGCAACAAACCAGTTTACAGGGAGATTGGTTTAGTGGGTTGGGTTTACGAAAGGAGACAGGCGGTAGCCCCTGGAAATGAACTATTAGCAAATAACCCCGTAAACATTAGCAATACAGCTAATACAAAAATCACTTCACAATTACAAGTTTCCCAAACAGAGAACAAACTCTAAAGCAAAAAAAGAAAACAAATAGCAAAGTTATCTGGTAATACTAGCAAATATCTTGTCTATACAGCTTAAACAACCTTACGGGTACAAGTTTTCCAAACAGAGAACAGACACTAAAACAAAAAGACACAAGTTAACAAAGTAACTAGTGAATATTAGTGAATTAGCCAGCTAAAATTAGCTATACAGCTAAAATCACTTCAGAGTTACAAGTTTCCCAAACAGAGAACAAACTCTGAAGCAAAAAAGCAAAGTATTCTGGTAATACTAGCAAATAACTTTATCTATGCAGCTTAAACAACTTCACAATTACAAGTTTCCCAAACAAAGAATTAACTCTAAAACAAAAGACAAGTGATCCGGCCATAGTACCAAATTATGTTAACTATACTGCTAAAACAACTTCACATTTACAAGGTTCTCAAACAGGAACAAACTCTGAAGCAAAAAAATAAAACTATTACCACATAATCTGGTAACATTAGCGAATAACTTTAGCTATACATCCAAAGTCTGAAGCAAAAAAAAAAAAAAAAAGACACCGGTTAGCAAAGCATCCAGGTAATATTACGTTAGCTTTAATTTAATTTTAATTTCACAATTATCCAACTAATGTTAGATGTCGGTAGGAAATTTTGATAGCTTAAATCAAATAAAGCTGAGGTCAGCTTCTTATTTACCAGCTTCTTGTTTAATTTTTTCCATTCCACTTTAAATGGGGCAGCAGTGACATTGTGGCACCTCAAGCTCTGGCTTTTCTCAGTTCTACATCTCTTCGTTTTGACCATGAGCAAGGCCACAGAGTACATCTGGGTTTGCCGTTCTCCATATTTAGCAATATCTCTCTCCTTTCTTTAGACTGACTTTCAGCACCGTACAGATCAGCACAGTGGGCAGCACACCACCAGCATTGCTCAGGTAACCACCCCACATCGAGCCGGAGCTTCTTTCTGAACATGTGCATGTGATGCCAGTGAAAAAGCTGAATCCGGCTCCACAGCTCTGACTTTAAAATGAATATTTCAGGCTTTACAGGAAGACTTGCAGCTCACCATATTTTGGCTGATTATTACTCCTCTGGACTCAGTAATGCAACTTCTTTCTATTTCAATAAACAAATCTTACATAGTGGAGTTTTCATTTTAAGGAATTTGAATGATTTTTTTTTTTTAAAAGCTTAGCAGTTTTACAAGCAATAATATTGGCTTCAACTGGTCTCAGAAAAGTGGTATTGTGCTATCTGCATTACATAAATATTCAAATCGATGTCATCCAAATAAACCATGATCAGTGTGGGAATCGCATCACAAAGCCCCTTCAAGCAAAATGCAGCCCCAATAAAGAATGTGCGCTTAACCGATTCATGCTTAATCACCGCACTCGATCAGAGATGAGGCATCAACACCAATTTCACCACATTTAAAGAGCGATTAGTTCGCTGCTGAACAGATGAGATGAGATGCAGTGCGCGAGCCCAACAAAAGGTGCCAAAGCACTGCAGAGTGGACTGAATTTTTCTTCACAAACGTACAGTGCGAGGGTATGTGAAAGTGGGCTGGGAGATGTTTCACTCTTAATGGGGGGCGTCCAATTTGGCTCACCCGTGCGAGCCAATTTGCTATTCCATTCAATCTTATTTTCGTTTATTTCCATGGACTGTGACCTTTCGATTGAGGCTAAGAGGTTTTCACAGAGTGAGGCGTGTTAACCAAACACCCGGGGAAAGGCAGAAATGTTAAATGGCAAGAACTGTATTTCAGATAATAATTTGTGCAGCCTTTGGCTTTTCCTCTTGAAAAGTGCATCCTGGTTCCCTAACAGGCCAGAGAGGAATTATTTTTGTCTGTTACCTGAATGCCTCGTATGGTCTAGTAAGATACAGACCTTCATGTATAGATGACGGTGGTTTCTACAGGCAGCCAGACTGGCAAAAGAGCTGCTTAAGCTTAAGGGTTATATAAGGCTTAATTGCAGTCAGCTGCCTTTTTGCCTTCTCTTATGCAGCGACAGCCTTGGTAGAATATTACTTTTGTGTAAAGGTATTCAATACATAGTATGTATTATACGATTAATTAGACCTTCAATTTACTGTGTATTTAAAAGTAGTGCTGGGCAACATCATCTGTACTGGAAAACTACAATATGGTCAGTTTTAGCCATATTTTATTAATGTATTTAATAGATGAGGATTTCCTATATGACAAAGAGGAGAGTCACTGTTGCTCAGCAGTTTGGTATTATTTTCTGTTTACGGAATCAAAGCCCTGACAGTTAACTGTGAGTCATTTGCTTTAAGGGCACATATTATGAAAAACAGTTTTTCTGTTCTTGTGCACAAACATTTGGGTATCTGGAGCATCCACCGAACCCACAAACTGTGAAGTAGCACAACCCAGTCAGTTTTTTGTGGGATGCCTAGATTAGAAAATATGGGATTCAACAATGCCTTCAGATTTGGCTCCTCTTCTTACATTAAGGTGTGCCTTATTAGAATTACACACATCATCAAAAGAACAGTTGCACAAATAGTTGCACCCAGAAGGAATCAACCGACAGGAATGAAACTTGGTGGGTAGGTTTGAGTTTTTGAGACATTCGAATGATTCAAGTTTCACGCTTGCCCGGTCATGCGATGTAAGCAAGGACGGGCCTTATCAATACAGCCACGATTCCGGACATTCAGCGAGCAGTGATGCCCTATATGAGTCATCCTGCCAGCCAGCACCATTGGCAGACAGTTGCAGGACTACATGCACGGAGACTGTTACAACAACTGCCCTTAACACCACGTCAGTGTCGCCACAGATTGCAATGGTGTCATCCCAGACTGAGTGACTCAGAACAGCAGCAGGTCATCTTCAGTAACGAGTCCCGCTTTTGTCTTGGTGGAGATGACAAACGAATCCGTGTGTGGAGGCTCCGTGGGCAGCCAGATGAACAGTTTGTTGTCACTTGTCACACAGCAGAAGAGCTGGTTTCACTCCACCTCCACCCCTCCCACAAAATCTGCAGGAACTGTGTGAGAATATTCAAGATGCATGGGATGGACTACAACAGGACACCATTAGGAACCTCTACAACTCCATGCTGAGACGTCCGGGAAGTTATGTTAGCGATCATGGCGGCCCAAAGCCATACTAAGAGACACTACTACTACTTCTACTTGCTTCTTATTCAGTCACAGGTGACTTTTTTTTGTCTGGTTAGCTTACCTCACAATTCTTTTCAATCAAAGAGAATAAGTCTGCATAAATTACCTTTGGTAGCAAAGTCAATTGTTTTGTTTTTATTTCTTCCACATATTGGGGAACTGTCTAGGATTGTGACGTGTTTGTGCGTGTTTAAAAATGTGCAAAAATGGCAGAGTGTATGCCTGGAGTTAATATGCTGAGACAGAATCTTCCAAATGAAAAGCACCTTTGGATCCAGCAGGCACGGTGTCAACAACACTTCGCTGCTTAAGATGTTTGCTCATTAGCATGGCAGCGTACACTAGGCTTATGTCTCATGATATCATGTGGTATGGTATGATGATACTGGTACATTTTAATGAGTATGAGTGTACCACTACAGTATTAAGGCATCCCTAGTTTTTACTTAAAGTGCTGTTCACTATATACAGCAGTACTAAGGAGGTTGTAGAGGCCAGTTTTGTTGTAAATGAGCCTGAAAAGTAAGACTTGCTGACAGGATCCTCATGAAAGAAGTTCTATAGACTTTTACTCTGGTATGTTTTATTCATACGCACTGAGATCTTGATCTCTAAAAGCTAATACCTATGAAGAGTGATAAAAGAGACATTGTTTTTCTTCCTGTCTCCTGATAGTGTGTCAACGAGTGTAAGTCACCTTGCAGAAGCGCTATCAAGCCTGCAAAACAGGAACTAACGATGGGAGAAATGTCGGAATGATGGAACAGCAGAGGCTACTTTTCTGACAGGCACTGTGCAAGCACAAACACGGCCTATCAGACCAAGGACCAAGAGGGTTGCTGTCTGCCCGGGGTCAAAGGTCATGGCTGATTTAACAGGTCGTGCGATAAAATTAAACAAAACCCATCAGCTTACCACAACACCACATCAGTGTATTACAGTGTGGCATAATGAGAGGCGGAATGCCAGAAGACTACATTTCCCATGAGTCTTTTGGTTTTTGACAGGAAACCAGCTGGGGCTCATTTGGCAATGAGGAGCTACATAAACGGCTCACCTGTGGAGGCAAAGGGGAAGCCCCAGGGAAGTGTGTGTTGGTGTGTGTGTGCAGCTGGCAAAACAGCAGCTCAGTAAAAAGCTGTAAATAAAAAGCTGCATACCACAAAGAAGAGCTGCACAAAACAGCCCCACAATGAAAAGCTGCACATAAAAACTGCACAAAACAGCACCTCAAAGAAGAGCTGTACAAAACAACACCACAAAGAACAGCAGCACATAAAAAGAACCCTAAAGAGCTGCACAAAACAACACCACAAAGAACAGCATCACATAAAAAGAACCCTAAAGAGCTGCACAAAACAACACCACAAAGAAAAGCTGCACAAAACAACACCCCAAAGAAAAGCTACACAAAACAACACCACAAAGAACAGCAGCACATAAAAAGAACCCTAAAGAGCTGCACAAAACAACACCACAAAGAACAGCATCACATAAAAAGAACCCTAAAGAGCTGCACAAAACAACACCACAAAGAAAAGCTGCACAAAACAACACCCCAAAGAAAAGCTACACAAAACAACACCACAAAGAACAGCAGCACATAAAAAGAACCCTAAAGAGCTGCACAAAACAACACCACAAAGAACAGCATCACATAAAAAGAACCCTAAAGAGCTGCACAAAACAACACCACAAAGAAAAGCTGCACAAAACAACACCCCAAAGAAAAGCTACACAAAACAACACCACAAAGAACAGCAGCACATAAAAAGAACCCTAAAGAGCTGCACAAAACAACACCACAAAGAACAGCATCACATAAAAAGAACCCTAAAGAGCTGCACAAAACAACACCACAAAGAAAAGCTGCACAAAACAACACCCCAAAGAAAAGCTACACAAAACAACACCACAAAGAAGAGCTGCACAAAACAACACCACAAAGAACAGCATCACATAAAAAGAACCCTAAAGAGCTGCACAAAACAACACCCCAAAGAAGAGCTGCACAAAACAACACCCCAAAGAAAAGCTACACAAAACAACACCACAAAGAAGAGCTGCACAAAACAACACCACAAAGAACAGCATCACATAAAAAGAACCCTAAAGAGCTGCACAAAACAACACCCCAAAGAAGAGCTGCACAAAACAACACCCCAAAGAAGAGGTGCACAAAACAACACCCCAAAGAAGAGGTGCACAAAACAACACCCCAAAGAAGAGCTGCACAAAACAGCACCACAAAGAACAGCTGTAAAAAACAGCGCTACTAAAAAAGCTGCACAAAACAACAACACAAAGAGCTGCACAAAACAGCTTCACAAAGTAAAGCTGCATGAAACAGCACCCCAAAGAAGAACTGCACAAAACGGCACCATAACGAACAGCTGAACAAAACAACATTACAAAGTAAAGCTGCATGAATTGGCACAACAAAGAAGTACTGTGCAAAATGGCACCACAAAGAAAAGCTGCACGAAATGGCACCAAAAATAAAACCTGCACAAAACTGCACCACAAAGAAAAGCCGTATTTTGGGCACAATATTAGAGAGTGAAAATGAAGGCTTTGAGCTTCTGGGATATCGCTCTATTGATCTTTCTGGGCTCTGGGAAATGCTATTCTATTGCAGCTTTTCTTCCCTCAGTTTTCCACTATATTCCATAAAAACTAAACTTCAAGGACTTTTATTCATCTTGAGTAGAGAAACCTGATCCACAGCATAATCACAGTCATTACAATGCAAATCACACTGGGCTCTGATTTTGCTCCACTCCAGTTCTAAATACTTGCGTGATTCACATCAGCAGCTGTTTTCCATGTCATAGCTGCATTATAACCTGCCAGTCCTGGCCTCGGTCATTGACCTGCAGTCTTTTGACAGTGATACCAATAACGTCAGATTCCTGAACACTTTCATTTTTGAACAGAATATGTTGTTTTTTAACCCTTTGAACCACAAGTCATTCTATTTAAGCTCAGAGTGGATCCATATCTGTCTATGGAATGTGCAGAATCTAAATGTAGGGATCATTTACACATCTTTGGGATGCATTATATCATGATTTATATTAGATATATTAAATAAAAGGAAGAATACAATATGGAAACTCTTTTATAAATATATATTAGAAATAAAAAAGACCGAAATCTCTTGAAACAGGACACGTATAGATGGCAACAGGCGTTATGAAGCTCTGTAGAAATCTGCTTTTTCTAAGAACCAGCGTGAATGGACTTCATAGGCACTTTTTAGAGGAGCCTACAGGGGGCATCAGAAGCAGTTTGTATGTATGTATGTGATTTTAAAGAGCTTACGAACCCCAGTTTCCTTAGGCCACTGAACGTTAGCTATGAGCCATAAAGAACTTGGTCAGCACTCGTCCTGAAGTTCTGAAGTCCCAAGAATCTGACTAATGTTACCAAACCTCTCTATGATAAAAGACGGACTTTTGGCAGTCATCTTAACAGAACATGCGCAGTGTGGTCATCAGTTTCCCTGCTCGGCTGTAGGGGTTAAAACATCAGACGTTTAAGCATTTCAGATTAACATGCCTTAGTTCTAATGATATACGGACAAAGACTATTGTCCAATAGGTGCCCACTACATTTGCTATGAACTGTGTGTCCAATAAAAAAGTATCAGACGTCAGCATCAGCCCACGGCTCCTGTATTGGTGCCTCCCAAATAAAAGCCCCTTTAATTCACACAGCACACACAGAAAGGACAATTTAACACGCAGCTTAAATGAGACCGATGAGGAAAGCATTCTTTATTGCCAGGATGTTTGCGTGCCACTGCCGCGGCTCTCTCTCCTGTGTGGATGAACCGCTCCTTTCTGGCACATTCTCCTCCCCCTGAAGACAGATTATTCACATGGCTTAATGAATTCAGGATGGCAGTAAAATTTGGCTCATGATGTGGGTTAGTATTTGGTGAGTAATTATTTTTCATAACTCCAGTGCTTGTTTGTGTGTGTGTGTGTGTGTGTGAGTGTGTGTGTGTGCGTGTGCATGCGTGCGCGCGTGTGTGTGTGGAGGGCGGCCCAGAGGTGGTCAGAGGCCGCAGGGGAGCAGGGGGCAGATTAGGCGCAAACAAACAGGAGGACAACTCAGGTGACTATGGAGGGAACACGAAGAGAGAGAAAGAGAGAGTGCCAGAGAGAGATGTGAAGTGGAGTCAATGTTTTATTTCAATAGAAGTTAGTACAGTTGATGGAAAGAGTTTGATGCAGTATGTCAGCACTGTCATTACCACACTCTGACCAAGTAGATCATATATACTGTATATTAGATCTGCACTATACTGGAAAATACTGACATTGCAATATTCCCTGTGATATTCGGTACAGTCATCAAAAAAAGAGTAGTTGAACAAATAGTTGCACCCAGAAGGAATCAACCAACAAGCTTGAAACTTGACATTGTGAGACATGCGAATGATTCAAGTTTCACATTCGGCCACCCATTTGATGTACGCATAGGTGGCCCTTATTGCTGTGCCACGATTGCAGATATTCAGGGAGCAGTGATGCCCTCCATGAGGCATCCTGTTAGTGGCAGCACCACTGGCAGACTACTGCATGGCACAGAACTACATGTACGCAGACCGTTGCGACAACTGCCCTTAACACCATGTCACCGTCGCCAAAGACTGCAATGGCCAGACTGTGATGGACAGTGCATTGCAACCCAATGGTTCCTTCTGGGTGCAACTATTATTTTGGTGATGAGTGTATATACACACAATGGTCCATATAACCTCCCTTGCTACAGCAATTTAGCCCTGCCTATTCACACTTAGGTGATACGGAGTGCTGTGGAATGAACCGTCAGCTGTTTTTCAATCGCCACAAAACCAGGCAACCAATCAGAACACATATCGTTAACATACTGGCCACTCCATAGCAACTCACACTGCCCTCCCTTGCAAAAGCCTATAGCTCCACTCCTATGACTTTCTTAGTTATGATTTTCTGTGATGTGCCTCATATAGCCTCAGAGCTGATTTGACTTAGTTACAATCTTGACAATCTTTGTTACGCACAGGAAGAGATGTTAAATTCACTGTTAGGACCTGCTGCACAGCAATCATACCAAGCAACCTAGCATTGCAATATTACAAAACATGCACTATGGCCATGACACTGGTACTGGTACAACGCTGACCACAGTTACAACAACAAAGATGCCTTCATACACACTTCACATGGTTGTCAAGTGGACACTTTCTTTCGTCAGTGTCTCAAACAATTAAGCCCACAACACCTCCAGAAGGCTCAACAGTGGTGTCTGGCGTCAACAACCGATACGCCTCAGGATACGCCCAAGCATTACTGAGAGACTTCCACACAACAAGCATGTTTGAGAGTCGGTAAATGCTGTAGGGAAGACTCTCAGTAATGCCTGGGCCTATCCTGAGGTGTATCTGATGCTGTCTCTGTGTAACACTCATAGTGCACCCTGTTGTGTTATGGCCAGTTAGTGTTTGTCCTCTAAGCGTGTTGAGCTGTCCAACGACGGCGTGTTAGTCACAGTTTAACACAGGGGACGATGGCACATGGCTAAATTAGTGAGAAAATTCAGGTGAAAAAAAAATCAACCAAACAAAAACAAAAGTTGACTTCAGGGAAAGGAATGAACTAATGAAAGGAGAGAAAAGCAGAATATTGTCCCTTTAAGAAAGAATATGTTTCAAAGTAACCGTCCTCTATCTAAAAATACACGTCCATACACACATGCTGAAACTCCGCATTCAGGCAGTGTTTAGCTGGTGCTGCTAATGATCCTGCAGTGAGGCGCACCAGGCTTATGCAAAATGCTCAGGAAGTAACATGTGCAAGTAACAGATAAAAACGGCCAAAAGAAATAACTTCTGCAGCTGCTTGCATCACTTCTCCCTCCCTCTCTTTTTCTTTCTCTGGGTGCAGTATGTGCTTCCTCACACTGATTACGTGGGGCCGCTACATTAAAAGCTTTGGGCTTGTAACGTATTGTGTTTGCATGATGTGAAAATGGACTAGTGTATTATTATTTATGAGTTAATGTGTGTTTTCATGTTGATTTCAATTGAAACAACTAATGACTTTAGAGGAGAAATGACAGGAACGTAATCAGTCAATAACAGAGAGACAGAGAGAGAGAGAGAGAGAGAGAGAGAGAGAGTAAGCAGGAGACAAAGAAGCAGAGAGAGAAAGGGAGAGAGATAGAGAAGGGCAAAAGTGAGAGAGAGAATATAGAAGACAGAAGAGGAGAAAGAGTAAGGGAGAGAGGGAGAGAAAGAAAGAGAAAGAAAGAAATTGAATAAAGGAGAGAGAACTAAAAGGAGAGAGAAAAAAGATGAATACACAAAAGGAAAGAGGGAAAGGGCAAGAAAAAAACAGAAAGAAGGAAAAAATAATGAAAGAAACAAACAAACAAAGAAACAAACATGCAAACAAAAAAGGTGAGAACAAAAGAGGGAAAAACAATGGAGAAGGAGAAAAATGGAAAGAGTGGGGCGAGAGAGAAAAAGGAAAGAAAGAAAGAAAGAAAGAGAATGAGAAGGAAAAAGTGAGAAAGAAAGTGAGAGGATAAAAGAGAGACAGCAAATGAGAGAGAGAGTGAGAGAAGTACAGAGTGTGAGAGACAGAGTGAGTGAGAGAGAGGATGAAAGAGAGAGAAAGAGACAGAGAGAAAGTGAGAAAGAGGATGAAAGGGAGAGAGGAGGAAGAGAGAGAGAGAGCCTGAGGTACTGAGCCTTTGGCGAATCAGAGGCACTGTCTACCTGCCTCTTCTGTACTAAACTGCCACAGGAGCCGGTTTGTGGGCCACACAGTTGGGGGATTATGATCATCCGCACCAGAGCATGTTCTTCTCAGTGCATTTCAGAGTTGTACTGCCTGCATCATCAGCCTGTTTAACAGCTGACTCTTCACAGAGACTTGTATCACACATGCAGCATGAGCTGCTGTTAATACCAGCAGAGGAGCAGAGCATCTGGTCACATGGGCTGCGTAAACCATCACAAAGGCTTCAGCGGTCCACAGGATTTTACTGATCTGACCATTACGTCTGACTGACTCACTGAGATAGCTGAACTGGTTTGGCAGCTACCTAGTGTCAGGCTGAAGCATGGAAAGCTGTAAACAGCGTTCTGGCTCAGTTCAGTAGGATTATATATATATACATTATGTTCAGTCTCTAAGTGACGGTGTACATTATTGGGGTCCAAAGCCTTATTTAAAAGGCACAGAGTAAACGGCACAGAGCAGCAGTGACTGGTGAAGCCCGGGCCTGATACTCACTATTGTATTTTCTTTGTTTCAGATTTCTCCTGCATTTTCTCAGGAGACTCACTGAGCTTCATATAAATGTGTGTTGTTGTTTTTTTTTTTGTCATTTAATGTCATATTTAAACTCCTGCTTGGTAAAATATCTGTAGTAACACTTTAAAAACTGATGGCCAACAGTCCTCTAACAGTACTGCCACAACCCACAGGTTGAAAACCACTATAAAGTATTTCCGACTGGGCCAAACATACATACGTTTGGATGCACATCAATCATAGAGAACTAAAGATATCATAAAGGACAAGTACAAATCTTTACTACTCTGATTGTGATACACAGTAGATGTTAAGCATCTTCATTACCTTATAACATAGTTACACGTTAATTCAAGAATTTGCGGGGATTATACATGAGTGTTGGGTCCGGATTTTAGATTATGATATGACGTTTAATAAAATCACGTCATATCATAGGAGAGGCACAGTGCTTCTAACCATGCAAAACTTCCAACCAATGAAAAAACACAACGTCTAGTTTCTCTGGTGTGGCCTGGCAAAAGAGCAAGGTGTGAAAACAGCCTTACAGGCCAGGCATAAATACGCGTTAGGTTCTCAAACTAAGTGTTACTGAGAGACTTCCTTTAGTGATGGCAGTAAGCACAGCGGCTAGGCGGAAGCACGAACCTCAAACGCATGTTGACACATTGTTTACCCTCAGAATAACACTGTTTAAACTCTCTGGACCTGATGTACGCATGTGACAAAACACAGCAAAACATACCCTGTCACGTAACACCCACTCCCTGTCAGGCCTGTGCACAGACATTTTTGGGGCAGGGGCTTAAGGGGGAAAACGGGCAACGTGGATTCATCTGAATTTAGTTTACTGTATATTGCCAGCACTCTAAACAAGACAGACAGGGTAATTATATTTCAGGTACAACCAAATGCAGTGTTGAGAGCTTTTCCGAAAGCAGCCGAAAACACTAACTTTATTATCCCACGGCATCACTCACTATACTACTGAATCACTTCACGCCATTTAGTTCTATTCTATCCTCTATTCAATTATATCTTCTATGCAGCACCTCATATTCAGTAACGTGTCCTGCTTTTGTCTTGGTGGAGACCAATGAATCCTTGCATGGGTGCACCACGGTCAGCACCAAGGTGAACGGTTTGTTGTCACACATCACAGGTTCTGAAGGCCTGGTGTCACTCCACCTCCACCCCTACTGCACAATCTGCAGGAACTGCGTGAGAATATTAAAGCTGCATGAGATGGATTATCACAGGACAACATTAGGAACCTCTACAGCTTCATGCTGAGACGTCTGGCATGTCGTATTATCAAACATGGTGGCCTGACACCATACTGAGAGACACCACTTCTGTATGTGTAGCTCAATAAATACTGTCCATATCAGTCTAAATGTATCATCATTTATTGTCCCTGGTAACCTTTATCTTCCTTCTCAATAGCGCTGCAATCCTACACTTCTTTTCGATGACGAGTGTATATACAGTATTAACAACATTGCTTTAACAGTAAAAATTTAACCTGACAAACACTAACCCGACAGCGCTTGTGAACTGCTTGTAGATAAGTTAGACCAGACAGAAGCAACAAACAACCATGTTCTGTATATGTGACATCACAGCTATCACAATTAGGTGTTAGTCTGACACACTCAGGATATTCTTGTCTTCTTGGCCAAAAAAATAAAAAACAGGCCTTTAAATGAATTGATAAAAAATTACTGCATTTATGTTGCAATTGCCGTACTTGATATTTCCCCACATCGTTCAGATTTAGAATGGGTGATATGAAATTTATATCACAGTCTTTGGTACTATTTGGGTGATTATGATCCTGAATGATCCTCTTCATATTTATGCAAATATGTCAGAAGAAATTTCATCCATGGCTTTACTTACAGAAATGAATTTCACCTGCTTGGTTCTAAAATCAATTCTTGGCAAATCTGTCACTTCTATTTTGTGTGATTTTGCAGACAATGCATACAAGCCTAGCATTTAAATACCTACAGCCTTCAAAAGTCAAATTAGAAAACTACATCTAGATGCATGTACCTTTGGTCTGGGCAATGGCAAAAATGTATGACAATACTTCAAGTTTTAATGGCACACATTATTTGTTTATCCTGGCATCTGATATGCTGGAATAGACAAAGTAGTGGCACATAAAAAAACATGACCAAAAAAAAAAAAAAAGATTATGATAACGTCTATTCAACTTTTACATACTGTGCTGCACCAAATCCAAGGACAAATGCAAGGACAAATCACACTCTCTTTAAGGTACTGAAGACACCCACAGAAAAAGCAATGTTCACATGTACCCTGACAATCCGATAAAAACCCAACTAACAGCATGGGATATGCCCACGTATGCACCTCAATGGCAACAGACCACTGCGAATGAGGCCATTCCAAAAGAACATTCTGTAAATAATCTGTTAAACAGAAGCATAATAGCCATGTAAATGCCTGTATTGGAGTGTAGTGACTGTATCTGATGGCGGGAGACAGAAACTGGTCTGCAAAGAAGATGAAGTTTATGCTTTATTTAAAAGCAGCAGACTTAAAAATAGTAGGACTGAGGGGCGTAAAGCTCGCAGTAATGAGCTGCTCAGAAGAGTAATTGAGTAAATGAATGATTGTGGGTTTATACCAAGTACAGAGCACATTAAAAACACATGACAAGTGCTCTAATCTGAATATTACAAAGCTACAACAAAGCTCAGGTAACACACCCCTGCTCGTTTCACTCGGCCTGGACTTATGTGATGGTCGTTGTCATGAATGGCGACATTAAGTGTCTCCTCTATGCATGTGAAAATACTTTCACCAGATTCATCAGGGACTTTAATCAAAATGAATTTGGGCCGATTTGCTTCATATGAATATGATGTTATTTTTAAACTTCTGCTTGGTAAAATATCTACAGTAACACTTTTTATGGTAACAAAAATTGATGGCCAACTGTCCTCTAGCAACACTGCCACGACCCACACCACTGGCAAAAAAGGTTTGGGCCATACGGTTGGATCCACACCCATCATAGAGAACTAAAGATATCATAGAGGACAAGTACAAATCTTTTTTTATTACTCTGATTGTGATACATGTAGACATTAAGTGTCTTCATTTCAATTCATTCTCCAATTCAAGAATGTGTGGGGGATTATAAGTGAGTATTGGTTCTGGATTTTATATTACGATATGCTAAGATATATGATGAGTTTAAATGAAAAAATAAGACGTTTAATGAAATCACATGAGGTCGAGTGCTTGTATCAGAATTTCCAAGCGATCAAAAAAAAACCACAATGTCTAGTTTCACAATTGTCATGTGACACCAACCACTCCAAAAAGAAAAAGACCCAACTCTGTGAGGACTGGCCAAAGAACAAGGTGTGAAAACAGCCTTAAAGGCCAGCCGTAAATATGCGTTAGGTTCTGGTGAGGGGCTTTCTTTATTGGTGGCAGTAAACACAGCAGCTAGGTGGAAGGTCACTGAACAGCCGCTGTGGCATCATTTATCATGATAGCCATAATTACTGTCATATTCCCCATCCCTACCTTCACTCGAGTAAATGACCCATCATTTAACTTTTACCAGAGTACACACGTATGTTTTGGCTTACCTGTATTTTCACCTGTATTATGAGAAGGGAACTTGTGTACGTCTACCACCTCTAAACTGAATACACTGGAGGAGAAAATGATAAAACACGTAGCCTGTGTACAAACTGTATCTAAGCTCAACTGACATAACATTAGTCACCTGTGACTGAACCGTACCTAATACTATGTAATACCTGCGCAAGCACAGATAACAGCTGCAATTCAATTTGGCACGGACTGGACACATTTCTGGATGTAGGCCACATCAATTTTCAGCCACTTTTGCATCAGTGAATTGTTCAGTTGGGGCAGATTTGGTGGATAGCTTCCCTGGAACAATTCTGAGGAGAATTTCCTGTAGACTGGGATTTTAGCCACGGCTGGTAGACCCGTATGACCATACACTTCCATACACCTGCATTTTCAGCCACATCCCTCACAGTATGGTCTTCGGCACACCCAAATGCAATCACTCATTTTAGCCAATCATTAACATCTGCTTTGGACTCATTTTCCACACAGTGAACGAGACATTCACTGCACTGTACCACCTCTTGTCAATCTATGAATCCCGTCACTCACACCCTGCAGGTATTTATATCCCCATCATACTCTTGCAACACCATCTGCAGGAGCCTGAAGTCTCTACCACCTGAAACACGCAAGGAGACCACTTTTGGTCTGGTGAGCTTATAATGTCACATATAGGTGTGTGTTTTCTGTAGAGGATGGGTTAACTTGTTTTCACACCAGCACAATGTCTAATTTCACCAGGCGTGTTCAAGCCTGAGCATAAGACCACATATGCGATAAAAATAGATGCGGAAGAACGGTTAAAGAGAAACAACCTCTCCCCCTAATTCTGGGAGACGCCGCTGTAAACACAGTTTGAGGAGAGAATATAAAGCATAGCAGTAATTAATCTACGGCAGGCTTTTATTAGCCCAGTTAAGAACGGCACACATTTGTAATGCTGCTCTACAGGGATCCTGCACAAAAAGAACTGCTTCTAACCACAGACACACTGACGCACACTGCAGCTTCAGCAGAGGACGACATACTGCTCAGCAGGGGTGGGCAACAGGGGTGCACCAATTCAGAATTTTTACGACCGACTCCGATTGCATTTTCCTCACAGCCAAATTGGCCCACGGCCCGTTTTTCTGTGGCAGAAAACTTTATTAGTCTTTCTTTTACACTGCTCTAACACACAAAGCACACTAGCGTTCTCCAGTGTGTTATATTAGCCAAAGTCACAATATAAAAACCATCATTTGCTGTGTAACCAGCCAAACCGACATTATAAAATCTGTTTTTTAGCATCTAAATACTGAGCATCTGCTCTGCTTCATCACGAGAAAATACACAGACCAGGAATTCAGATATTAAGATATTATATTGAGATATTAAGTTATAACACTGTGACGGTGTTGCTCATAAGTTTGTATATTCTATTTTAGCTCCCTGCAGGTCGGACTACTGTTCCTAAAGCGCTCCATATCTACTGTAAGCACACTTTTCTTTGGGAATTCTGTGGAATCTGCTGTGTCAAAGTCAAACGTCACGGTATCTTTCCACCGGGTTTAATGAATTACAAAAACACTTCCTTTCACTACGGAGGTGTTTCTACGCAACTTCGACAAAAGGACTCTTTCCTTCCTCGCAGTCGGGGAAAACACCCATCAATCAGCACTGATGGGGGTAAATTCTGTATTCACAGTCACTCGTTCCTCTCTGTGTGTTCATTTAGAACGGGTCTGCAGAGCGGCACTGCAGCTCAGCACCATCTGAAAGGCTTGATCTGCTCTGCTCACTGTTTTAAAGGGCTTCTCCAGAGTGTTTCAGCGTAAGCTGCTACGTCTCTAGCGAACAGGTGATTACCACAGACTATAACCCTGATACATTGCTCTGTGCGGGGAAAAAAACAGAAAACCTGTGCATTTAGAACAGAACCCAATGTGCAGTTGCTGAGATCCATTCATTCATTCACTGAACATGTAAGACAGCTTACCCTTCATTGGGGGGGCAGAAGGCAGGAAGGCAGGAAGCACCCCAGACAGGCCACCCAGGTCACACAATTCTGATTTTATTTAGTTTTAAATGTTTATTTATGTTTATAGAGTACGTTAAGCTGCACTGTTTCCTCTATCAGAGGCTCATTTTCCAGGTGGAGACTTTATTATCAGTATAGTGATATGGGCAGACTCTTTACATTTAAGGCATTTAGCAGACGCTCTTATCCAGAGCAACTTACAACCGTGCTTAGTGTTCCCTTGGATAATGTTTCCCATCTAGTATAAGAAGGTTAGAGTCAAAACTCGCTATGAGCTCAGACACTGCCCGAACAAGGGCCACTGCTGATACCTAGAGAGCATAATACACAGACATATATAAAGCACAAGTGCACTACCTAGCAACCCCAACCCAGCACTCACACCTAGAGAGAAGAAAGGCTTTACAGGCCTGACTGGCATGGAGACCAGAAAACATCAGGGACAGCATTTTTATTTTCACTCTAATGTTTGAAAGTCTGATAAAACGTCTAAGGCCAGCTTTGGTAAGATATTATACATCATTATGAGGACATTCCTGTGTACAGAGAGCAGCAAAAATATTGTGACAATGAGGTGAAAGGTTAGATTTATTATCTTTCCAGATCTAAAGATGAGCATGAGACTGATGCTGCATTCACATGTTTCCTATAGACAGTTGACAGCAAACCGGGTATTCCGTTGTTTCCCATGGAAAAGCAATGAACAATTCTGCCATAGTAAGACCACAGAACGCAGTGGAAAGCAGAATGCTCTGTCAGGAGTTACATCAACTGCAACTGTGGAATAAACCAGATCATTTTTGGGAGGAAATGACGTATTTCAGACTAACCCAATACTATGCAACAAAAATAAAAGTGTACAGGCCTCCTCCTGACTTTCTCCACCTTAAATAAATGCCATAATCCCAAAGTTTGCGTGGCTTTATGCCACCCATGCCGCCCTATCCCATTTATTTCCGAGCAGTTTTCTCTATTCAATGTAAACAATACAGGTTCCTGGTCATTCTGTTGTGGGACCATTTTCAGATTTCTATTGAGACAAATGAATTCACAATAACATAAAGTTGTTTAAAGGAGGTATTAGGCCCCGAATCTAATCATCATTTTATCTGGAATGACAAATTTTATGAGTATACAGCAAATATAAGTCATATGTAAGCTTCTCATTATATACCCAAGATTGCAGGTTTACAGTAGAAGGGAGATTTCTGTAAGTCAATTCAGTTTGTATTGCTACATTTATCAGGAAGATTTAAAGAGCAACTACAACTGCCAAACAATTCAAATTACAAGTGATTAACATCACAGTCCACTGCAGATGAAGTTTAAAAATACAACAGTATTCCTTTAAACTCTCCAGTACTGTACACTGGAGCCAGGGTGAAAGTAATTCACCAGAACAAGTCATGTGTGCAGCTTTGATGTTGCACAGAAGGGTTATAAATAATAGGACAATACACAAACAAGAAAAAAAAAACATTTTAAAGTTAAAAAAAAAAAAAGATGAAAAGATGACCTGGGCGGTGAAGACAAAAGGAAAGCCCATCCCTTCCTGAGACTCAGCAAAAACACTCACGCACTCAGTGAAAGAGACAGGTTCTCAGGCAGATACAGTGAGCGTAGTGTGCAGATATACAACTCGGTGTTATTCCACAGTAAAAGGTCCTTGAAAAGTGCACAGAATGAAAACCTGAGTGCTAAGAAACACTGTCACTAAGAAGAAATATATTGGGCAGCTGAACCTCTCAAATTCATGCATATAACAAGAACAAGAACAGGGCCGATCACCTTTCAGATCTTCAGAGACTTACTGTGAATCGTACTATATGATCGATGGCTGGATTAACTGTATATGGAACATTCTGCTGAACTGTTTCAGAGCCTGATTTCAAAACGCAGTTCAGAATTAAAATCTTTTTTTCTTAGAATGATTTAACTTAATCCTGTTTATTCTATTAAATAAGTCATTGAACATTCTTTTTGCCACTATTAAAACAATCATAATGCCACTGAAACTACAGGAAACTGGTAGCGGTAGTGACATTTGAGCTAATTCTCAGCAGAACTAAAAAACGCTAGTTGGTTTATACAGTGTGTGTTTCAGTAGTGACAATTTCAAACTTTGGGAAGCCCTTACTTCCAAACGATGGGATCCATCTGCTCACCATGTTTTCATGAGGGACAGGGATGCAGTCCCACTTCCTGCTCTAAAACACAGAGGTGTAGCTAATTTAAGGCTCCACCCACAGACTAAAACTGTAGTTTTGTGTATTTAAAAATGAAACTCATGATAAATTTATAAATTGTCCAACTTCACAAAAAGGTCTTAAAAACCATTACATTACTCTGTTAATATAAGATAAATAATAATAATATTAATATAATATGCTCTATATATACTCTCTACAAATATAAGTATTAAAAAACGATATGTTACATGCATGTCTTACTAGTTTTACATGATGTTTATATAACATTAAAATGACATACATAAAGCCATAAAAAGATGCTAGCATTATTGTAGCAACAGAAAATGAATAAATGCATTACATTATGAACGATCAGGTGCTGAGCAAAAAACAAACACTGATATGGTTCTAGAACATCTTAGACCTTTAAAATCAATCACTGCAAGTCTACAGCAGGAACACTTACTTCAGGAGAGTGTGTATATTTCTTTGTGAGGTGCTCGACCAAGGCTGTGCAATGTGAAGAGTCAATGCTACAGTCTGTAATCACAGTCTGTGTTAACTTGCCTTGCGTTAATACCATACTGAGAAATGCAGTTGAGAACATTTGAAAAGGATTGTTTGGATTAATCTGATTTTCCAAAGTGCACTTTCAGGGTCTTTTCATGAAAAACTTAATTACTTAATCAAATAATTACTGATTACTTATATTACTTATTTGTTATTTCCTTCTTTCAATCTTTATTTATGCCTCCAATGAGCCTACTGTATCACCTCTATTCTTGTTTAGGACTTTCATGTTGGAGTAGCAGGAAGGAGGATATTGACCTGCCATGTTCCAGCTCTCCTAGAGCAAACGGAGGGGGTAAAGCCTCTTGTTCAGGGGATCAACAGCAGTGGTTAACGGGCAGGACACTTGAAACTGGAGTCCAGTGGTGTTAAATCCAACATCCTTGGATCCCAGCTGACAATTCCTAGACCTGGATCCACTGTCTTCTTCTGAGCTGCTCAAAAGAGGTCGGGGCAGGCTGGGTCTTGCTTTGGATTTCTTGCCTCAAGCTATTCATACAGAATCCCACCCAAGCATTTTGATGCTGGAGCGTCTTTTCCGACGTTTAGGAACAGGGAAGCAGGTTTCAGAATTCTACCTCTGCCTTACAGAGGCTAATTAACACTTACTGATCATAGCTATCAAGCGATAACAAAAGCATGCTGCAATCTGATAGGAATTATTTCTCACACGAGGTTCATTGTAATAAGACATTCTGCTTTAGTCTTTGTCAGCAGACAAGGAGATATGAAGCTATGATTGTCATTGTCTCAGACCTGACAACCTTGGAAAAATACTGTATGTAGAACAATAGCGTAACACTGCTGTGTTCACATGTATGCATTTGAACATTTTTTATAAAAAAAACTTTTTTTTTGAAAAACCTTATTCCACACCTCACAGCGTTACTTGGGCGACAGAAGCTTGAAGCCATGTAGATGCTTGCTTGGTGACAGAGTTACCAGCAGTGATGGCTGATTATCAGAGGAGAGCTTTATCGGTGTAGATTATTTAAGGTGGAGAAAGGCAGGAGGAACTCTGTACTCTTATATTGCTGTTATATAATGCAGGATTATTTGTATTTCGACAGCAGGACATTTGGAATCCATGGCTCGCATATGGTTTATTCCAGCACTGTAGCCAAGTTGGGAAAATCGAACTTTTCACGGAGCATTACACTCGGTGCTAGTCTCCAGAACGCTGCTGGTTGGGTGGCACAATTTTCCATTGCGCCTCTATTAAAAACATTGGAATATCTGGTTTGCCATCAGCTGTCTACCACAAACATGTGAATGCATGTGAATCGGTTCACGTGCTTTCGCACCACTTCACTACTATAATGATTATTAATAACAGTTCTATGAAAAGTCATGTTTAACGATCTGCGACACAGACAATATACTGTAACTTATCTTTACTTTGCCAACTTAAGTGCTGGTGAACATGCAAGCTAGCTATAATAAAAAACCCTGTTGCTTCACATTGCAGGGGATTTGCAGCCTCTTGAAATAATTGTCTATACACATTTGTCATCCATGCTTAGTATTTGGGAAATGAACCCAGAGCTATGATTGGTCACACTCGGAAGGCTAGATGGTGCTGTTTCTTGCTTTTAGGCTTGAGTACAACACATGCCCAACTGAACTCACTGGTGTCGCAGTTTTTTCATTGTTTAGACTGACAAATCATATCAGCCGACACTAAAACTAATGTAAAACAGGCAGCCTAAAATCAGTAGATACATAATGTAAATCGATGTGAGCGTAAGCGTAATTAATTAAATGACTATATAATTATTAATGTAATTACAACTGCTGTCAACATTAACATGCTAATAATGCATTAATGAGCGCAATGAATTTAAATTTGAGATTTGTTTACATTGCGCTTTTTGCAACAGGCACTGTTACAAAGCAGCTTCACTTAAACTTCAAGCAATTAATCACGATTAATTAATTACTTGTGTCGTTTACCTTGGCACTCGCACAATTACATAAAAGTCTAGAGTCATTACTGCCATAATAGCAGCAGAACACCAATCTAGACTCTAGACTTCTAAGGGTTAACCATAATTATATAAGCAAACAATTTATCGTGATTAATCACTTTTGCAAAACAACAGTGCTTACTCCAGACGTCTTGGGGGTTAAAACATCCACACACATTAGCGCCCCCCCCGCCTACTTAGACAGCAATTTCCGAGTCCACATTTGCCTAAGGATGGAGTAAGCCCAACGTCAGCCCGACTTTATTAGAGCGAGAATCTGGTCCGTCACAGAGGGGGGTTTTTAAGCTCTTAGAAGACTCTCTCTCTGAGAAGAAAATGACTCCCGTTTGCCTTCTCTCGCTGCTAGAGAGCAGCAGTCATCAGCTGGGAAATGGTGCTTGGCAAAGTGCGTGCGTGAGATGGGAGTCGCATTGGGCAGCAATCTATAATGTGGCAAAGCCCAACGGAAGAGTCTACACCGAAGCTAAACAGAGCATATATATCCAAGAGCATATATCCTCATGGCACACGGCGTGAAGAGTGAAGTACTGCTTTCGCTATAATAGCCTATACTGATGCGAGAGAGCGAGAGAGAGAGAGAAGAGAGACTCACCAGACTGAGTTGTTAAATAATGTCAAACTGCATTGCTTACGTGGTTTCTGACACTGTTATCTGTCATACCCGGTACAGAAATAATTCAAGCTTCGACACAGACACTACTATTTTCAGCTATGGGACATGTTTATCTATTAAGCCTCCAG
This sequence comes from Semaprochilodus insignis, assembly GCA_034552555.1. Classification (NCBI taxonomy): domain Eukaryota; kingdom Metazoa; phylum Chordata; class Actinopteri; order Characiformes; family Prochilodontidae; genus Semaprochilodus; species Semaprochilodus insignis. The sequence continues at coordinate 30,406,453 of CM067478.1, read as the reverse complement.
TCCAGAAACACTATTAATAACAATGAATACACAATAAACCAGAATATATAATACAGCATATAGCTTATGCATGCCATATGCATGCACTGCACAGAAAATAATGTTCATATGAGGTTAATTTGTTGCACTATTGCTCAACTCTAGACATTTCAAACTGTGACAATGCCACAGACTATACTAAGCCCTAGTACAGTGTAAGGTCAGGAACACAGTTCATGCAAATATATAAGCACCGTTATGTTCTAAAATGCCATACTACTCATAACGCAACGCCAGCTCAAGCTCCATTCTAAGCGCTGCAGTGTGCTTAGTATAGTATAGTGACAGTCAAGCTTGACTACGTAGACCTGCGTTCCAACGCCATGTTTTTGTCCAGTCAGCTGTCATGGCAGACCAGCAGTTCCAATCTCAACCAGAACTGGTTATATAAAAATACATATAGCTGCTACTGGAACAAAACCTTATACATCCATTGTTCATTATTTGAAAATAACTGTTGTCCTTTACATTGGATTACATGATTAAAGGTTAAAGAACATGGCCTAAAATGGTTTGGGGAAAAAATCTGGTTACATTCACTTACATTAAACGTACAATATATTTTTTTTCTTCTCCTGTAAAGTTGTCATTTTAGAGATGCATGAACAAATGGTAACTGCACAGGGGAGGGCAAAAAAATCTCTTTACATTCAATGTAAGTTAAAGTAAAGAGATTCAACGTGAAGCAATTTTAGCAATGTCTATTCATTGAATGATCACACAATGTAAAGGACAGCTCAGCTCAAATTATGCGGAAAACAAAAACTGCAAAACGAAAAGATACAACACTTACTCCTTTATTGTTTACATGTTTGGTATACAACATGTTTACAGTATATAAGCGTATAACACACTAAATATTCTCTTTTCGACTAGTCTGTCTTTATTGGTATCCAGCACTACAACTATGAACCAGTACGTACACAGCTAAAGCATGGGCATGCGGGTTGCCTGGGGCTAAAATTCAAGATTCAATATTCCGTGCCATGTCTACAGAGCTGCTAGAAATATATCTTCGTACACTTGACACAGAAGAGAACTTTATTACTATTACTTTATTATATATTACTATAATATTACTATTATTATTACTATTTATTAAATATTCTCCTTTTAATAAATGTGTAAATTAACAATCACATGGCCCAGTCGCTCATGCCTGATAGCTATTATGCTTACATATTAGCTTCTGAAACAACAGCACAGCTGGCCAAATCTTCACAGTCGAGACAACCCAAGTCTCTTATATCTAACTCGCTATAAGCACTGGCTAGCATGTTTTCGAAGTCTGGCTTTATATTTCCACTACAGGCTACAGGCTAAAGCTTCATTTATTACCACTGGCCCCCAAATCCCCACATCAGTCCTTCGCTACTCACAGCAGTCATGGACTACAGTGGCAACTCTCAGCCTGCAACAGGGAGCGATCAGAGCCACTCCGACCAGACAGAAGCTGATGCGCTGAATAGGAGTGACAGAGACGGAGAAAAACTTTTCTGTCCATAATGCTCACAGAAACTGTCCACCAATCCAATTTACAGTGCAGTCACAGTCTCCCTCTCTTTCTGCTTTGATTAAGGGCAATTTTCAGAAGGTGTGTGCTCCTTTCATCCTCAACTTTAGGGGAAGTGGGAATACAGCAGTTCATGGTGTGTGTGTATGTGACAGAGAGACAGAGGCTGAGAGAGAGAGGGGGGGGGGGGCGCGAGAGAGGAGCACACATATTTCTCTGAGGAACACAGTTAAGCTTGGGGTCCTGTTTAGAGGTGCTTGTTTACTTCTCACACACACACAGAGCTCTGGAGGGCACTGCCAATCACAGCACTGACAATTATGACTGAGAGGCAGAGACCCCCTAAAGGTGAAATGAGAGCCAGTGTAGCCACCAGGGAGGGGAGGAAGGAGGGACAGATAAGTGGGCACAGAGAAAAAGAGTGAGGGAGTAAGAGAGAGAGAGAGAGAGAGAGAGAGAGAGAGGTAGAGAGAGAGAAAGGGAGAAAGACAGAAGTAGGGGTGGCGTGAAGGAGTGATAGAGAAAGACAGAGAAGTACCAAGCCAAAGAGAAATAGTGATAAAGAGAGAGACAAAGAGAGACAGAGAATGGGGGCAGGGAGAAAGAGTGATAGAGTAAAAGAAAGACAGAGAAAGAGAGAGGATCACAGAGAAAGAGAGAGAGAGAGAGAGTGAGAGGGAGAGAGAGAAGTAGGAGGGAAAAGAGGGAGACTAAAACAAAGACAGACAAAGTGAAAAAGAGAGAAAGAGAGAGAGAGTTTGTGTGTGTGTGTGTGTGTGTGTGTGTGTGTGTGTGTGTTTTTCCTTTCTTGGAGAATGTGTGAACCTCAGGGGTTTCGCTTTGACATCTCACTTAAGGCTCAGACATTATGTTCAGGTGTCATTAGCATCTGTTGGTGTTCATGTGTGTGCATCATAAGTATAAACACACACATATGCTTGTATCTCCTTTAATGAGCTCAGAAGCACAGAACAGGTGGACACAGTGCAGAAACAATTTACCTCTCAGAAGCGCCACTAATCACTGCTGATAAGACAAGCACGATGTTCCTCACTCACTGAAACTACATGAGAAATTCTTTTGACAGTGCAGCCACTAAACTAAAATACACTCATCATCAAAAGAACAGGTGCAGAAGGAATCAACCGACAGGAATGAAACTTGGTGGGTAGGTTTGACATTGTGAGACATGCAAATGATTCCAGTTTCACGATCGACCGCACGGTCCTTATCACTGTACCTGACTGGTCCAAAAGCCACAATTGCAGACATACAGTGAGCAGTGATGTCCTCCATGAGTCATCCTGTTAGTGCCAGCACTGATGCCAGGACTACGTACACACAGACCATAACGATGACTGTCCTTAACACCACGTCAACGTCGCCAACTGCAATAGTGTCGTAGCAGACTGTCATAGCCGCTTTTGTCTTGGTGGAGACGACCAACAAATCCGTGTGCAAGATGAATGGTTTGTTGTCACACGTCACAGGTCCAGAAGGCCTGGTGTCACTCCACCTCCACCCCTACCGCAAACTCTGCAGGAACTGTGTGAGAATATTCAAGCTGCATGGGATGGAGGATCACAGGACCTTTAGGAACCTCTACAACTCCATGCCGAAACATCCTGATATCATACGGAGATGTACTACTTCTGTATGTGTAGCTCAATAAATATTGCCCATATCAGTCTAAATTTATCATAATTTATGGTTCCTGGTGACCTTTATCTTCCTTCCCAATAGCACTGCTATTCAAAACTTCCTTTTGGGTGCAACTATTCTTTTGATGATGAGTGTCCTATCAAATTATACCATACCACATCTGGGTTTGGTAGTATACAGGTAGATGTCCGATGAAAAGTTGTTCTTGTGCATGCATGGTGGACTGCATGCAGACCCATGTTTTTCAAGACAGATGCTTCACGCAAGTTCTTAAAAATAACAAAGCCAAAAAGAGTTCTTCACGTAATGACATTGAAAGAATACGTTTTGTTCATCAGATGTGTGCATGTGAAGAACCTTTCAAAGGAAGAACCTTTAAATTGGTATAGAACATTTACATTACATGAAAAGTGCCTCAAACCTTCAAAAGGTTCCTCCCACTCACATATCTCCTTTTCAGACACGGTTCCTTAGGAACCATAAGTGGTCCTTCTATGGTGTTTTCCATTTCTAACAACCCATTCATTAGACTACCGCTCGTATTCACAGTCAGTGACAAATCTGGGACTTCCAGAAGACCAAGAGTGCTGTTTCTCATGAAACCGGTCCTGTTTATTGGAAGTCAACGCAAGCCTCGTTGATTTCTTACTTGACGTCACCTTGTAATTATGCCAATGGTTAATCTAAAGCGCCAGGGTTTCTCTTCCCCTAAGTCATCACCAAAATGAGACCACAGTTACCTACTTCTAACTAGATTTCCACCTAGAGAAAAACAATGCCTGAACAAAACCTTTTGTTCCCATTCCTTTAGTGTGTTATGTGGCTTTATGCTCATGTAAACATCCTGCAAAGTTACAAAGCCTGCAGTACACGCCAGAGGGAGGAACTCTCTCCCACAGAAACCACTTCTCTCAGCTGCGTAGAATGCCTTGCTGGAATTCCATGCCTTTTACAAGGTGATGTCATCTTGTAACAAGTGGACATGGGAAGTGTTATGAAGTAAGTGCCCTGGAGAAAAAGTTCTGGCTGCAGGGTGGGAATGCTCTGATTCCAGTCAGAACAGAGTGGGTGAGCTGACCAATCAGAGAACACTTGACTTAACGAGAGGCAGAGCTTAAAGAGAGGAGTTCTAACAGAGCATTTTGGGGGGTGAATACAAATGTACAGTATGGGAAATATACTGAAGCATGTAAATCTATTCTAGTAGGCCTCAATAATAGAATTATAAGCATTTATAATGAGCATAATACCAATTAAACAAAACAAGCACTTCAATACTGGAAGAGTTTAAATACAAGCTTCTGCTGAATATAAATTAACTTTTATCTGTGCCCAGAAATCTCTGAGGGTTCCCCTCTGGATGCTTACATAAGAAGAGTATAACAACAAAGTTAGTGATAATTCTCGACTTGTGAGGGTCACACAAACACACTCCTCAAATTCCATTTCACCTGCTCTTTCCCTCCTAGCAACAGATGCCATGCACTGGCAGCACTTTCCTCCCCCTCACAGTGTCCTTTTCTCTTCCTTAACTGATTGAGTCACAGCTGACACCTTGCTGATTGTCTAGGCTGGTCTGTCTGCAGCTAGGGGAGAGCAATATGATGATGCATTATCATTATTTTGATACATTATGTCACTGTACGTTTTCCAGAGCGTCATCACGAGGCAGTGTTTCTCTACCTGGTCCTGGATGCCCACTGCCCTGCACATTTTAGTGCTTGCCCTGCTTTAAAAAACCCACTTAAACTCAATAAGAGACTGTTAATGAGCTGCTTAGCACCACATTGGCAATAAATTAACAGCCGCAGAAACTCAAGGTAAAATAAAGCAAAAGTAATATCATAAAGTAAATAGAGAGCTCCACCAACAGCATCTCCACAAGCCCCGGTCTCTAAAGGAACTGCAGTCATCTCTGTTGGATTTGATCAGAGGAGTTTTTCTGACAGACGCTGCCTTCAGGGACCTCATACTGTTCGACTCCAAAGCACACAAAAACGAAGCACGGTGAATGATGAAAGAAGAACACGAGCTCAGCCTGATACGGGATGACGTCTTGGTGAGGAACACTCCGAGATCCACTTAAACTTCCCCAAAACTGACCTGTGCATGAGGCACGGCACACGGAATACTGTGATTATGAAGCAAATACAACGTGCACGTTTGCCATGCAGCTGCTTTTCTAGTCCCACAGAGAGAGTTTAAAAGTTTTCGGAAAAGCTTCAGTGAAAAGTAAACAAGGACACACACTGCCTTACATGCAAAGCACCACTCTTGCGTAGCAGGCTTGGTGCTGGGATCATCTCCACAATCTAGCTGAAGTTCTGCTGTCACTCTGAGTGAGTAGAAAACTCATAGGGGTGCTCATAGGGTGTTTGTGTTTGGTATGGTTTTGGGTCTTTTACTCCTGCTGGTGTGGGATCATGCCCAGTGGTGGCTGCCTGAGCTTGTCTGATGCCACAAAACAATCACCAACTCATCCTGTGTCTGTTTGTTTTAGTATACTAATTCTATTCCTAGATCAATTGGTTTTAGGGTCACTTTAAGTATCAAATAAGCAAATAAGCATCACCATCTCTGTTCATGCACAAGCACAGACGTCATGACCCCCTAGATGAAGGTGGTGTCATTAGTCCGTTAACGTTGTTAACAAGTCCATTTTCCAGTATGGATGTTGTGCCAGTCACCCAACCCATGGGCACCAACTACAGTCACAAAAGAGGGGCCGAAAAGGCGGTGTCCAAGCCTTATATGCTAACAAAGGCTACATGTGATAGAGGGAGGAGGACATCAGCCACGAGAGGGGAAGTGAGGACGGCTACGAGGCTCGGCCACCGACGACAGCTGCTGGAGAGGGTGGGAAGGAACTGTCCAAGGATAATGTGCTATCGAAGGCTACAAGTGACAGCGGGAGGAGGACGCCAGCCACAAGAGAGGAAGCGAGGACGGCTATGAGTCTCGGCCACCGACAACAGCCGTTAGAGAGGGCAGGAAGGCGCTGTCCAAGCATCATGTGGCTACAAGTGACAGCGGGAGGACGGCGTGAGAACAGCTATGAGGCTCGGTCACCGACGACAGCCGCTAGGGAGTCAAGGATGAGCCCAGGATACATACTATGAGCCAGTGAGAAAGTTGCATTGAAATTAATAAGTTCTATTGATTCTTTGCAGCTCCTGTAATAGCTCCATGAGCGTAACAGTTTCTTCCTTCTCACTGATGCACATAAAATATATTTAGAGTGCTAACAGTGCCCTCTTGTGGAGAATCTTCAGTCTGCTGAAATGTGAGCTGCACGCCAAGGCCCATGAAAGTGCTTTTGCAGTCCAAACATTCTGATATCCAACCAAGCCAAAGAACTACAAGTTCCACTCACCTCAGGTTGAGAGAGAGCTGCTGGTCCTTGGACTTGAGGAGATCAGCAACAGAGAAGCTAGCGCTGCCCAGGAAACTGCTCTGTGGAAAAGAGAAGAGAGAAAAAGCTTAAAATCTGTAGTTCCTGTTGTCTTGATACACTATTTAGATGCAATTCATGTAATTAACCACATCATTTATCATGTACTGAACTGCCTAAGAAATCATCTACCTGCAAACCTTCACAAGTTTAGATGAGAATTTAGAATTTCTCAAATTTCTCATGAAGTAATATCAACTTGACCAGGCCTTTGTAATCACAGGCAAACACATCCAAGTGTAGGGGGTGTAGGAGACCACAATACACAGAACGCATCATATCATCGAGAGCAACCGGCACCATGAAGTCATATCCAAACTCACTTAGCACTTAGCACATCATTCAACAGTCTTAGTTTTCAGCATGTTCCATATTTCAACACTGTTTGTAAAAGCGTCATGTTCGCCTCGTAGCAGTGTGTAAGCTGAGGAGCTGCGAGCCTGTAAGATTAAACATGGCACGAGTTTCTGCTTCCACAGAGTGTCAATGTCGTTAATAATAGAAGCTAACCTCTCCCATCACTCCTCAACATAAGGCCTTTGAGCGCAAGGTGCTTGTAAGGCGTTCTGGAGCACATGAGCCATTCTGATGAATGTGTGATGAGGGCTGGCTTGCGTTTCTCTTCACGCAAGAGCCAGTCAAGCTACACCGGCGCAAGCAAATTCAGCTGTAAAGCATTAGCCTTATATGAACTATGCTGCTTAGGAGACATTTAAATGGCACGGAAATGGAGTGTTTTTAATCGAGTGCACAGCTAATGCTTCTTGCTCGTACATGCAGTTTGTCGGCTGTAGGTTAAAGGAAACAGTAGGGTTTGTAAGAAGCCGAGAGTCGAAAAAAAGACAAAATGGTGTGTGCAGGTCAAACCGACGCTGTTGCTTTTGTCAGTTTGGTGCTTGTTGATGAATCCATGGGTCTCTCGTGAGCACTATCCAGTGTAGGTTGCTGAAGGTATCATTTTAAATGTGGTTTTCGGAATGAGCTGTTTTAAATGTGTTTAACATTAAAGCATTAGTAATGTATATATACTGCATATTTCACCTGTACTGTAAACTATACCTATACAGTACAAGTTAGTCCTCCTATACCCGTGAAAATGTGAACTAGAACCAGGAGGATCAAGTTGGGAGACGCAAAGCTGACCAGTGACCCATAAAGTAGCTCTGGCCTTATTCTGGCCTGAGACAGCACAACAGTAATCAGGCAGTGAGGTGTGAGGTAATCATAGTCCACCTGGGTGACAAAATTTGGCAGGACAATCACCAATGACGGACGTAGATGACTATTTCACTCTTTCTCTCTCTCTCTTTCTCTCTCTCTCTCTCACACACCTGTCACTGCTACAAAATCTCCTTTACAAAGACAGCATCCTTACGCAAAAACCCACAGAGTAATCACAACACACACACACCCCAGCTGCCAGGTGCTGTGTGTGTGTGTGTGTGTGTGTGTGTGTGTGTGTGTGTGTGTGTGTGTGTGTGTGTTTTAAGGCGTGTCAGAGCACACAAAGTAGGTCATGGAGAAAGAAGATCAACCCAGGAACATCAATAACAAACACACACACACACACATGTGCACACACACTCGTTTGTATGTGTGGACACACACACATACACACACACACAGGAGGATATAAATAGCACAGGGAGAACAAAACAGAAAAGAAAAAAGATGGAGAGAGGTAAAAAGTGAAAAGAAAGAAAAGCTAAGCAAGCAAGACAGAGGAAAAAGGTTGGAGAGAGTGACAGATAAAGACACAAAGAGATAGAGAGTAAGAGCAAAACAGAGAATGAGAGAGAGATGAAAAGATATCAGGAGACAACATGTGAGAGAGAGAAAAGAGAGCGACAAAGAGAGAGATGAAGGAAAAAGAGAGGGGAGAGATGAAAAAGGCAGAAGGAAAACAGAAAGGAGAAAGAAGAAGACAGAAAGAAAAATTGTGAGGATGAAGAGAGAAACAGAAAGAGATGAAGACAGAAAAAACTACAGAGGAAAGAGTGGAGAGAGAGAGAGAGAGAAATACAGAGAGAGGAAGACAGAAAAACTACAGAGAAACGAGTGCAGAGAGAGAGAGATGAAGATGAGAGTATATTAATTGGTTTTGTTCAGCTGCATGAGGGCAAGGACACAAGGACACACTTCAAACAGAGAAGCTAATTATCTTATATTCACTCACTCTCTCTCTCTCTCTCTCTCTCTCTCTCTCTCACACACACACACACACACACACACATACAGTAAATAAACAGAAGAAAGCCCCCGATAACCCGCCCCCCACCCCCCAAAATGACTTAAAACTCTATTCTTTAGTTATAACTCTGTGGTGTCTGTACACTAACCCTGTGTTTAGGGGATATGGACAGTACACTGCAGAAGCTTTGCTGAGCTGAACTGGTTTAAGTCTGTAGTAAATCTTTACATAACAACAGTCCTTCTACTGAATCGTTCAGTCATGTCTAATTAATATTATACTGAAGTACCAAATTACTAATGCCTATTACATCCTTAACAGAACCTGCTGCCTCACCTGAAACATGACAGCACAGTGAACTGAGTCCATGCAAAAAGTTCTAGAGCTATGTGGATGGAATAAAACTATTCTAGAACAACAAATTATGTTCTAGAACTGCTTTTTATTTCTAAAAAGTGTGAGTGGAACAGTGCAAACAGTGTAAAAGGGAAAACATTCTAGAACACTGTTAATGGGTTTTCTAGAACAATTTAGAAACTCCCAACATTTGGGCTCTTTTGGCCAATTTCACCAGGCAGTTTGTAGATTGACTGCAGTGCACCATAATAAGATTTGACTACCTGCGCTCCCTCTTTCAGAAAGACTACATGCTTTCTTTACTTCTGTACTTCCAAATTGAGCTGTCCTTGTGCAGCACACATGGTCAACCCCTAATTTGTTTTCTATTTCCCCCATAGAAACTGTCCCATGAGGCTGTTTGACAAGCAAATGAAGGTGCTGCTTTGTCTTTTGTAGCATCTGTGCTATCTGAATGTTCATTTCTGCTTGTTTATTTAAGATAGCATGTGTACAATGCTGGCACGTACAGACGCTTCACTGCGAGTCATCATATAAACCTACACGTCAGCAATCGTTTGATAAAGTCACCAGCGCAACACACACGAACACACAACCACCATGTCAGTGTCACTGCAGTGATGAAAATGATCCACCACCCATATAGTACCTGCTCTGTGGTGGTCCTGTGGGAGTCCTGACCAATGTAGAACTACAAAGTGCATCTATATGGTAAGTGGAGCTGATATAATAGACAATGAGTGTAGATACAAGGAGGTGTACTTAATGAAGTGGCTGTGCGGAATTCAAATCATCCAGTTGTTCTATGTTTTAAGATCAGCAGTGGAGAATGTGTTGCGCTAATGTTTGTTTCCTGTAGAGACTTCAACAGACCTTGAGCCTTAACCCTTGGAAATTACAGTTATGATTGGGAATAACAAAAAGCATGGTGTAAACGTATCTACACTCATCATCGAAAAAAAATAGCTGCGCCCAGAAGAAATCAGATGACTGGAATGAAACTTGGTGGGTAGGTTTAACAACATGCGAAAAATTCAACTTTCACAAGGACGTAAGCAAGGACGGGCTTATCGCTGTACCTGACTGACCATATAAGGTTGTCTTGTTGCGTGTGCGTTACAGTGTGCTTTACAGACCCATGCCGTTGTGTTGGTAGCATCCTTTGCAAGCGAACGATGCCTCAGAGAAGAGTTTGTAAGCAATCTGAGCAATGGGCTCCAGGCAGAGGGATGGCCTTATCTACGTATTTGGTGTCATACTGGTCATGCGGATACTTCCATAACACACTGTCGGCAGCAGTGGATAGAAAAAGGCACGTACCAGCGACATGAAGGACCTGCGAGATCTACATGAACCACAGAGAGAGAGAACAGACAAACTGTCCGACATGCATGGAGTGATCCAGTGGAGTGGACATTTAGCAAGCAGTGATGCCCTCCATGAGTCATCCTGTTAGTGCCAGCACCACTGGCAGGCGGCTGCATGATGCAGGACTAAATGCATGCAGACCGTTACGATGACTGCCCTTAACACCACGTCAACGTCACCAAAGACTGCAACGGTGTCGTGCCAGACTGTCATGGAGTGACTCGGAATGGCACCGGGTCACCTTCAGAGTCCCGCTTTTGTGTTGGTGGAGACAACCAACGAATCTGTGTGTGGATTATCATAGGACACCATTAGGAACCTCTACAACTCCATGTCGAGACATCTGACAAGTTGTTTTAGCAAACATGGCGGCCCGACGCCATACTGAGAGACACTACTTCTGTATGTGTGGCTCAATAAATATTGCCCATATCAGTCTAAATGTATAATTTATTGATTCTGGTAACCTTTATCTTCCTTCCCAATGGCACTTCCTTCTGGGTGCAGCTATTCTTTTGAAGATGAGCGTACATATTTAATACTCCCATATAATATAGTACTCCCATATAATTTGCATTCAATGGGAAGCTAAATTTGTGAATGTGCCTTTTTTTTAAGGTTATGATATGTGTTCTTGCTCGATGATTGATCGGGATGCAGGGAGGAGGTGGAAAAACACAGCACAGTTTTTCTCTGCCACTGGAATATAGTGATGCCACCAAACAGCAGACATCATTTAGAGGCAAAAGTCACAACACTTTCATCAACAATTATGGAACAACAAGATTTTTTTTTCTTTTGAGTGCCTAAAATGACCAAAAGTTAGGCTGACTTGCATGATTTCATGCACTGCAGTCACAAGATTGGTTGATCAGATAACTGTATGAAGTGATGACGCTCTTGATAAGTACATGGCCTATGTTTATAGTACTACGCAGCACAAGGCAGACAAATACACACTGCACTAGGTGCAAACACTATAAATATACCAAGCATCTCATCCTTATTGTGTGCTGTTCACAGCATTCCAGTAGAATTCCAGCAAAGCATGGTGCTCTAAAAGAGGAATGTGTGTGTGAATGAAGCATTGTATTTATGATAAAATCCCTCTCTGGACTGTACGCGCTACAGCAGGCCAAGGCTAAGCATGGAAACGCAACAGTTGTGCTCATACCAATACACACGCGCACACACGTCTCTTGACCTGATCAAAGGGCACTCTGTCACCACACAAGCAGAATTCCCTGATGTTAAGTAGGGTCAGTGCCATGTCGTAACACAGTGGTTAAGCCCAAGGTCAAAGGTCAGAGCATAATGGAAAAAAGCACGTCCACATGCACGCTAATGCTGACCACCAAAAGTTTGGGGACACCAAGCTTTTAGGGACGTCAGTGTGGCTTAAGTAAACCACAGAAGAGTGGAATGAAGCAGTATCTGCATTTAGGCAACTGTTCCCTCATTTGGAAAGAAGTTGGGGTTGAAAATGGACCTTCAATGAGGACGATCTGTAAGGAAGAACAAAGCAACTATTCCTCAGGTGACTGAGTACGTCAGCGATATGAAGACTACACCGCAGCTGAATTGTAGTGCAGAACTCACTCATTACAAAACCCAACGCATATCTGAGACTTCAGCTTTGCAAAAACAATAGACACTTATCTACAGAGATGTGGAAAAAAGAGATGTTGTCAGATGAGTCATCCTTCACCATACTCTCCGCAAGTGGGTGCATGCATGTGCAGTGCGCACCAAGTGAACAGTACACTGCTGAATGCTCGACACTGACAGTGAGGGGGTCAGCTAGCTTGGGTTATGCCCTGGTAAGCATTTTTCTGGCAAGGTTTGGCTCAATTTGGTCCCATTAGACAGTAGGGTCACTGCAAATCAGTACAAAGTTATTCTAACCGCTCAACTTATTCCTGAGGACGGGGTATGAGGGGTCGCTGAATGGTGTGTTAAGGGTATCTATTGATATCTATTGTAGGCATTGTGTTCTTGTACACTTGATGTTAGTTTTAAGATATTAGTTCTTAAAAACAATGAAGGCAAAAAACAAGCTATAAGGCTGATGTACATGTTAAGCTTTAAGTGTTTCACGCTGTGTATGAGCTATAAACACAAACGTATCAAACTTATCACAGCAAGAACTACCAAACCATAGCAAGAATAAAGATGATGGCTAAAGGGCCCACAATCTTTCGATAGTACCAAACTACTCTAGGCCCAAATTCATTAAATCCAGTGGTAACACTGCTATACCATTCACCGTGCTGAGCTTTTTAACACTGTGGTCATTTCACCAGGGCCCTAGGCATAATCCACATGAGGTCACAGACCTTAAAGACCCATGCTAAGCAAAGTTCTGCTTGGCTGCCAAAATGAACAAGACAAAAGAAACAAAAATAAACAAAGAAAAAACTCTCTCTGAAGCAGAGCTACAAGTTTTAATGGAAGAAGTGCTGCCAAATAATACTAAACTGTTTGGTAAAGATGCAGCACACAGTACACAACGGAGAAAGCCGTGGCTGGGATTGGTAGAACATGTAAATATGGTAGCGAAAGTAACATGAACTAAGAAATAAGAAAGTCATGATAAAAAAAATTCTTTAAAACTTTCAATTTACAATTTCAATTTTAAACAACTGGATTAAATGCTAAAACGCTAGCAGTAAAATCTAGTAGATGTGCAACATCTAGTTAGAAGGTTTACCATGGTGCTCAGACCAAACTGATGAAAACTGGAATTTGTTGATCACTAGCAGGTGTGACCAAACATGTCCGGCAACATTATAGCAAATATCAATTAATCCACATCGGCTTACCGTCAGAGTGGTTCAGGCAGGACTGTGCCACGTTATGACGCTACTACTGGCGCATGTAAATGCAGGAAAAGTACGGCAACGGCTCACGTCGTATGAGCAGTAAAGCCCTGCTCTGAACTTCAGACTCGAGCGGACGGTCATGCACAGCTTTTAGGATATTTACAACAGCTTCATTAGCACATGGAGGGAGCCATGAGTCACATGGTTACACATGCTGCACCCTGTTCTGTGTAAACAGTAGGTGTGTACAAAGGGAAGCGGCCCTCACAGGGACTTTCTCTTTCCCTGTCACTCTTTCTTTCGCTCTCGCTGCACTGTGAGGAACTGGCGCAGCATTGTGAGATAGAAAGGGCATCCTGTTCCTGTCTGACCCCAAAACCACTCAAAAAACCCTCCATCACTTCCTTTACTCTCTCTCTCTCTCTCGGGTATCTGAGCAGAGGGGTGTAAATGTATTGTTACATCAAAAAGTAAAAACCCCTCCAAAAAAAAACCACCCTGAGTACACGTACTAAAGCAGCAGCGCAGAAAAACTACTTCCTTATATGACTGCAGTGGAACTTGTAGTCCACATCCAGCGTCTATCTTGTAGTACATCCAGCGTCTATCAGCACAGGAACCATAGCCTGTTAGATGCTATTGTTCTTGTTTTTTCTGGCCTTTTGTTTCTAAAATTAGATTAAAGTCAGAGATGTGAGCAATCAGGATGTACAATAGGCCTACACATGGTGTCCCCAACAACACAATTCAAACACATAGAGGAATTAGCAATGAAATTAGAGTCATTTAATGTAACTGGGTTTCAGAAACTACCATAAAATATCTGTAAGTGTTATTAAACTAAAGGCTGAATTATAACTTTGTAAATATACACATATACACTGAACAGCCAGACTGTGTTACAGATGTTCAACTGCTGGTTAATGCAAATATCTATCAGCCAATCACATGGCAGCAACTCATACATTTAGGCATGTAGACATAGTCAAGGCAACCTGCTGAAGTTCAACAGGGCATGGTGGTTGGTGCTAGGCGAGCTGGACTAAGGAAACTGCTGTTCTATTGGGATTTTCCACGCACAACCACCTCTACGGTTCACAGAGAACGAAAGAGAAAATACCCTGTGAGCAGCAATTCTCTGCGCACAAATGCCTTGCTGATGCCAAAGGTTAGAGGAGAATGTCTAGACTGGCTCGAGCTGATACAGAGGTAACAACAGTAACTCAAAGAACCTCTCGTTACAACCGAGGTACGCAGAAGAGCAACACCTTGTGTTGAAGCAGATGGGCTAGTGCAGCCGATGACCACACCAGGTGACACTCCTGCCAGCTAAGAACAGGCTACAATTCACACAGGCCCACCAAAACTGGACAATAGAAGACTAGGAAAACGTCACCTGGACTGTTGAGTCCCAATTTCTGCTGCGACATTTGGATCGTGGGGTCAAAATCTTGCATAAACGTTATGAAAGTATGGATCCATCCTACCTTGTATCAGCAGTTCAGACTGATATTGGTGTAATGGTGTAGGGGATATTTTCCTGGCACACTTTGGGCCTCTTAATACCAACTTTAAAGCATCCTTTAAACAGCACAGCCCACCCGAGTATTGTTGCTGACCATGTACATCCCTTTATACCACCCTTCTTCTGATGGCTACTTCCAGCAGGGTAATTCGCCATGTCACAAAGCTCAAATCATCTCAATCCAATAGAGCACCTCTGGGAGGTGGTCCAGTGGGAGAACTGCATCATGGATGTGCAGTCAAAAAATCTGCAGCAACTGTGTGCTATCATATCAATATGGAGTTTTTATATACCAAGGTCAATGTAAGTTTTTGAAAAATGTACTTAGTGATAAATCATACTCTTTCAGCTTCACTTCTGATATAGTTTGGGAAGCGGTATAATTGTTTTGAAAAATAGAATGCTCAATTAATGTATTGTAATAAGATAAACATGATTAAGGTATAGGGTCATTCATAGCAAAATTAAGTCCAACATTTAACAGGGCTTTCAACTCACTTAAAGCAGTTAAACAGTCAATAATTAATTCAGAAATGTGGTATAGTAAATACACTCATCGTCTAAAGAATAGTTGCACTCAAGGGGAAAGTGTCGGATTGCAATGCTATCAGGAAGGAAGGTAAAAGTTACCAGGACCATTTGGACTGATATGGACAATTATTATTTATTGAGCTACACATACAGAAACAGTGTCCCTTAGTATGGTGTTGGGCTGCCACGTCTGCTAATGCAAGATGCCAGACGTCTCAGTTCCTAATGGTGTCCTGTGATAATCCATCCTATGCAGCTTGAATATTCTGACACAGTTCCTGCAGATTTTGTGGTAGGGGTGGACGTGGAGTGACACCAGGCCTTGTGGACATGTGACGCATGGCAACAAACCATTCGTCTTGGTGCTGACCACGCTGCCTCCACACATGGATTAGTTGGTCATCTCCACCATGATGACCTCCACTGTGTGAAGCTGATCAATATATAATATGATGATATCAAGAATTTGTGGTCCCGTTAACGATCACAGATATTAATTACATTAGAATTGCCAAATTTGTTTATGAATCCTCTACAGCTTTGTTCATATTTTTTGTTCAAAACTCACACACACACACACACACACACACACACACACACACACACACTCCAGTGACAGCAATCAGCAGATCCGCTCTTTTTTTTCCTGCTTTTTTTAAGCTCTCACTGTTCAGAATGATGAAACTCCACAGAAAGGCACGATCACACGCACACGTAGAAAACGAGGGAGACGAAAAAGGACAGAAAGGAAGAAAAATGAGGCAAGACAAACAAGCCCTTCCCCGCGTGCAGGAGGATGGATTACGATCGTCTGACTACAATCGTTCACTTTCTCATACTCTCCTTCACTCTCTTATTCTTCTCTTACCCACACAGGTCTACAGTGTGCCCCCGTTCTCTCTGCACACATACAGAATCAACCACAACCACGAAAAACCTCTCGCCACACACATACACACATATGCTAACACATGCTTGTCTTACTATATCTACAGCTTTCTACTCATTCTTGTATCACTGTAGCTAAATAGTACTACACCTAACCCTAACCTCACTACCCAAAGGCTAGTCTTCTGCTCTTTAGATCCTCCAAATAAGAAAGTGTTCTGTGGTGAAAACACCACGTGTTCAAGTGAGGACCAGCAAAAAAGTTCATACTGTCCTGTACTTGTGGGGACGTGTGGTTCTCACACATATAGCACTACAGGAACACACACAAGAGCACATATGCAGTGAAGGCCGTTATCGCTCGACAGTAATAAAGGCTCTCCAGTCTGGGCTTTAGTGATTTGGCTCAACTTAACATGACACAGCATTCAGTTCAGATCACCATTTAAGATACTCTCTCACTCACTCTTCCTCCCATTCTCTCTCTCTTCCTCTTCCACCCTTTCTCTCACTCTTCCTCTTCCACCTTTTCTCTCTGTCTCTCTTTCTCACTGTTCCTTCTCCTCTTTCTTTCTCTCTTCCAGTCTTTCTCTCCCCCTTATTTCCCTCTGTTGTTCCTCTCTCTATCTTTTCTGTTCTTTCGTTATCTCTCTGTTCTTTCTGTCTCTTTTCTTTGTCCGTTTGTTCGTTCTTTCTTTCTTTCTCACTCCTAACCCTCTTTTCTCCGTTCTCTCACATTCTCTTGTCCCCTCTTTATCTTTGTATTTATTCTGTCTCTGTTCTTTTCCTCTCATCCTCCTTTCTCTCTCCTGTCTGTCCGTTCTTCCTTTCCTCTCTCACTTTCTCACTCTTCACGCTTTATCTCCATGTTCTTTCTCTCTTTCTCCTCTCTTCTCTCTCTTTCCCTCCTGTCACTCTGTCTGATCATTCTATCTCTGCTTCCTACCTCCCTCTCCCTCTCTCTGTTTCCTTCTCTCTCCTCCCCTCTTTCTCTTGCTCTCTTATTTATGTTTTCTATCTCTTAGTTATTTCTCTGTACTCTCTTCCTTCCCCTTTCCGCCTCTCTCTCTCTCTCTCTCTCTCTCTCTCTGAAAGAAGGGAAGTGCACAAGTCAAAGTGCATCAATATACACACATTACAACACACGCACACACACACACACACAAATGCACACTCATATGTAAATAAGCACAAAGCCACGAATACAATCAAAACAACCACATGCTGTCTGAGGCAACAGCACAACTGAGTGCATGAACACACACGCATCAGAAACTGCATGTAAGCACACTCACACACACCCACACTAAGAGCACACTTACTTGCCAGCAGTGGCTCCCAGACTATGAACTGTATTAGTGACGCTGTTTGTTGGAGCAGAGCCTCCTGGTGGAGCTGCGTGGTGGGGCTCAGCCTCTTTACGGAGCTGCACTGTACAGCTCAGTCTGTTCAAAGCGCAGTGTTGTGTTTTCGTTCCTGTATTTCCTCCTATCGCTCTCTGAGCTCAGCTTCGATACATCCACTACCTTCTTCCGCGCCGCGCGGAACAGCTCACACGCACACACTCACTCACTCTCTCCCGCACAGCTGCTGCGAGCGCGGACATACACACACAAACACACACACACACACACACATGCACTGAACACGCCGGCTGCGCAGAGACTGAGCGAACGTCTGCAGGGCAAAGCTGAGAGCCGAGAGGGAGGGGGAAGAGAGAGAGAGAGAGAGAGAGAGAGAGAGAGAGAGAGAGAAGAGAGAGAAGAGAGAGAGGGGAGAGGGAGAGGAGTGAGGGATTGAGATACAGTGTAAGAGAGGGAAAAGAGACAGAGGAAAGAGAAAGAGAAAGAATAAGAGAGGAGAAAGGGAAAAAATTAAAGGGAAAGAGAGAAAGGACGTAAGATAAAAAAGAAGGAGAGGGCGAGAGAGGGGAAGCATGAGAAAAGGAGAGAGACTGCAAGTGTCAAGGTGTGTGAGAGTGAAGTAAGGAGAACTGGTGTGTGTGTGAGAGAGAGAGACAGAGAGTGGCATGGGTTGAAGCTGTGTGTATGAGGGTGAGTTGGAGCTGTTGGGTGAATGACAGACAGACAGCGCGAGTGTGTGTGTGTCAGAGTCAGTCACACCTCTCGTCTACAGGCCGTGAGTCAGAGCAGCAGGACACGATCATTCTATGGCTACAGCTGCTCAAATTAGCATGAGCATGACACACAGCTGCAGCACAGACACACACCTCATCTACACCTCTACACACCCCTGCTTTACACACACACACACAGTTCTTTCTGTATACACACACGTACTTTCATTTACATGTGGTCAGAAATCTCTTATGTCTCCATGTACATTTAATGTCACTGATACAATAAAACCCTGCACCTCCCATGCTAACTTCAGGAAATGAAGGGAAAAAATTATTATAATTTTAATATTTATTGAATAATTAAGTTATAATGCAGTAATAAAGCAAAGTGTATTTGCAAGAGTGATTATACAAAATGACTGCCGTTCATTTGTTATCATCACTTGATATTTGGAAAATGAACCCGGCGCTATGATGCCGCTGCCTCTAGCTGTGGACTTGAGTACTGCACAAGCACAACTGAACTCGCAGGCATCACCAGCGTTTGGCATAGATTGACAAATCATAGCAGCGTACTTTGATGTCAAAATGCTGTCCCTGGTATGTATAATAAATACAGGTTGGCGGGTCTACAAGTATCTATACGTTGTAATAAAGTCATATGTAAGGATAATACCAGACATATATTATATATGGTATGTGTAAGTGGCTATATGTAATAATATTATGCCCTATACAGGCTGTGGCTGTTAATGTGCCTTTAGAACTGGTTTAAGCTAAGTGAGCTCTGTTTTGATTGCCTGTCCTGCCTCATTCAAAAAGCACTCAGAGCTGAAACACTCCTTTGAATGTCAATGAGTGGGCGGAGCTAAACTGCTGCAGGCTGAATATGTGGATATACTGTATGCAAATAAGTTGGTTCTTGTGACATCACAAAAACAATTAATTCAAAACACTGCAGTGCAGTTTCCATATATGGACCATATGGAGTGGGGAGTGAATGGTAAATGTTAAAACTGTACGTATCACTTCACACTGCTTATTTTCAAAAAAAAGAGGGGTATTTGGTTTTCCATGACATGGGCCCTTTAAGTACCTATACAGAATAAGGACGTTCTTATAAGCCTAATTCTAAAACCATCTCTAAGCTCCTCCCCCCATTCCACCAACACAGACGGCCAGAGAAACACAAGCCAAAAAAGCCTCCTCAGAAATGAGTCAAAACAGTTCTGAGAGCGTGTGTATGTATGGGTGAGTGTGTGGGGGTGCGGGGTGAGTTAGCGTGTGTGTGTTCTTCTCTGAAGTAAGAATATTTCTGCTTATTGTCTGTTTAGTTTTAATTGGTGGTGATGAAAAAGTCCTGGTGCATTATATCAGCATTCACAGCTATACATGTGCACACACGCACACACTCATACTCACATGCGCGCGCACACACACACACACAAGCACGCACAGACACGCAGCATGCATCAGTCATGCTCTCATCGTTAGATAGATGTTTAGCTGTCACGGTCTAGCTCAGAAATTATACAGCCATCATTACAGGCTACGTCTCCACACACACACACACACACACACACACACACACACACACGCCACACGCACTCTCTTGTTTCTCATAATGTCAGCGCATGGACTTAAACCACTAACCCTCAACCATCTGTTTTATTAGCCTTGGCTGCAAAGGTAGCTTGACATTACACACATACACGCTTATATTCACTCACTCACTCTTTCTCTCTCTCTCTCTCTCTCTGACACAGACACACACACACACCACACACACTCAATTGTTTCTCATGATGTCAGTACATGGACTTAAACCACTAACCCTCATCAGTCTGTTTTAGTAGCCTTGGCTGCAAAGGTAGCTTGATATTGCACACATACACACTTGTACTCATTTACACACACTCACACACTCTCTCTCTCTCTCTCTCTCACACACACACACACCAAGTCTCTGCTCTGATCCTCTCTGATCCCTGAGCCAGGGGTCAGGAGGCAGATGGGTGGCGTTGGTTTCCACGGTTACGTAACCCCTGGCTTACATCAGCAGGATGTCAGAAAGATAGAGTTAAACAGACTAAGCCTAACAGACTGATCTGAGTTCAGTTTGCAAGGACACACACAAGCTCTGATACCTAGTTAGGATGTGGGTTCATTCACTTCCCCATATAGCGACAACAATACATAACCGAAATAGATCATCAGTTCCCATTATATTAAAGCCTTAGTCCGACGTTATGTGGTAACTGCGTTACAGTAAACACCAGTAAAGTTATTTTCTCTACTTGTTCTCTTAAATAGAGGGCTGCATTTTTGTTCCAAGTATTGATTTTAACTTTGATATAAATACACTCATTAAGTACTCATCTTAGTGCCACCACAGACCAATACTGACTACTACTGATGATGATGATTAATATTATTGTAGTAGGAGTGGTGGATGAAGTACACAAACCATGTAGTTGAGTCAGAGTAGAGAATCCCAATGGTAAAATACTCCTCCAGTAAAAGTAGAAGTTCCTCCCTTTAGACCTCCACTGGAGCAAAAGTACTAAAGTATTTACCTTCAAATGTACTTAAGTATGGAGAGTAACAGTAGCATGATTTATTATGGCTCTAATGTCCTATTATCATTTCTGGAACAAGACTCTTAATCAACCCATTTTAGGTGAAGAGACACTAGTGTCTCTCAGTCCACCAGTCTTTTAATAGAAGGTCAGTAATTAGTCTGACACTGACGTCTATTCAAAAGATCATAAGCACAGAACACTGAAGAAGAACAGGTTCTATTAGCTAGAACCAAGCTCTGTCCAACAGGTCAAAACAAGCTCAAAACAAAGTGAGCGCTGTACCCTGATTAGTGGACTCACATCACGCATCTTTTTATGCACACATAAGCCAAAAGGAAGGGCAGATTTGGCCATAATGTAGACGAGTAAAGAGTAAGATATCAGACTCTGAAATGTAGTGGAGTTAAAGTCCCCCAGAATGGTAATACCTCAGTAAACATACACCAAATCACTACCTAAGTACAGTTACTGTCCACCTCTGTGTAATAATACAAACAGCTTAAGGCGTTTTCACACTCGTCCCGATCACTGTCCAGGTTCGTTTGGGGAAGGGGCTCATTCTCATTGGTTGGCTTTCACACACAAGAACTCCATCCGAACTGTGGACTGTGCAATTCCATACATCACTTGTTCTGCAGTAGGTTTGCAACATGGTAGGAAGAAGCTTCAGTACACTCAAGCAATGAAGAACTGTACTTTTGAGAGGAGCAGGAGCACCTGCAAATAAGGAGCCGCTCTCATAAGAGAAGATTGTTATATAGGCAGGCCAGCACAATGCAAACATGCGTTTTCCACTATGCTCTCAGTACACGCACTTACTCCACATAGGTGAGCTTATTACAGTAACATTGATCCACTTCCATGAAAGTGTGATTTAATTAGGCACATAATGCTGCATAACAGTGATAACACTGGACTATCATATGGCTAGGTCTGGAATGGGAAGTAATGTGACAAGTCAAAGCAGTCACATTACTAAATGAACCAATCACGCAACCCCACATGTGGCACCAGGAGTGGCACCACACTTGCAGTGGACCGCACCAGAGTTCACTAGAAGCGAACCCCAAACTATTTCAGAAGGACCAAAGATCAGTGCTTGGGCAGCTCCCGGGCTTGGAAACAGCTTTCCAAACACCTGACCAAACATACCGAATTTGTGGAGCAAGCGGTCCCAGGAAAAAAGCTCTAGTCTGAAAACAGCCTTATTATGATAGCACTGCTCTCACAAGTCAAGCTCTGGGAATGGAGAGCAGTTAAATCTGTGTTCTCTGTGGACTCATTAGATAATTCTGTTCAACTGCTTTTCTCACATGCTGCATCTACCGCTGTGTCTAGTATGAATTAAGCCCATGGCAGGGTTGCAGTCTTGAGAACAATTCCCGAGTCCACCTAACCCCGACACCGACACAAGAGCCAAGAGTCAAAATGATGTTAAAACTGAGACAATACTGTTAAGTGACATTCTCAAGTCCAAGATCTGACTACTGTCTGCTACTCCAGTTTGGAGAATGTGACACAGTAGTGGCCAGTCCTCTGCTCTCTGAGCTCTCAGTCCTCCGTGAGATAACACGCTGTTGTAGTCATGTAGGAGTCCACTTCCCTTGACATCCACACATCGCTAGTTAATGAAATCCTTTCTGCTGAACTCAAAGATCCTCAATGTTATGCTTCACTTCTCTGTAAGGCTTGGGTCAAGCAGCTTTCACACCGAACACTGGGCACTGCTCTCGCTGTTTATATTTGCAACAATCTGCTTCACGACACTGGCTGTCTGGACGCTAAAGAGGGTCTGTCAAACCACCAGACACCCATACCGCTGTCTTTTTGGCCATGCTTAGAATTGGCCACAGGGTGTCATATACATAGCGTGTTTATACATCGCTATTATATGAAGTCAAACAGAGTAAAGTCAGCATATGCAGACTTTGGTAGGTAATGTTGACTTTTCGTCTCCATGTAGCCACCCGTACTGGGAAACTGGTTGCGATTGTTACTGTATGTGTTTAAAAAGGGGCTAAAATCACACATCACAGTATTCGTAGTATGAATATATCAAGGCAGAATTCTTAAAGTGACCTCTGTGTCTGACTGCCAGTGTCACCAGCTGTCTGAGAGAGCAGACCCTACTTCACTGCCAGCTTGAGTCATCCATTTGGCTCACGTCAGATGGGTATTGGAATTTTGGTGTCTGTGAATTTTTATGAGTCTGAGGACGTTTAAATGAGCTTGGTAACATCCCGATACCTGAAACCGGAATTGACGCATCCCTAGTACCTACTGATATATAAGCCTGCAGTTTAAGGTTTTGAGCTCAGAGCTCAAGCTGGCCTCTGAACCACTCCGCATGAGTAGTCATGAAAAAAGTACCTGTTTACTGAAGATCCATGATCATGATCCGACTGGCATTAGCAGTCTAACAAACTCCTAATCACTTACTGACAAACAATCCCATATATCCGGCCTCTTAGAAGATATAAAAATGCTTTTTTCAAACGGGAGATACTTACGTAGCATGTAAACAATATTAAGGTCTCTCTCTCTCTCTCTCTATATATATATATATATATATATATATATATACACACACACACACACACACATGTATACCTTACATATATAATCTTCCAAAGCTCCCTCAATACACACAATATTATCATAATACTTAAGTCACGATATTGTGATATTGTGCATTGCAAATCCAACCACCGGATATTTGTCTGCAGTCCGTCGTTCTTGTGCTACGTTTTACAAAAGGTGTACAAACGAGAGATGCTGATGTGGCATGTAAACAATATGAAGGTCTCTTAATATTAACACCCTTAACTTCCAAGCAATACTGTCCATATAACGGAGTGGTAGAAACAGTATGATTTTCATTCAACATGGCTGTGATGTCACACTCATGAATCCATTTACAGGCCTACAGCAATTTAGGCCCAACCATTCATTTAAGTGAAGTTGCTGCAGAGGTTCTGTAGAGTTAATGGCGTAAAGCAAATGGATCACTGCAGACTTCCAAAGGATCTGCACATCCAAAATGAGCCAAATTGTTCCACCTCGTTCTTGAGGATTTAAGTCTGAGCCCAGGCTAATTTAGAACTATACAGAGAAACCATTGAGATCTAACATAATGTAATGTGTTTTCAACTTCGACTTTGAATCAGTTCGGCAGACGGTCCATATATATGTAATACATATTACATGTACGTATGACCCAATTGCTCTTATATGGTACACATTACATTTTTACATGTGTGTTTAGGGACAAATATGAGGCCACATAAAAGCCTGTATCAACCTACGACCTACAAGTCTGTCTCACCCGTGGAAAATCCAAGCTCCGGTCACGACTCTAAGACACACCACATTACAGGAGCCCAGTTAACATTTCATCCAAACACAATGGCAGAAGAATTCACTCCTTGACTGAACCAAGACTGCTTCTGTAAGCAAGTGAAAAAGCCGGCGGTTTAAAGGCCGGAAAAGACTTTGATAAAGCCCCCCAAAGAGAAGACAAAAAGCCTTCTCAGATGAAACAGCAATGGCCTTAAGTGTAAGGGGAGAAATGGCGTACTTTAAACTTTATCTGATCAAACAGTAGCACAGGCAGCAAAGCTAATCAACAGCGCCACCGCATCTCAGGGCCCTAAATGGAAAAATTAGCTACCCTGAGACCCACACTAACACTTCATGCAGAAGCAAAGCAGCAGCCTAGCTGAGTTCAGACGGATTGCGAGTTCATGTGTATGTGTATGTGGTCTGTGGGACTATCATGACACTGCTTCTGAGAAAGCAGCTGATAAAAGATTCAGGACATAAAAAAGCAAGACGTACAAACACACACATCTCCACATATACAAAAAAGAAAACAAAGAAAGAAAAGAGAATGGCCATTAAATTCCACTGATTATCCAAAATGACTGCATAATTAAATGGCTAAGATGAAAACATGGCCACTCAGAGTGGTTTGATATGAAATGCTCCATTCTAGAGAAACTTCCCGTGTCTGATTCTCTCGCAAGGGTGGTGAAAGGAACCAGACGTCTGAAGCTCTAAACTGATGCCTCTAAATTGCCTCTTATTCAGAAAGATATTACATGAAATGGCTATGGATTTGCTACCTGATGCCTGAGACAAAAATGTTTTGGTAGCTGTTATGAACCTGGGGGTGGGGCGCGAGTGGTGGATGTTTTGTCCTGAGCTCTTTCTCTTGTTCACCCCATTCTATAGGA
Source organism: Semaprochilodus insignis (assembly GCA_034552555.1). Taxonomy (NCBI): domain Eukaryota; kingdom Metazoa; phylum Chordata; class Actinopteri; order Characiformes; family Prochilodontidae; genus Semaprochilodus; species Semaprochilodus insignis. The sequence continues at coordinate 30,381,209 of CM067478.1, read as the reverse complement.
TCAGTGCCTGGAAGACTGTGGGTGCATCAGGGGGCTATTTAAGGGGCAAAGATGACTGCAGAAGGGGGGCTGTTCCAGTGGTCGCACCCGTGGCATTAACCCCACTACTGACCAGACCAGACAATTTAGCACGTGACTGTATGTCACTGGACTACATGCACAGAGACCGTTAAGACGACTGTCCTCAACATCACGACAACGTTGCCAAAGACTGCAATAGACTGTCACGGAGTGACTCAGAATGGCAGTGGGTCATCTTCAGTGACGAGTCCTGGTTTTGTCTTGGTGGAGACGACCAACGAATCCATGTGTGTAGGCACCGTGGTCAGGGCCAACATGAATGGTTTGTTGTCACGCGATCTAGAGGGCCTGGTGTCACTCCACTACCGCAAAATCTGCAGGAACTGTCTCAGAATATTCAAGCTGAATGGGATGGATTATCGCAGGACACCTTTGAAATTTGGCATGTTGCTTTACCAAACATGCCCAACGCCATACTGAAAGACACTACTTCTGTATGTGTAGCTCAATAAATATTGCCCATATCAGTCTAAATTTATCAACATTTATTGTTCCTGGTAACCTTTATCTTCCTTCCCTATAGCATCACAATCCAACACTTCCTTCTGGGTGCTATTCTTGTGATGATGCGTTTATTTTTTTATGTTAGCTGAGTTTAGTTGTTTTTTGTTTCTAGGTTTTGGGCATTAGCTTACTCCCTAAAGAGTAAGCTATTTCCATCATAGAGCCACTGGCCACGCCTTACCATTAAGTACTGACAAATTAACACAATGCCTACAATGCTTAACTTCTCTTAAGCAAACATACAACAACTACATGTTTACATTTACATATTAATTAAATGTGTAACAGTTTGCCCCATACTTCACAGCCTGTGGTCTGGCAGTTGGGTCGACACTGGCCTTTTCATGTCATGGGTTTTTCTTTTACCCCAAGACATTTAAGGTTGTAACAGTAAAACATGTTTTTTTTTAACTCATTCATGGCGGAGAGCTACATGCAGGGTGTAGTGCTGCAAAATGGCACCCAAAAAGACGTACTTATTCAGATTCACCACTACTTCATTATCAACACTACATATAATAACAACTCAGAAGACGTGTTAGTTCACCGCGGACATGAAAACACCTGGTCCCCATCACCACCACTGTGAAGAAATCTGAACGGGCAGGTTTCTCTGCAATGCACCACTGTTTACCATTGATACAACCACATTATTTACATCTCATCAAGTGAAGTACACACAAAGTCAGACATAAAACAGTGGCATTCTCCTTTTTACACACATCAAAGGAGCAGTGTATAACCTCTAGTGGTGATATTGTGCACTACAACCTACTGAACCCACTCGCCTTTCCCTTCACTAGGGCCTACAGTAGCCAGCAGGTTTTCTGCCACTGCTTCAGAGCCTGCCCTGATTCCGTTTCTCTTCTTTGATGGTGAGGGTTCACCTTCCTTTACTTTTGTCCTTCTGTTTTTTGTGCTAAATAATAAATTACATCCTCCATTTCTGAAAATTTGAGCTTTCAAACCTCTCACTACACTACACCAGCACTGGTGTCTTCGCATCAAGTGGTCCTACCTAGCAATTTGATATCAGTAGTACAGCATAGTAATTGAAGTGTTTCAAGGTTTTATAGTGTTTTTAACATTAATTCAGTTCAGATTCAGCTTAATAATCACTACTACCCCATCGATAGGCTGATCAAAACATCCTAATTTAATTTAAATTTCATTAATTTAATGCTGGTCACGTTTTATCAGTAAGGATATTAGCCAGCTACTTTGTTTTCACCTTAAATGGTGCTACGTTTACATACAGACGCATGAAGGGAAGTTTATATTTGATGCATAGTAAGTGGCACAGGGGAGTGCTTGTCAAAAATGATGCAATCGTGGTGTCACTGACCCCGCGTGCTGTTGTGGCGTGTGGCCATGCACCTGTGATTTAAACTCAGCATTGAGTTGTTATACATAGTCGCGTCACATTATTATGTGACCACCACTTTCTACTTTCGATGGCGGCAGCACATAGCTCATGAAGGAAGTCACATTTTTGTGGCATTCTCTGGGTTCACTTCATCCATGTGGAGAGCACTTTCAACCGATTTGGGAATCTATCCTCGCAGATCATGTACACCCATACACGGTGATTGTCTTCCCTGGGGCGGATGGGATCTTCCAGCAAGACAATGCGACATGTCATACCGCTAGAAATGTCTAACATTGGTTGGAAGAGCATGACCAAGACTTCCAAGTACTACCCTGGCCCCCTAATCCCACAGACTTGACCCCAGTTGAGCATCTTAATTGTCATGTTCGCTGTATGGATCCTCCCCCACGCACCCTCCAGCAGCTGTGTGATGCACTGCAGACAGCATGGCTCCAGATACCTGTGGCAACCTACCAGGACCTTATTGAGTCACTCCTAGCCCGTCTAGCTGCTGTCTGTGCTGCACACAGTGGTTACTCTGGATATTAGCTGGTGGTCATAATAATGTGAGCCAACTTTGTAATAACTGCTGCACCATTTAAGATGGAACAATAAAGATCAAACAAACTGCCGAATAAAAAGTTGAAGGCCAGCACCAGAAGGTACATGCTGCACCATTTAAGGTGGAACAGGAAAATCTGAACAAGAAGCTCCAGAATAAAATGACTTCATAGGTGTAATCCTGGTAGTATTTGTGACAAAAAGCAGAAGATTCACTTTCAGTTCTCAAATGAGTTGTTATATTTTTCTTCAGGCCATTGTTGAAATGAGCGTCAAAAGTGGCTCTTCTGTGTGACTGTTCTTGCAGAATCTAGATCCATGTCTGCCATATCGGCTAACTTTTTCAAAAGTCCTTCATTGGCTGGATCAGATGCTTTAGTTCTAGGAAAAGTAGATCTTCAGAAGCAGGAAAGTAGATATCCAGGAGAAGTGTTGGTGACCGGTGTCCTATGACTCAGAAGAACCCCTTTTGGTACGTTTTATTTATTATTTATTAAGACTGTTGGGAGATACACACATTCCACACACGTGCTTCACAGAAAATTCCTGACTCAGCACAAACATCAACGTCACTGAGCGAAAGTAAGCGAACAGACTAATGCTGCCCAACCGAAAAACACAGCACAAGACCTGCCATACTTTTCTAATGAAAATGTACAACAACACTAATTTATAGCCACCTGCAGCCATAGGTATTAAACACCAATACTCACACAGCTAGATCCACAACCACAACCACTTAATCCACAACCACAGACGGAACAACATTCAACAAGCGCCTGCTGCACTTCAGTGGACTTCAGTGCGGAAGAGGTGCATGCAGGAGCCGCTTGCCTGACAGAAGCATACCACAGCCTGTTTCTACATGTCCTGAAACTGCACAGCCTGAGTCTATACTTCACACCTCCACCCTCTTCTCAATATACTCGATGCTAATCATGCTTGCAGCTCTAGCCTGGCATAGCTGCGTCCTTAACAGATAAGCAGAATAATGGGCAACTGCTTCTTGGAAGTTTGAAACCAGTTCCAAACTGAAACCAGGTTTCAAAACTCATGCCTACTGCAAAGAACATCACAGCACCTGGAGGTGTCTTTTAAAAGGACATTCTTTAAAACTGGCTTAAAGATTGACTGTTGTTGCTCCAAGATGCTTCCATTTCACAGTATTCTCATTATACACTCATCATCAAAAAATATTTTTTACAAATAGCTGCACCCACAAGGAATCAACCAACAGGAATGAAACTTGGTGGGTAGGGTTGACACTGTGAGGCATGCGAATGACTCACGCTCAGCCACACATGTGACATAAGCAAGAACGGGGCTTATTGCTGTACATAACTGACTCAACAGCCATGACTGCGGACATTACAATGTCTACCCTTAACACCACATCAACATCTTCAAAGACTGCAGTGGTGTCGTGCCAGACTGTCATGGAGAGACTCAGAATGACAGCAGGTCATCTTTAGTGACAAGTCCCACTTTTGTCTTGGTGGAGACGACCAACGAATCTGTGTGTGGAGGCACCGTGCTGAGCACCAAGATGAACGGTTTCTTGTCATAGGTCACATGTCCAGAGGGCCTGGTGTCACTCCACTTCCACTCCTAGAGCAAAAAAAATCTGCAGGAACTGTGTGAGAATATTCAAGCTGTATGGGATGGATTATCACATTAGGAACCTCTACAACTCCATGCCGAGACGCCTGGCACGTTGCGTTAGCAAACACGGTGGCCTGATGCCATACTGAGAGACACTACTTCTGTATGTGGCTCAATAAATATTGACCATATCAGTCTAAATTTATCATTAATTGTTCCTGGTAACCTTTATCTTCCTTCCCAATAGCACTGCAATCCCACACTTACAACAGCAGTTCCAGTTGACTGTGGTGCGTCTAGCAGGGCAGATACTTCACAAAGTGATGTGTGGCAAATGTGGCATCTTAAGACAGTGTCACAGTTAAACTCACTGAGCTCTTCAGTACGACCCATTCTACTACCAGCGTTCACTCTATAGAGACGTATGGCTATGTGTTAATACACAAGTTAGCATAAGGTGGTGATTTCAAGGGGCATCCACATACGTTTGGCCATATGGTGAATATCTGCCAACTAGAGTGTAGCTTAGCTACAGTAATAACACTAAAGTTACAAAGAGGGTTTCAGCTCAGACAACTTTTGCAATGAGGCACAGTACAATACAGCCAATCAGAACAAAGATTATTTTTACATATATGAGTCTTAAAGGCACAGTAACAAAAACAGCGTCTATAATTCTGGATAAAGAGAGGCCCAGATGTGGTCACTTAAAAATGACCAAAAATCTGCCTTGATAAAACTGCACAAATATTATAAACAAACATACAAAAGGTATGATAAGGGGCTTTTAAGCAAACATTGGCCTCAAATTGTCCCTGGAGTTTACAGCTACAGCACATCAGACTTTGTCAGCTGCAGAACTGACATGTAAATTCAGAGCTTTAAATGGGTCCCACAAGCATTTAGATATTTAAAGAGCCACTGCTTCTTACCTCATCGCTCACACTCTTCCTGGAGACACAGCAATACGAAGCACAGCTCATAACTGCGCTCTCTCCCTCTATACAGCTCTATCTCTCTCGCCCAGTTTCCAGCATTTGGCTAAAGAGAGGGCAACATAGTTAAGCAAGTTGCTAAGCTGGCATCCGATGGTGTCGATCTTAGTGTGTGCCCACATCTGCAGGACTTGAAGACCAGTTCGAAGGACTCTGGCCAGCTGACAGAGCCATTGCTGTGGTCAGCAGTTGAATAAAACTCGAGCGAAAAAGAACTGGAGAATAAAGAGCTCTTCACAGGCAGGCAGCCAGCTGAGAAGTGTGGTAGCGCTCTGACCACACTGTGCTTTTAACTAAGTCACTGTAGCGGATGCCACTCTGCAGTTTCGCATAAGCGTCTATGTGGTCGCCAGAGGTCAAAGATCAGCATGAGAGAGCATTTATCAGCTGTTATCTTTTCTCTCCATCCAGCAGACACTTCCCTTTTCTTAGCCTCAGCGCGATCCTTGCAAGCACCAGCTGTGACATGCATATACACAAATTCTACTGTAGAACATTAGCAGTGTGTAATAGCAGCACGCGTTGTAGCTTCATACATTACGTTGATCATACGACCTTCACACAGGTGCAAGTATTTGGAGAAAGAGGAAAGAAGCTGTGTTGTGGAACAAGAAAAAAAAAAAAAAAACAACCACTAAACACTGTGATGACTAACAGTTAACAGTTCCCACATGCCTGAAAGTGAAGCTGCAGCTTGTGGAGAAAATCTCCGAGATACGATTTAGATTTTAGATAAATCTTTATGCAGGAAGGAGAAGCTAGAACAAACAAGAAACAAATGCAGGAATATATATATATATATATATATATATACAGTCAATATAGGGTCACACTATAATGATACCAGCTAATATGAAGAAAACTGCAGTGTGCAGCAAGGACAGCAGCTAGACAGGCTGGGAGTGACTCAGTAAGGTCCTGGTAGGTTGTCACAATTATCCAGAGCAATGCTGATTGCAGTGCATCCCACAGCTGCTGGAGGGTGCCGGGGGGGCGGGGGATCCACCAAGTGAACACGATCATTGAGGTGGTCCCACAGATGCTCAATTGGGTTCAAGTCTGGGGAATTAGGGGGCCAGGGTAGTACTTGGAAGTCTTGGTCACGCTCTTCCAACCAATGTCGAACATTTCTAGCCATGTGGCATTTGCCACTGTCTTGCTGGAAGATCCCATCCGCCCCAGGGAAGACTATTAGCATGTATGGGTGTATGTAATCTGCAAGGATGGATTCATACCCAAATTGGCTGAGACAGCCTTCCACATGGATGAGGTCATAATAATGTGACTCGACTGTGTGTGTCTATAAACACACAGAAACACACACACACACACACACACACACACACACACACACACACACACAGACAGACAGGCGTTAGCATCCTGATAATGTGAACATGATGATGAATGTGTTGGTGGCTATTTGGGTGGTCAGAAACACAAAATGCAACCGACTTCTGAGACTAAACTTGTTAGGGGTGGGAAATATCCCCACAGATTTCTTTGAAAAGCACCACCCAGAAGAAAAGGAAGTTGAATTGAAGGCAAAGGATGGTTACTGTTGTTACTTACTTGAATGGAAGTGAAATAAATGAAGGATGCTCTCTGACTTTTGTAAATCCACGTATAACAGCCAAATTTGTTTTTCATTGTTATCCCTCATCATAACTTGCATACATAAGAATATAACTTGTATAGGTCAGTATTTCCATTAACACTATGTAATATATTTATTCTATACATCATATACATTTTTCTGATATTTCAACCTGATTTCATTCTTTCAGCGTCATAAATGAAACAATATTGTGAATATACAGTTCACACTTTACCTTCTGGGCGCTGTGGGTTAAATTTAGTCTTCTGTGGTTTTTCTACGAAGCCTGAAACATTTTCATCCTGAACACAAACACTTGCTGAAGGGGCGGTACAGTGTGAGTTGGGGTCAACAATGTAGTTAGTGGTGGAACTTCACTATACTGTATGTGTTGACACATTTCAGAGCAGCTCAAGAAGCAGAAGTTGCCTCTGTGTGTGTGTGCGCATGTGTGTTTGAGTAAGAGAGAGTCTGGTTTGTCTGTGTGAGTGTAAAAGAGTCTCTGGTATCTCTTCTGACGAATAATAGAACCAGTATTCTGTTCTGTATATAATGCCTAGATCCCCCGTGGTGTATATCCCTTGCCAATGTAACTCCTTACGTTTTGGTTAAAAGGGACACAGTATGAAAAACTTTTTCAGTCCTTCTGCACATACAATTGGGTTTATGGAGTGTCTACCAACCCACAAACTGTGAAATAAGACAACCCGGTGAGTTTCCTGGGGGCTGCCTAGATCAGAAAATATGAGATTCCAAAAGCCATTCATATTTGGCTCCCCTTCTTACGTGGGGACTCTTTAGATTAATACTGCCCTCCATCTGAGTAGCTCCGACCCACTTCTTTAGAACTACCTTCATGACAGGGCGCCATTTATTTTTTGCAAATGCCGGAGCTGCTAGCATTTTGTGGAAGCTAATAGCTAAGCACCAGAACTGAGCTGTTGTTGGCTGCAACTAAATGGATAATCTTCATTTTTGGTGGCGACCTCCAGCAACAGTCAACAATGCATGAAGGGAAAAACCTATACGTGTGTGCTAACCACTTTGTGTCAGACTCAAGGCTGAAGTCAGCTTATTTGCTATCTTTTTTGTTTGAATAGTGCAGCAGTTACAAACTGGCATCTCAGTCTACCTGCCCAGCTTCTTGTTAGAATTTCCCATTCCACCTTAAATAGTGCAGCAGTTACAAGCTGGCATCTCAGTCTACCTGCCCAGCTTCTTGTTAGAATTTTCCATTCCACCTTAAATAGTGCAGCAGGTACAAGTTGGCATCTCAGTCTACCTGCCCAACTTCTTGTTGGAATTTCACATTCCACCTTAAATAGTGCTGCAGTTACAAGCTGGCATCTCAGTCCACCTGTCCAGCTTCTTGTTAGAATTTCATATTCCAGCTTAAATCCTGCAGCAGTTACATACTGGCACCTCAGACTACCTGTCAAGGTAGTTCTTGTTTGAATAAGCTGTTCCACCTTAAATGGTGCAGCAGTTGCATGATGGCATCTCAGTCTACCTGTCCATCTTCTTGTTTGAATGTACTTTTCCAACTTAAATGATGCAGCGATTACATGCTGGCATCTGAGTCTACCTGTGCAGCTTCTTGCTCGAATTTCCCATTCCACCTTAAATGGTGCAACAGTTACGTGCTGCCGTCTCAGTCCACCTGTCCAACTTCTTGTTTGAATTTCCCATTTCACCTTAAATGGTGTATCAGTTACATGCTGGCACCTCAGTGTACCCGTCAAGCTTCTTGTTTGAATAAGCTGGTTCACCTTAAATGGTGCAGCAGTTGCAAGCTGGCGTGTCAGTCTACCTGTCCAGCTTCTTGTTCGAATTTCCCATTCCACCTTAAATGGTGCATCAGTTACATGCTGCTGCCTCAGTCTACCTGTCCAGCTTCTTGTTTGAATTTCCCATTCCACCTTAAATGGTGCATCAGTTACATGCTGCTGCCTCAGTCTACCTGTCCAGCTTCTTGTTTGCATATATATTTCTACTTTAAATGGTGCAGCAGTTACAAGCTGGCCTTTAAGCTACCTGTCCAGCTTCTTGTTCAAATTTCCTGTTCCACCTTAAATGGTGCAGCAGTAACATGATTGCACCTCACTCTACCTGTACAGCTTCTTGTTTGAATTTCCTGTTCCACCTCAAATAGTGCAGCAGTAACATAATGGCACCTCAGTCCAACTAACCAGTTTGAATTTTCTGTTCCACTCTAAATGGCGCATCAGTTACATTCTGGCCTCTCAGTCTACCGGCCCACCCTGGCTGAGTTTTCCATTCCACCTTAAATGGTGCAGCAGTAACATAATGGCACCTCAGTCCACCTGTCTAGCTTCTTGTTCAAATTTCCCGTCCCACCTTCGATGGTGAATGAGAAATGAGAAAATTAGAACAAGAAGCTGATGAATAAGAAGCTGACTTCAGCTTTGTGTGTCAGACTGTTTTCCCTACCTGGGTCAGGACAACTTTTCCTAAAACAGGGATCAATAATAACCATCACTGGCAAAACAACAGCTGAGGGAAAGGCACTTATTTAATGTCTGTGTTTCTTTGGCCATTGAGCACTAATGTAAACACACAATGTACTATACTGACTGAGATGCAATTTGCTAGATATTCTTGGTGTTTCCTGCTGCAGGATCTTCAATAACATTAACGCTAATCATTTGTTACTTGAATATCTATAAAATGAACTTCATCTGGTAAACACGTGAATAACGTGAGAGCAGGATGAGAGAATGTGTCCTGCCATTAGCACACCCTACAGAAGAGTGAGGTGGCTCATCATCATTTCATCAAGTCACTGTAAATCAACTGTACAGCAAAAAGGCAATAGCTCTAGACCTTCAAGGGTTAAACGAAAGCCCGGTAATATTTACAGAGCCAAGGCAAAAAGAACACCCCATAGTCTTAGATAAAAAGAACTGGGAGGAATCACAAGCGCGGCAAACTCCAACAGCTGTCCTGACACCTGCTCCGTCAGATTTAAGACAGACTAAATTTGTTGTGTAAAAAAATCAACAGCTGTGCCTTCAGACAGAACTATCAGTCACTCTGCTATATAGCCTGCCTGCGATCATTTATATAGCTGTCATTAATTTGCTTCCTTGGATTTATGGACGGTCGGAAAACGTATGGAGGCAGACGGACAATAGATCCGCTCTGACAGCTCCGACGCTGCCTTTATGTACACAATGAAGCAGAGCAGCAATACACAACAGATAATTACACCTGTAATGTTTTGTGAAAGAAAAAGAGCTTGTTTGTCGTTTCGCCCTTGGTGATCGGGCCACAAACCACACGTAAAGATACAAAATGGAGCTTATTTTTTGTTTGTTGTTGTAAAATTCATGAATAGTGTATTAGACACTCATGAAGCAATGATAAGATCAAAACAAATGCATTTCTGTGTCTCGGGGGGGGAAAGTGGTTGCCTGGGACAGCTAATGGTTTCAAAAGCCTTTCAAGAGGAGTAGGAAATGGTAGTGGGGTGATGTGGAGTTTATCACATAGAGCAATCTTCAGGAAGCTAAGTAAAAGAGAAAGAGGAGGAGAGAGACAGAGAGAGGGAGGGAGAGATGCTATTTATGTAAAAATGTGCTTTTTTAAGGGGGTATTCAGGTGGGATCTTTTGGTAGCTTAAACCACCTTATTAAAAATGCTACCACCATTAAAACAATGATGTCTTAAAAATACAATATCTTATTTACCAGCTTCTTCTTTGAATTATCCTATTACACCTCAATGGGTGCAGTGTTTTCATTCTGCTGCTGACATTCAGCTTCTTATTCGGCTGTTTCTTGATCATTCTTTCCCATTCCACCTTAAACGGTGCAGTAGTTCTTATAACGCTTTTGGCGATGTAGCCATAGTGCCATTTAAGGTGGAATGAGAAAGCTCAAGCAAGAAGCTGATGAACGTATTTACCAGCTTTATCACTAGCTGATAGTCTAAATCATCTTATCAGGGCGTAAGTAAAGATTATTAAGCTGAACCTGACCTGAATTAACGCTCCGATATTGACATTCAGCTTCTTATTCATATTTCACTTAAATGGTGCAGCATTTACATTCTGGTGCCAAGATTCAGCTTCCTATTCAAATTGTTCCAGTCCACCTTAATTTGTGCAAGGTTTACATTTTGCTGCTGATACTCATCTTTTTATTCACCAACTTCTTGTGCAATTTTTGTCAATCCACCTTAAATGGTGCAGCAGTGATATTCTGATGCAAATATTCAGCTTCTTATTTGCCAGCTTCTTGTTCAAATTGTCCCAGTACACCTTAAATGGCGCAGCATTTATATTCTGCTGCTGATATTCAGCTTCTTATTCAACTCTTTCCAATCCACCTTAAATGGTGCACCAGTGACATTCTGGTGCTGACCTTTAGCTTCTTATTTGCCAGCTTCTTCAAATTTTCCTGTTCCATTTTAAATGGTACAGCGTTTACATGCTAGTACGAACATTCCGCTTCTTATTTGTCAGCTTCTTCAAATTGTACTGTTCCACCTTAAATGGAGGATCATTTACATTCAGCTGCTCACATTCAGCTTCTTATTTGCCAGCTTCTTCTTCAAATTTTCCTGTTCCACCTTAAATGGTGCAGCATTTACATTCTAGTACAAACATTCAGCTTCTTTTTTGTCAGCTTCTTCAAATTGTACTGTTCCACCTTAAATGGAGCAGCTCACATTCAGGTGCTCACATTCAGCTTCTTATTCACCAGCTTCTTCTCCAAATTGTCCTGTTTTGGTGCAGCGTTCTACATTCTGGAGCTGATATTCGGCTTCTTACTTGCCAGCTTCTTCTTCAGATTGTCCTGTTCCACCTTAAATGGTGCAGTGTTTACATTCTGCTGCTGACATTCAGCTTCTTATTCACCAACTTTTTGTTCAAATTGTCCTATTCCACCTTAAATGGCTCAATGTTTACATTCTTGTGCTGACATTCAGCTCTTTATTCACCAGCTTCTTTTTCAGATTTTCCCGTTCCACCTTAAATGGTGCAGTATTGTTCAGCTTATCAGAGGGTCAGTAGTGAAGTCCGAAATGAATTAACAGTATAAAAACTGTATAAAAACTAAACAGAGTTAAATGCTGTACTAATGATCTGAGTACACTAGGTGAGACCGCTCAATGGGTGGGGTAAACTGCTGGAACTGCTGGTGAAGCATTTAGTAATGTAAGAAGTATGAGAAGACAAATTCTGACAAATCGAGGACCGAACTATTTAGCACAAAATCACAAGTAAAAAAACACAGGAGAAGTGAATAACAGCTGTGAGAGCATCAAAACATGATGGAGGGATTCGGTAGATTGCAATCTTACCCAACCTCACTGCTAGACGTTAAACACCCCTCCTTTAACAGGATACTCTGGCCAGACTAAGGAAACCCCCTGCTGATGATACATCTTGAAGCAAACCGCCTGGACTCAAAAGCAGCTTTTCAAAAGTTCCTCCCATCAAAGACACATCATCCAGTCTTTAACAAGGACGCAATTAACTTGGGGAATGCCAGGGGAATGCAGTGTACTTAAACATGGGAAACATTAAACAAGTAAACAATCGGGTAGAGTACCGGATAACATTCTGACCCCTCATCTGCCAGGGTTCAATTCCCCATCCACAACCAGCCTGTGATTATTCTTATCTCTCTGAACAAGAACGTGTTAAATATGCTGTTGTACCCATACTCCCAGAAAAAAAACAAAAAAAACCCAAAATACACTTACGCAGTTGTGAATCAACCAGCAGGAATGAAACTTGGTGGGTGGGTCTGACATCATGAGACATGCAAATGTTTCAGTGTCACGCTCGGCCATGCATGTGAGGTAAAGAAGGATGCGCCTTATCACACCTTATCACCTGACTGACCCAACAGCTACAATTGGTGACACGTGAGCAGTGATGCCCTCAATTAAACATCCTGTTAGTGCCAGCACCATTGGCAGATGACTGCATGATGCAGGACTACATGCACGCAGACCGTTACAATAACTGCCCTTAACAGCACATCAACATCACCGAAGACTGCAATGGTGTCTAGCCAGACTGTCATGGAGTGACCCAGAATGGCAGCAGGTCATCTTCGGTGACAAATCCCCCTTTTGTCTTGGTGGAGACGACCAATGAATCCGTGTGTGGAGGCACCATGGTCAGCACCAAGATGAACGGTTTGTTGTCACAAATCACACGTCCTGCAGGTCTGGTGTCACTTCACCTCCACCACTACCGCAAAAATTGCATGAGAATATACAAGATGCATAGGATGGATTATCGCAGGACACCATAAGGAACCTCTACAACTCCAAAATCTGACCACCGATGAAGAGTTAGAGTAGGAATAACACAGACTGTGAATGACCATGTGAGCTACAGCCTGTATACCAGAGAAGGAGGTGTTTCTAATAAATAGGCCACTGCTTATATTAAGACAGTCACACACTGCTATCAAAACCACAACTCTACAGGCTGTTAACCCATCACTTCACCAATTTGTGACCTGTGTGTCAGCATCCATCTGTTGCCCTGTATTCTCACTGGCCCTCTTTCAGGAATGAGCAGCTGGCTAGGCCTCTCATTGGCTAAGTCACACAGCCTGTAACACACTGGCAAACAGCACCGGCCCTTTCCTGTTCAAAACGTCACAGCAGCCAACAGCCGATTAGACCAAGAAGACGAGCTTAAGGAAGCGTCGGCCGCAAACATGAAGGGTTCCACTCGGCTGGCCATTCACAGAGAGAGATTAGAATTAGTCAAGCGTCAGACTCACCTGTGACCCACTGATACGTTTGGCTGCTAATCCCTTCAAGCAGGTGATACCATAACAATCAGCGATATGAGAGGAGAGACGGCTGTAATTAAATTTCCAAATGAAAAATGCATTACCAAATTGATCCGGACAAATCCCATCTTGAGGAAATTGGAATGGGATTTAGGAGGGAAAAGGTCTTAGCTGGACTCAGGCAGTGTGAGGCAGGTCTGCTCACGTGCACGCAGTGGCCATCCTCAGCAGCTTTGTCCACTACAGCAGGCTGTCAAATAAAGGTATCATGAAGACACCTTTCTTCCTTCAGTCTTCTACAACAGCGTTATCCATTAGACTCCGGGACTGGACAGCAGGGGTGGGCCATATTGCAAAAGGGCCCATTTGAAGCCCACTTTGGAATGACTTTGAAATTTATTATATCAAAGTCTTAACAATTAAATATAATATTTGGTATTTAGCATCCATCCAAAGCCTTTATTACAGATTTTAATCTTTCCAGGGGAGCTTCTTTCAGTTTTTCAAATTATTCCAAATTATTCTACACCTCCAAAATTCAGTCCTAAGGCTGTTATACTATGAATAGAATGAAACAACCCTTGAAATGCAAAATATTCTGATTTTATCACATCAAAACTATACACACCCACACCAGACGTGATGATGGACAGAACATCAATGACAATACCCTTTACTTCTGAAATGGCCAGCAAATAGGGGGCAGTCATGGGCTGGAGGTTAGAGAACCAGCCTTGTGACCGGAAGGTCGATTCCCTGAGCCGACAGTAACAACTGAGGTGCCCTTCAGCAAAGCACCTAACCCCAACTGCTCCCCGGGTGCCATGGATAGGGCTGCCCACTGCTCCAGGCAAGTGTGTGCGTGCGTGTGTGTGTGTGTGTGTATGTGGGTGTTTCACTTCATAGATAGGTTAAATGCGGAAGACAAATTCCTCTGCTTGTAAATGGCTCAAAAACTCTCTACTCAAAGAATGATCGACCTCGTCTAAATAATGGACTGACTACGGCATTGTGCAGGATGCTGTCCATTCCCAAAGCAACTGCAAAGGAGAACTCTTCTACACACAGCTCGGATCTCCATGACTCAATGTTCGACCTCATTTGCTCCTCTCAAAATGGCAAACTCTGACACTGTGCAGAATGCTTTCAATGCTTTCCACCTCATTTCAGAAGCTAAAACGTTCACTTGCAGCTGGGATCTCCATAACTTAGCTAATCCTGGAGATACAGCTCCACACAAGACAAACAGGCCAAGTGTCTTCAAGTGCAATAAGATCTCCTTCAGTCCTCGCAGCACAAACAAACGGTCACACCAGGCTCCTGTGAATTTTGGAAGGTGGATGAATCATTCAGCTTCATACAGAAGCTGCTCCCACACCGGTTACAAATCAGCGTGTGGTCCAGTTTGTAGCCTAGTTTGAGCTGTTTTCAAAGTTTCAGCATTCGGCTGCTTTTAGCATTAGCATTTTGTCACTGGTGAAAGTTTGCAAAAACAGAAACAGAGGGCAAATAAAACTGATGTTGTAATATGGTCATTTTGATTAGAAATGAAACATATAGTAATATATTGTATTAATATAGGGTGGTCTCTGAATTTTGCACAGTACTCTATGTAATTACGTCCTGTTTGAACGGAATTTAGGCCTGTCTGAACACATGGAAGGCGCGACAGGGCAGGAAAATTATGTGTAGTGCAGAGAGGGAAGGAGTGGAGAAACACTGCATTAGAGCACATTATCATTCTATCCCGTGCAGAGAGATTTGGACTTAAACTCGGCAAACTTCAGGTGCATCCCTGCACTAATCAAGTTCTAAATCCTGCTTTAGGATTCCGGCTCTTACTCAGCATCCGGCACGCTGACTGCTGAGCAGAAAACGGACTAGAGCCATTCACAGTTCATCTGAGCCGGGTATGTTTGTGAGTATTTCAGCTTGTGTCTGTCTCTGCATGTACTTGAGCTAATTTGTCTGGGAGGGAAACTGCATCTCCTTGTGGTCGCCTTGTGAACATTTGTATGCACTCAGCAGTTTTAGATTCTTTTAATTAATCCAAGTGTTTAGTTTCACGCAGCTCCGTTTAATCGGTGTTGTCGTTTTCTTCTCTATAGAATGGAGATCTTAACACACACTAATAGCCTAACATTCTGTTAGCCTCTGGAAAAATACGTACGCATTAATATAATGCCTTACACGAGCAAGGCTGAAAAGCTAGCAAATCTCGGCCTGAAGGAAAGATTATACAAATGCAATGGTTTGAAGCCGCAGTCATTTAGCCAAATAGATTTCAGTTCTTTTATAGTTTAATACTGATTACAGCCAACGTTATTACAAACCCCTACCTCATAGCAGGTGTGCAGTTATAGACTGTGGTGCATCTGCTGACGCAGGTTCTCAGTTAGTCATCCTCTAACCCTGAGCAACGGTCATTTTCTGACCACAGAGCTGTTCCTGGATACACGCGGACCCGCTCCACACACACACACTACCGTGCCAGCGTCACTGCCATGCTGAGAATGGTCCATCACCCAAATTATATCTATGATGTTCCAATGATGAACAGGGCTGATAAAATGCACAACAGATGGGCTACAGCCTGTAACAGTAGACCTGCAATATATTTCCAAATGTGCCTCTTTCTAATTAGTGAGTCCGACTATCTTCATTTGCACTCGTTTCTGATGTACATGTGGGTGTTCACACAGCTTTTATACTCTCCATGGCCAACAGAATGGGGCACTCTGGAACAGCCACACAAGCCAAGCTTGGACTAAAGTGGTATAATGCCTCCAAGCACTGGGCTGTGGAGTACTGGATCTGTGTTTTCTGGAGTGATGAAGCCCCATCCAGCACCAGTAGGACAAGCCAGAACTAAAAATCCAACATCAGTACTTGGCTCTCATCGAAGCTCTTGTGGTTGAACAGAATGAAATCCTCACAGCAATGTTTTTACATCTAGAGAAGGCGTCAACTGGCAGGCCACAGTCTGCATGAGGATCCAGCTTCAGTACTAAAGTGGATGGAACCAAGCAGTTCATTAACAAACATAACAAAAACATGGTTGTTCAGTGACTCACATGAGCATGAGCCAGCAAGGCTTCAATCTTGTGCTGCAGTTCATCCAATCACATAAGCAACTTGAGGGGTGGGTGATTTGGCAAAAAATTCTATCATGACACTTCAGGACACTTCACAACACACAGTATGTATCATGATATTTCGTTTTTCTGAGATTTAATAAGTTGGAACAGACGAAAAACAACCTGTAGTGCTGTAGTGTCACTCATTAAATCCACTTAACCAGGTTTGAATCTTCCCCCTTTGTAGCAGACAGCACAGTTTAAGTACCGATTATATCCAGGATATTGTAAGAAAAGAGTACTGTGACAAAATTGATCACAAAGATAAAATAATGTCTCAATGCCAAACTTATACTCATTCAATTATCAGGAAATTTGAAAATAAATCAGTTTATTTGATGTGTCTTATGTAGTTTCATTGCGTGCTAGGACTAATCAGTAACAGTCATGCATTTAATGGTAGCCCTTTTCGCCATCCACTTATGTTAAGTGTGTTTACAAGTCTGATGTTACTGGACCTTCGTACTTCGAACTGGACAGGCAGCAAAGGAGAAGGAAAAACCTTTTCAACTTTGAATGGAAGTTAATGAAACAAGATTATTTTTCAAGTAATTCTAGATCATTTCTATTGACTCAAGAGTTCACTGTCTGTTATATGAACAGAGAAACAAGCAGTTGCACTGTACAATGAAATTCTTACTTAGTACTAGCTCCCGGACTTCAAGCACTAACAATTACAATATAAATGCTAAATACAATAAATACAATATAAAAAACAAAGAGGAAAAAATTAGAACATATAGAAAATATACAAGAAAAGGTGAAAATGCACAATTTAAATGCTATGTACAACATTAGTACACATTATATATATATATATATATATATATATATATGCATGCATGCATGCATGTATGTATGTATATAAATTATATGTAAATTCTATATAAAAGAAAATGTACAATATAAATGCTATGTACTACACTAGTATTTATTTATTATACATTGGTATTTATTAATTATATATTAAAACAAGGAGATACAAGGTTTTGGCCCAACAACAATACATGAGCTCATATGTATAGTGCATCATTATACAAATTTTATTGTACTTCTACAATATAGAACTCTAATAAAGTTCTAGACATCTAATAAACTAAAAATTACAACACTGACATATTAACATCAGGCAGATTTATAGGCAGTACCCATTTTCGGCTCAAGTCTCATCAAGACACCATCGTATCACATGGAACTGAATCCAGAACTTTGCGAATTGCTACACCTCTACAGTGCACCTCTATCTAATAAAGTGGCTATTCAGTGCATTAATATCTGATGCACCTCACAATTTAAAGAAACCTCAAATCAGGTATTAAAGGTAAAATTCCTCCTTAACCTTGTATTTCACATGCAGACATATCCCCAGAGGCACAGTAAGCACTCCACCCTCACTCTTTCCCTCATAAACTCCACCGTCAAGCTTCAGTACCCTAACACCCCAGCCAGACTTCACACGATGGATGAGTGGGAAAAAAAAAGAAAAGAAAAAAAGCAGACGATGAAAATCCGTTTTGTTCAAAGTCCTCCACAGCCATCCACGCATGTCTGGGCATAAAATCGAGCGCCAGCTTTATTTTATTTGAGCGCCACATTTGTCTAACAACTTGAAGCCAGCCAAGCTCATTCTCTCTCTGGAGGCCCGCCATACACCGATACACTGCCACTATAAAAATCATATAGCGCCCATCCAAACAGCCTTTAATATTCCACACACTGCGGAAAAAAGTCCATCCAGGCCCAGAAGCACATTAACAAACTAATTTGCCACTTTTCACCTCAATGGCTTCAGTGGAAACAACCTAAACTGCTGCTGTTTTTTTTCTTTACCTGCTGGAGGAAAGGTGTTGTTGAGGCTTTTTCGAGACTCTCTCCGATCTTTAGCTCAGGTTTAGTTTCTGCTGCTCACTTTCCCTCCAAACCGTTTGAGGTAAAAAGATTATTGCGACGCTCTCCAGGATGGCTAGGCCGGCTGATAAAGCTCAATAGACTCTCTAGGCAGAAGCGCAAAAAAGTTCAATAATCACAAGAATAAATCACCGCCTCAAAGGAAAAAGGCAAAGAAGAATGGAGAGATGGAGAGGAAGGACTGAGCAGCATGTCTGCGTTAACAGGAAAAAGTGGTGGGATGCATGAGGCAGCGCAGAAGCGTTTTTCACTAAAGCTCCTAGAGTAGCACTGTCCCATAGAGAGTGGTGATGTCACAGCTTACACCAACCTGCTTCTGTGAAAGCGAAAGATCAGACAATGATTTTAACAATACACAAGAACAAGAAACAGGTAACACTTTACTTGAACACATTCACAGCACCTCACATAAACGGTTCATGACGCATGAAGATTTAAATCAACAGTCATAAAGTGTACACAATTTACATTATAATATTAATGTATGAGTAATATGTCATTTTACTGGGTGACAGTCTTCAAAATACACTCATCATCACAAAAACAGTTGCACCCAGAAGGAATCAACCGAGAGGAGTGAAACTTGGTGGGCAGGTTTGACATCATGAGAAATGGAATGATTCAAGTTTCACTCTCGAACGCACATGTAACGTAAGCAACGACGGGCCTTATTATTCTACCTGACTGACTATAGAAGGTCGTCTAGTTGTGTGTGCTTTCCAATCTGGCTGTTGTGTTGGTAGCATCCTTCGCAAGTGAAGGATGCCTCAGAGAAGAGTTCGGAAGCAATTCAAGCACTTGGAAGAGGCTCTGGGAAGCAGGACGATCTTATGCTTACCATACCATTCGTGTGGATATTACCATAGCACGCTGTTGGCCACAGTGGATAGAAGGCGGCATGTACCAGCGGCATGGCCCAGCACTGGCAGACCTACACAAACCAGACACCTACACGAGAGAGAGAACCGACAGACACAACTGTGGATATTCTGCCGGCACCATTAGCTGACGGCTGCACGATGCTGAACTACATGCACGCAGACCATTACGATGACTGCCCTTAACACCACGTCAGCATCGCCAAAGAATGCAATGGTGTCGTGCCAGACTGTCATAGAGTAACAGAATTCGCTGCAGTGCTACCAATCTCAAATAACTCACTGATTAGGTGCTGAAACCTCCATTCATGCTTTCATAACCT
Source organism: Semaprochilodus insignis (assembly GCA_034552555.1). Lineage (NCBI taxonomy): Eukaryota > Metazoa > Chordata > Actinopteri > Characiformes > Prochilodontidae > Semaprochilodus > Semaprochilodus insignis. The sequence continues at coordinate 30,361,469 of CM067478.1, read as the reverse complement.
CACAGCATCTCCTTGCTTTATCTCTCTGAGCTCCTGCAGCCCTATGTACCCACACACAAAACCAAACTGGTGTACCAGTGGTCCCCAAGATCAGACTACCATCAATGGGAGACAGATCATGTAGCCTCCTAATTTTGGAATGCCATCCCCCAGGGCCTCAGTGGCTGTTCTTCCCTAAAAACCCTACCTTTTTTCACAACACTACTGCCGCCTCTCATCTCTCTAGTCTCTTTCTGCCTTTTCTCCATCTTACTTGTTTTGTAAGGCAACCTTGTATGCAAGAAAGCCACTACATAAACGGAAATGACTATTATTATTATTACATGGTCTTTGACATTGTAATATCGTGTAAGAAATTCATGCCAGACTGAAAATCAATCACTATATGTGAAAAACGTGAAACGCAGCGCATTCATGACATTACTTTTCCATAGTGACATGCAGAATACGTGCCAAAATGAAAAACAAACCCTCTATTACGTTGTTTTCACGTCGCTCCACTGAAAGGCAATGCAGGAGAATCTGTATTTTGAAAAACCCAAATGGTGAACTTGTGTCAGAGTTGAATACAGTCTACCTTGAAATGCACAAAGCCACAAATAAAGGCACAGTTATACCGCTCTCCACCCTGCAGTGCTTAAAACAACATTGTATCAGTGTAATGGACCTTTTATTTTTCCTTCTGGAACGTTTTCTGTGTGTTACTGTTTAAATGCAGTCTGGAGTGCATTGCATTTCACTGTTTTGGCCCAATTTCATTGAGGCAAATACGTCTGAAGTGCAAAAAAAGAGGTCAAGCGTTGTGAAATTAGCATCATAGTGGTTTTGGTTTTCATTTTGACACATATTCTGCATGTCACCATGGGAAAGTAACATCATGTGAGCATTACATTCTACGTTTCCCCAATGCAGTGCCTGCTTTTCAGTTTGGCATGTACAGTATTCTGTTATGTACAGGAACTGAAAAAGCAAATAGCTAAAGACAGTACCAACAGCATATGCTATTTATGTAGATAACAGGATGTCATGCCGCGTCTGAAACTACATGAAAAACTCTATTTGTGATTTGCTTAAAGGCGCCATAGAACAGAAAACTGTATTTACATTGGCAGGGTTGAATGGGAACAGTTCAGTATAGAGAACTGACACACCGTGAACCTCAAACACTGTTGTTTCCTGCTACAAATACAAATCCTGCATTTACAAAAGAGGGCAGCCGAACAGGTTGATTCCAACATTGTTCCACTCTTCACTTCATCTCTAAACTTACATACAACCGCAATGGAGCAAAAGCCATGAACATGGTGGACCATGTCCAGGAACCTAACAATTCCAGGCTGCGAATGGGATGTCGGCACTTGTCATATGCCCAGTTTTGACCCTGCATGGCTGACGGGATCAGGCATGACTCATGTTCATCTTTAAACAAGGCTCACGTTGGCTTCCTGTTTGCCAGCTTCTTAATCGAATGTTCTGTTCCACTTTAAATACTACAGCTTGTACCGAATGTAACTGCATCACCATTTAAAGTGGAACAGAAAATTCACAAAACAGGCCGGAGAGTAGGAGGTCAACTTCAGCCCACACAGCTTCAACAAGATCCCAGACAGTTTTAATTGAAAGTTGTTAGTTCACTCTGCACCTTTCAGCCCAGACAGTTTCTCAAACCTTAAACAATATTGAGCAGCTTCACTCAGCATTTAACACTGAAGAGACTGAAGAGAGGAGAAGCTCCACCTTTATTAGCACCATAACCCCAACAGCAACCTGCAGTAGCAGCCATGCTGTGTGATTATATCACTGTTTGTTGGTTGAAGCAGATCATCTTAAACTGATAGTTTCGTAGTGAGGAACAACTGCAAATTACTCTGTGCTGAAGCCGAGATCGAAAGCAAGCAGCTAGTTTAGATAACGTAACATACTGGAAAGTTTCAAGTCATTAATGTTAGCATAGCCAACTTAATAGTATAAACAGAAATCAGCTTATTTACTTGGAGGTTCATTTTATTTTCCGAAATATGTCTATTTCGACATGTTGCATCTGTGTGATCATGGCAAACCAGCCAATCAGAGTAGAGCTCATCAAATTATTCATAAACTCACCAAAATTGGGAAAACAGCTTGTTTCATTCTAGGGACGAATCATAGGGTGTAAATGGGCATCTAAAACTGGGCATTTATCACCCCAAGCAATCACACACCTTCTATGTAGAACATCAGAGAGCAATTTAAATGCTGAATAAATGCATTTATTCAACTGTACACCAATTGAGGCAGTGTGGGTTTTCCCGCTTCCAGTTTGCATGACGCTAGCTGCTGGTGTACAGTTTGCCATTACTTGTTAGCTACATTAGCCTGCACATCTAAAGAAGCAAACTTAAGACATAGGATATGCCTCGGCCAATCAACTACACAGAGGCCATGGGGAAACCATGACTTTAACAGGCTAATTAAGAAGGTCACTGTGATCTGGAAATGGGATCGTGAAGCCGCACAGGCCAGCACTACACCAGGATTATGTAAGAGGATATGTAAGAGAATATATGTGAGAATACACCGGAATATGTACGAGAAGAAGGAGCTGAAGTCTCTCTACAATAGTGCTGATGAGCACGTAGTGCAGTAGAAAGCACTGACATTAACTGTGTTATCTGTCAGCACCGATGAGCTTCCAGCAGACATGAAATGTACGTAGTGCGAGTGATCATGAAGCACAGCAGGAGAATAAAGACATGTTTCTGTACAGAACACCGCTTTGATTCAGTCTGAAAGGTCCATGAGCTACAGGTTTTGGACTGGTGGTGGGGGGTAGGCAGAGGTGAGATTGAGCGTCAGCAGCAGAGTCAGACTGTGTGGATCTGCCCGTAGCCTTGCAACACACACCCAGCAACACACATGCTCTGGTAATGCCCAGTGACATCCGTCCCATCCACTACCCGGAACCTGATTTAAAGATGGGTTACATTCTGGCACTTGTTCAAGCTGTAGCATTTAAGGTGGAATGGAACAATCGATAAGGAAGCTGGGTAAATAGATAGCCAACTTCAGTCTGATTTAAAGACGGGTTACATTCTAGTGCCTGTAAAAGCTGTGGCATTTAAGGTGGAACGGAACATTCGATTAGGAAGTTGGTCAAATTGATAGCCAACTTCAGCCTGATTTAAAGATGGGTTACATTCTAGTGCCTGTACAAGCTGTAGCATTTAAGGTGGAACGGAACATTCGGTTAGGAAGCTGGACAAATAAATAGACAACTTCAGCCTGATTTAAAGATGGGTTACATTCTAGTGCCTGTACAAGCTGTAGCATTTAAGGTGGTACGGAACATTCAGTTAGGATGCTGGGCAAATAGATAGCCAACCCCAGCCTCGCTTAAAGATGAACACCAGCTGTGTCCACTGACAGTTTAGTTCCTTGGAAAGGGTATGACAAGTACCGACATCCCATTCACAATCTGGAATGGTAGATTCCTGCGCAGGGTCCACCATTTTCATTGCTGTTGTTTCGTTGTGTATGTAATAGCCAGTGACAGCCGTCTGTGACCAAACGCACACACATAGGAACACTCTCCTACATGGCCACATGAAAGACGCACACATTCAAACAGAAACACATACCTGCCACCTCAGGGCACGATTGGAAGACACAAAATAAATAACAAACTCTTGCCACCTGGCAATCTCTGCACATCCACTCACTTGTCAGATGTCTTTTCCCACCACTCCCTCTCTCTTTATTCAACATTTCTGGTTTTCTGGATTTAATTATTTATTTATAACAGTCCACTTGCAAGGTTTGCATGGTTTTCTGTACCAGACAAAACACAACCGTTATCCAGTCTCTGTTTTTATCCAGACTGTTTTTGTTACTGTGCCTTCAGGACTGATAAAGTACACAGACTGGTAGTCTTCATTGGGCCTCATTCGAAAGGCAGCCCAGCAAGAACCACTAAGAGGAACCAGAACAAATAAAGTGCTCTCAGTGAATAATCAGTTTTGGTTCCCTAAAGAATCTTTCAATGGATGGGAAACATTCCATGGTATGGAGTCTGTGGCCTTTTCATACAGGCTCAGAGCGACGAAGACAACTGCATGTACACATTTACATGGAATTCCACAAATTTTTATAAATGTCTGTGTAATTAAATTTTTAGACGTAAGCAAATTCATTGGTCTGTCATGAAATTCTTCATTCAAGTGAAACAGACAGAGCCAGAAACGTTCACAGTGGCAGTGGCAGGAACCACACCTCAGAAGAGTCTCTAAAATGTCTCTAAAAGCTGCACTACTGCTTAAAGGTTTGTCATAATGATAAATGTTATGGAGCAATCAGTAATAACTCACACGGTGTGGACTGAATTACTGAAATATAATAAAATTAAGATAAAATATATAAAATATATAAAAATACATAACAATATCTAAAAATATAAAAGGAATATTCTGACATCCAAACAGTCGTCATCTACCAACAGAAAGCTGTACTTATGGTATAACCGTTATAAAATCAGTCACCTGAATAGAACCTAATAGTGTAGTGAACCTAAGAGGTGTAACACCTCCACTAGCATGAATAAACTCTGTGACTGGATTTGCCATGGACTGGTCATGTTTCTAGATGTAGGCCACATCAATGTTCAGCCACTCTTGCAGTAATGAATAGCACAGTTGGGCCAGATTTGGTGGATGCCTTCCCTGGCACAATTCTGAGGAGAGTTTCCTGTACGCTGGTAGACCTGTATGACTGCACACTTCCATACACCTGCAGATTCAGCTACTTCCTGCACACTTTGGTCTTTGGCACACCTTTTAGCCAATCATTAACATCTGCTGTGGACCCATTTTCCACACATCAAACGAGACATTCACTGCACTGTACCACCTCTTATCTATGAATCCTGCCACTCTCACCCCGCAGGTATTTATATCCCCAACATCCTTGTGCAGCGCCATCTGCAGGAGCCTAAGGTGACTACAACTTTAAACACATAAGGTGACTCATTTTTTTAGTTAAGTTTGAGCACTAAAAACTCAATTGAAGAAGAACCGCTGCATATTATTAAAGATTGTAATAGTGGGCTATTTAATTTCTCAACATATAACATCAAGCTACTATAAGGATTTGTGAAAATGATACAGACAGGGCACCTGTATCTGTTCAAATAAAACTCGTACAGCTCGTTATTTTTCACTTCACAAACATTAAAAATTAATAAAGAAACAAAAAAAGTATATATATATACATATATATATATATATATATATATATATATATATATATATATATATATATATATAGCACTGTTTATTTATTAATGAAATTATATCAATTATTAAATTGAACACTTCAACATCTGCTTTGAAATAATAACTTGTCACCAGGATGGGCTTATTAGACTTATTAGACTACTGTACACCATAAGTCTGAAGTGTAAACAAATTTACAAACACCTGTGATTAAGCTGCAGCTCTCCCACCGGTGGGTGGACATGATCAAGCTGGCGTATGACTAACTGCCTGCTTTACCAACAACTCCACTTCAGGCTTCAGCTTGTCTCATTAGTTAACAGTGCATGTTTTCACATGGACTGAAGAAAGCATAGTCCTGCTCGAATATTAAAATAGCCTCTATTAATGATTCCCCTTATGTACAATTCCTGATAGAAATGTTATTGCTTGTTCATTTGTGCAAGCTTATGTCTGTTTTATCCTGTCATAATTAACACTACTCAACCACTCGACTTAAAGAATGCCAGTCGACTGGCGAGTCTCTGAGAGATGATTCGACATGTTGACTCTCAGAGGAAGCACTAATTCATGTTGTATTTCATGTTCCCCCCAATAAATATAAAAGTCAGCAAATAAACAGTAAATTAAATGTGCAGAACGGTGTGTGGCATTATATTAGATTGTTTACTGCCAAATAAAGACACGTTATCTATGTGACAATGAGGCACACAATTAAACCAAGCAAATTCAAGGCATCACTTTTTTCTAAGGGAGTAAATTAAAAGGCAGAATTAACCAGCCTTTCAGGGGTTAAACAGCGGGGAAAAAATTGAGAATGTGACAGCGAACAAACAGCAGGACGCTTTTCAGTCGGTCTGTCAGGGAGCTGTTATCAGTACGGGACACCCGTTACGGTGGTCTGAGCCACGAAGACACTGATTCGAGCCCAGCCTGGGTCGGACGACACCTCTGTAATTGCCTACATTGACCCGCTCTGATTGGAGCTCTTCTCTATTCAGGCCTTATCTGCGGCAGGCCCGGCTCTGAGGGCTGACCTCCACAGGGATCTGAAGCACGACTGTAGCCCAGATCACTATTCAAATAACAGCCACTTAGCATAGAGAGAGGGAGTGAGATGGAGGGAGAGAGATAGAGAGAAGGACGAAGGGAAAATGGGGGCACAGGCCTGAAAGAAGGAAGACAGATTTTTCATCATGGAATATAAAATGACATAGCCAGACACTCAGTAAAAACTGCAATCAGCTCCAACCTATAAGGCAAGTTTAGACTGATGTGGGCAATATTTATTGAGCTACGCATACAGAAGTAGTGTCTCTCAGTATGGTGTTGGGTCACCATGTTTGCTAATGCAACATGCAAACGTGTCGGCATGGAGTTGTAAAGGTTCGTAATGGTGCCCTGTGATAATCCATCCAATGCAGCTTAAATATTCTCATGTCCAGATGTGCGGTAGGGGTGGAGGTGGAGTGACACCAGGCCTTCTGGATGTGTGATGCATGACAACAAACCGTTCATCTCAGAGCTGACCATGGTGCCTCCACACACAGTTTCGTTGGTCATCCTCACCAAGACAAAAGTGGGATTCATCACTGAAGATGACCCGCTGCCATTCTGAGTCACTCCATGACAGTCTGTCACGACACCATTGCAGTCTTTGGCGACGTTGAAGTGGTGTTAAGGGAAGTCATCGTAACCGGCTCTGAGGGCTGACCTCCACAGGGATCTGAAGCACGACTGTAGCCAAGATCACTATTCAAATAACAGCCACTTAGCATAGAGAGAGGGAGTGAGATGGAGGGAGAAAGATAGAGTGAAGGACGAAGGGAAAACGGGGGCACAGTCGTCGTAACGGTCTGCGTGCATGTAGTCCTGCGTCATGCAGCCGTCTGCCAATGCTACTGCCACTAACAGGATGACTCACGGAGGGCATCGCTGCTTGGTGAATGTCTGCAATCATGGCTGTTGGGTCAGTCAGATACAGCGATAAGGCCTGTCCTTGCCTACGTCACATGCATGGCTGAACATGAAACTTGAATCATTTGCGTGTCTCACAATGCCAAATCTAACCACCAAGTTTCATTACAGCCGGTTGATTCCTTCTCAGTGCAACTATTTTTTTGACGATGAGTGTGTGTATATATAACAGCAGGTCATTCAGTGAATAACCTGGTCATTCAGTACATTCAGGCGGTCAGCTTCATTTTATTGCCTTTAACGTTGCTGAGCCTAAACCTGACCAACTGAACCAAGTCCAGATCATAACACTGCCTCCAAAGGCTTGTAGTGAGGCCACTATGCATGATTGGTGCCACCTACCTGATGCACCCATCGCTCTGGAATAGGGCAAATCTGTACTCATCAGGCCACATGAACCATGTCCATTGTTCCACTGAGTCCAACCTTTATGCTCTACAGATGAAGACTTTGTTTTGGATTAGACTCACTAACGAGCGGTTTTCTGGCCACACAGCTGTTTAGTCCTAATCCTGTGAGTCAGTAATACCTCACAATAACATCTGGTCAGCAGCGGTCATACGGTAGTCTGCTTCCATTAATGCATAAGCTTGAGGGGGTAAATAAACTGTATAGCAATAGATGGTCTTCAGTCTTTAACTGTACCCCTACAAAGTGCACCTACATTATAATGAATGTGAATTCAAGACAGGTGTTTCTAATAAACTGGGCCCTCAGCATGTAGCTGTTCATTCAACAGGCTGATTGAGGGTCCGTCTCTGAGCCACTGCCTGACCGCGTGCTCTAGAGGTAGACGGGGTCAGACGTACAGGAGCGTGCACACAACTCAGGAGGAAAACAGGTCACAGAGGTCAAAACACCCCAGAGCATGCGGGGTATAACTGACAGCCTGACAGAGCTGCGCTGGCTCATAGGAAGAAAGGTCTGGGTCAAAAGTGCTGCCAAATAATAGCAGGGGTTTGCATGTGCTATGAATAGCAATCATTTTTCATGAGTGGGCTGTATGTTTATGTGAGTCCGCATGAATATAACATTATCTCAGTGGAATTTAGAGTCGACTGTCATTTTGATACACTGTTTACAAATACATATGCAACAAAATACACATTACAAATGCATATGCAACTAATTAGATCAAACATAGCCTTCACATCTGTATCAGCAGATGATCAACAAGTCAAAACAAACAGCAAAAAGATAAGTTGTTGTTTATGCAAAACCAGTCTTCGACTTACAAGCAAAGACGTTTGATGGACAGAAGATTTAGAATTTGAACCTCCGCAGCATTTTGCTTGTTTCAAAAAACTACTAGCGAGATATAATGATTTCAAATTTAGGCTTGTCAAAGTTAACACATTAAAAAAGCATTAACGTGACAAATTATTAACACTACTCAGGTTTTTTTTTTTTTACTCGGTTAAAGCATTTTCAATAATTAAAGAAAATTTCAATATACAATCAAAACATTTTGACACAATACAGAAGTGACATATCTGAAGACCTAAATTTGTGTTTTCTCTCTAATCAGGTTAATCTTATTAAATTCTTGCAGACAAACAATACAATATGCAATATGTACCATAAATATGTACCAAGTATAACCAAAATTCCAATGACCAATAAATGACCAATATACAGTCATCACAGAAAAAACAGCTGCACCCAGAAGGAATCAACCGACAGGAATGAAACTTGGTTGGTGGGTTTGTCATTGTGAGACATGTGAATGATTTGAGTTTCACCCTTGACCGTGCATGTGACATAAGCAAGGACGGGCCTTATCGCTGTAGCTGACTGACCCAACAGCCACAATTGCGGCTATTCAGTGAGCAGTGATGACCTCCGTGAGTCATCCTATTAGTGCCAGCACCACTGGCAGACGGGACTACAACACAGGACAACATGCACGCAGACCATTAAGGCGACTGCCCTTAACACCATGTCAACGGCGCCAAAGACTGCAGTGGTGTCATTCCAGACTGTCATGACTCAGAATGGCAGCGGGTCATCTTCAGTGAATCATCTTCACGTATCCATCATTAGTTAATGCTTAATTGCATCATTACTTAACTACTTATTAATACTTATAACTCTCTTAAGTAACATTATTAGAAGTTTCCTTATTGTGAAGTATGTCATATGAATACCTTCCCAAGGTCTAATAAATAATAAATGTAGATATGTGGTCAGGTCTTGCAGACAGTAAAAACCTCACATTTTTACCAGTGAGATATACATATATACATATATTTTAGATTAAGTATAATTAATATGTAGTTTTGTAAGAATGCAATTATGTAATTATGTTTAAATAATATACCCAACCTGTAATAGCTGTAGACGCCTAAGGGTTAACACAGAGTGCAGCGGCAGAGCGTGGGAGTGGGGCTGAAAGCAGAAACAATAACTTCCAATTAGTAGAAACTACTGCTAGACTAAGAGCGGCACACATGGTGTGACAACGGCAGGCGGAGAGATGAGTGTATAAACTCAGCGGGAGGTCGCTGTATCATATGCAGAACATTAAACATAATCTGCTTATGGTATATGCACAGTGTTAGAGAAATCAGCAATTAGTGTTACACTGAGAAAGAACAGCACCAGCGAACAAACTACTGCTTAGGAACATTTAGGGAGCTTTTCCTTTCCTTTCTCCCTCCATCTCTCTCCACCCCCCCCTTCTCTCTGGGAAAATCTGGGGCATCTGTGTGTGTGTGAATGTATGTGTTTGTTTGATCTCCCACATCTCTTACTCTCTTCTCTTACTCTCTCCATCAGCCTTTCTCTCACTCTCTCTGGCTTTGATCTCCTCTCCCATCGCTCCTTTTTGACTCCGACAGGATTGAAGTTGTCTTGTTCCATTTCTCTGTAGTTATCACTCTCTCGGCCCACAGACAGATTTTTGCAGGGATTCTTGACTGTGTATGTATGTGTGTGTGTGCGCGTGTGTGTGCGTGTGTATGTATGCGCGTGCTTGTGTGTGTCATTAGTGTGAACAAACTTGTAGTCCCATATATTTGCGTTATTAGCCTGTATGTTAAGTGTTACCGTAATTATCCTTGACTTCCAAATATTAGCATTATTAGCCTGGACTCCCAGCAAACTGGAAGCATCAAAAAACTTCAAACCCCCATTTCTAATGAAGGTACACACGTGTCTGGGACAATCATGTGAAATTCTAGCTACATATGGGGGGAACATTACCTTATTACCTTGTATGAATTTGTCCACAGCTAGGCCAGGCTTGGATAATGAAACCCTTAGAATATCCTGTTGGTAAACAAGCCAATACGTCTCTTTTCTCCTGAGTTAATGTCTTCAAAAGTGGTTTCTTTTAATTGATTTTGTGCATCAAGTACATCTCTGAATAGAGGACGTGCATTTTGAAGTATGCACATGAGCTAACAACAGCTTATTATCATCTGGCTTGTTTCACTTGTGTTCATGATTTTACTCCAGATAAGGCACTGGGGTGGGTTTTAGAAGGGACCCTCTTGTAACATGTTGTCCCCAGATGTGTGTTCTTGGTATGAGATCCCATCTGGTTCTGTGAGACAATTATATAAATAGAAAGTAAAGCTGAACTCTGTACTCTGCAAGCCAAGGTAGTACCAATATTATCCCTGATTTCCAAGCATATTACCATTATTAGCCTGAACTCCCAAGCATTATTAGCCTTTATACCCACATATCTGAATCATTAGCATGTATCGTCTTGTATTAGCAATGGCAATGGCATACAGTTAGCAGGCTGCTGACCTTATCAAGCCAGCAGACCAATATATGCTTGCTATCTGGGTATTAGCTTTATTAGCCTGTTTTCACACACATTAGCCAATTTAGTTTGTACTCCCAAGTATTAGCACTATTAGCCTGTTCTATAGGCTATTACCATCAACCTTATCATTTTAGCTTGTACTCCGATATATTAGCATTACTACACTTAACCTCCAAGTACCAGCATTTTTAGCCTGTACTGACAATGTTTTAGCATTATCACCCTGTACTGTGCTGACCTACGGGCCCACATACATACATACATCACTTAAAAGCCCTAATCTCAGAAAAAATCTGAAGTGCAACAGACCACACTTCTTTGCTGTTGTGTGTATGCAAACAGCTAAATGTGCATGTGTTTCTATTGCGGTTCAGATGAGCACCTTGAGTGTGGCCCTCTAGACCATCCAGCCAATCACAGCACAGGCAGACTGGAAATAAGGACAGCGGGAGGCAAATAGCACAGCACTCCCAAACAGCTCAGTCATACTCCGACGCGAGAGAAATTACTGTATGATTACCCATGATGCCGTTCCACAGGCAGCTATGACACATTCATTAAAGCAGCGGACAGTAGATAATTGCTTTCTACTGACAACAAGTTGCCGGGGTGATAATAGACCTGGCGTCCAAACGGCTCTGTAAGGGAGGTAAACGAGCGCTAAAAGGATGGGAAATCTTATCGGCATTCACCGCATGCTTCACTCCTTCTCTTTTAATTGTCTCTTTCTCTCTTCGCTTCCTCATCTCTCTCTTTCACCCTAATCTAATTGCAAGTAATGTATAGTCCATCAAGAGTTTTTCCTTCTTCTCTTTACTGAGGTGATCTAGCCCAGCAGTTAATTTTCTAGCTGAACATTAACCCTCCGAGGTCTGTATTCACCTTAAACTCTTCTTCTTACATTTTAGTTTAGTATTTCTTGCTCACAGCTTATTCAAACAAGATGAGACAGTTTATCAGAAATGCAAAACATATTTAATAAATACATACCACATGTGCTTATAAGAGATACTTTCAAACCGGTACTTTATAACAGATACTGTATTTAAAGACCATTTGCATGGTGAATGCATTACACATGCATCAGCTTATTTATTTATTTGTTTGTTTGTTTGTTTGTTTGTATTTATAAATAGCTTATGTCAGTAATTGCAAGATGGCCCAAGAAATACATGACATTGCAGAACTGATATATGGCTATATGTTACCTTAGTGGGAATTATACTTCATAACAGTATTATTAACAGAACAAATGTCTATCACTTTAGTTCCCTTTTGGCAATACAATGTTTCCCACATATCAGATGAATACCTACTAACTCTATGTAACCTAACTAATTTGACATAACCAAGTCCTGATATTTATTCAGTTACATTTCAAAACTATTCCATGTTGGTAAAATACATGTTCTATATCACAAAAAATACATACTCAGCTTCACTGAATGCCATTTACGTGTTGAATAAATACACTATATTTGATGCTTAAGAAATCTACTCTTGTTAATTTACCATATATATTCAGTATTTACTGTTACATAATCAGTAATAATAACCATGTTTTAGGTAAATGTAAAATAATTTGTTGTGCAAAGTAGTTATAAAATATATATAGATCTATATATGTCTATATATATATAAATATATATATAGATAAAGCAGCTTCTCTGGTGGGAAACACAGTGATGAATGTTGTTTCACACATAACCAAATTTCTCAAGTCATTTGTCTCATATGTGCCTCTCACTTCATTTGCATGTCTGAGCATCAGACTGCTAGAGTTTAGTAAATATCACCATCATTCATGCTGTCAGTAGCAGCAAATATGAGCATTTTTTCCAGCTTGGTTGAAGTAACAGGCCAAAGCCGGACTTAGTCATTTAGTTAAAGGGCTCCCATTAGCATGTTTTTCCCATGAAATACTGGCATTACAGATTTTGCCATGAGCATTTTTATTTCCGCTTGTCATCAATAAACCCACCGATGTGTTATTATGCTTTGTGTACTGGCACGTATGCACACACCAGTGCATTAAAAAAAAATTGGTGTCATAGGCTTTGGGATCTCCATCTCCGATTTGGATACTGTGTTTAAATGCCAATACAGTATTGATTCAACACCACTTATGCAATGCAATGTGTATTTATGCAATCATGACCTCATCATGATTCCGGATGCAGTATTGCACAAAAAACATGAAAAGATACGAGGAACTTCACAAGATGCAGCTCCAGAAATCCACTACAGCCCTTTTTCAACCAAAAGAACACAGGTTCTTGAACTGGTTCTGTTTAGGCTTTGTAGAACTTCGGTGCTATTCAGGGAACCAGTCTGCGTTTGCACCAGCTTTTACTTGAACCAAGGAACCTCAAAGGATACGTCATCAAGATCAACAAAGGGCGTTACACAGTGACAGCAAACAGTACAAGCAAGATGGCGGAGCACAGAGACTACCTGTGAGCGTTTGTGCTGTTGTTTCAGAAGTCTGTTTGTATTCAGAAAGCAAGCACGGATCAACTTCTGGTGATAAGAAGACGCAGAATAGTTGCTTCAGCAGACCATTGGGGATCGCCCTTGTTGCTTTCTTTTTCACTACCACAATTGACACACCCATGGATGTTGGGACAGTTTGTGCTGAGGAACTTACTGTTCTTTGGCTCCAGCTGGGAACTAACTTTTCGGGGTCCTATTTATTTGGTGGAAATGCGCAGCGCGGTTTAACATTAGGTGTGCAAACTGGAGCAAAACCTGTTCATATAGCACTGGAGCCGCTGCACTGTTGTATTCTTCTCACTGGTCGATCTAACGCTGCAGCCCAAACCACACACACAGCTATACTTCACCTACTGCACTAATGAGTGCACTTGCCTAATGGAATAAGCACCATTTCTAGCATAATATTTAGGGTGCTAGCACACAGTTTGGGGCGCAACAATAACACACTGGCAAAGCTCATTCAGTTTTCAGCTTTCATCTGTTCTGACTACATGAACATACCAAATAAAACAGATCACTTAAATATGAAACACTCAAATATATTGATTAATATATATATATATATATATATATATATATATATATATATATATATACATATATATATATATATATATATATATATTTCATCCAACTGTTGCTGGATCAGTTATGGCATTGTTTTGTCATTACAAACTGCCACTGCGCTGCAGAGTTGCCTTCCAAAACGGCAGCAACCCAACAAGGTGACATCAGTGGAATAGTATAAATACCTCAGAGAGTTAAAGAAAATTAAAGCAATGCTATTTTGGTTTATGTTTCATTCCAAGACCTTTAAAAGGTGGGGTCCAAGCCCCCCTATGATCTGTCATGCTCATGCATGCAGAAAGCAGAGGCATTTACAGTGTCTGGGCACAACCCTTTGATCTCCAGATAAGACTCCTGTGGATAGGGAGGAATCCCTCGAGTAAGCTCGGAGAGGGCGGAGAAGAGAGCACGACCGTGACACAGGAAGCTGGTAAGAGCATTTCCCATGATGCATCTTTCCACATCCCCTGAGAGCTGCCATAGAGCTAACCTGACCCCTCCCACCACCTTCCCCCTCAGCGCACCCCAGGGCAACATCAAGCATACTCTTAGCAATCAAACCACCATCACCGTCTTCTCCGTCACTCTATTCAGCCAGCCTCACTCCCTCTCTTTTTTCTCTCTTTCTGTCTGCTTCTACCTGCTCACTTATTCATGCAGGCTCGGTAGGAGGCGTCCCGGAATGCTTAGCGCCAGAGCTCTGGGCAAAAAGGAAATGATCCTCAGATGAAACATGAAGCACCATGCTCCGTTCGGATTGTCAAAACTCTAGATGGCAGAAATTTTAGGTGGTAAAAAAAAACTGAAAAAAATCACAGACACCTCACACCCCTCACACCCTCTCCGTTTTCTTCAGCAAGTACAGAGAATGGATCTCTCAACAGACACATATACACATATGCATGCAGACTCCTGCCGGGGTTTAGTTGAGTGGCCCCCATTAGCCGCTCACGCTGATCTACAGTGTGGGATCAAGTGGGCAGGTCACAGCCGATAGCGCCTGAAGCCAACAAAACAAGCATCAACAAACCTCTAATGCTTGGCAGAGCAAACAGGGAGGACTCAGGCGAGATCAGGCAGAAGACACCAATGACACAAGCACTCAAGCTTGGGTTTCATTGGCTTGTAAAAATAAAGGTTCTACTAAGGGTTTCTTGGAATAATGCTGGAAGGGGTTTCCAAGTCTGGCCCTTGAGATCTCCCACCCTGGACAGCTCAGATCCAACAAGAGCTCTCGTTATCCAAATCAGAGGTGATAGTTTAGGGTTAAACTCTGAAGGGTGGTAGATCTCCACCACCATAAATGAAATCAGTTTCAATACCCTAAAGAACCTTAGACGGTTCCTAAGAGCTTCCCAACCCCTGTCCTGGAGGTCCACTGCTCTGCCACATGTCAGTGCTTTCCACACTGTCCTTTACTGATACTAATTACTGGTGGTTCCCAGGTTCCTACTGAGCTGATAACAATTGGTGGATGGTATAGCTTACTAGTTAATGTTGCTGCCAATCACACGGTGAACAGGGGTCTGATTCCCAGGCAATCGCTACATCTGTGACACGATTACATTGTAAGCTGCACTGGGAAAGCTGACCACAATTATTTTCCACAGTTGTTAGCTTACATCTTCTGGGAAAGCTTTCCACAAGGTTTAGGAATGTGTTTAAGGGAATTTTTGACCATTCTGCCAGAAGCACATTTGTGAGGTCAGACACTGAGGTTGGATGAGAAGGCCTGGCTCGCAGTCTCCACTCTAATTCATTCCGGAGGTGTTCTATCGGTCAGGTGTTCTAGCGGTCAGGACTCTGTGCAGGCCAGTCAAGTTCTTCCACACCAAACTCGCTCATCCATGTTATTATGGACCTCATGTTGGAACAGGAAGGAACCATCCCCAACCGCCAAACTCAGACTGGTCCATCGGATTGCCAGACGAAGAAGCGTGATTTGTCACTCCACTGAACACGTCTTCACCTCTCTAGAGTCCAGTGGCGGCGTGCTTTACACCACTGCATTCAACGCTTTGCATTGTGCTTGGTGATGTAAGGCTTGGATGCAGCTGCCTAGCCATGGAAACCCATTCCATGAAGTTCTCTGAAGGCCACATGAAGTTTGGAGGTCTGTAGCGATTGACTCTGCAGAAAGTTGGCGACCTCTGCGCACTACGCCCCTCAGCATCTGCTGACCCTACTCTGTCATTTTAAGTGGCCAACCACTTTGTGGCTGAGTTGCTGTCGATCACAATCGCTTCCACTTTGTTATAACACCACTGACAGTTGACTGTGGAATATTTAGTAGTGAGGAAATTTCAATTCAAAGCCACTCTCTCAAAGCCACTGTCAGAACAATGTCTTAGGGATCATTCATTGTATTTGTTTCCATGCCATGCAGTAACAGTAAGAGAGCTTTTAGAGGCATTAAACGTCTGCTTGTTATCACCACCACTGTGGACAAATCTGACCAGCAAGTTGGGTTTTTTTTTGCTTTGCTTACATCCTAATCACCAGATTATGGAAAAAGTGTGCAATAATCAGTGGAATTCCCATTAAACTGTGAGAATATATTAATGCTCCATTAGTGGTGTTTCACAGGTACTGATGCATTAAATGCAACTGATGACAATGAACCTGAGACAGTTCTTCAGCCTTTTAATATAAAGACATTGACATTCCCAGAGCTAAATCATTAAGGCTTACATTTTAACAGAGCATCTGAAGCAGTGTTATAAGCTAGAACTCAGTTGTGTCTGCACTCAGAGTAAGCACAGCATAGGCCAACCGCACCATCAGTCTCTGAAACTGAGCAGTAATAACAAACGCTTGTTCATTAGATACGCATCGGAGAGGCTGCGCAAGGTTACGCATCAGAGCGAGTGTGAGGGAACGTTTCATTAGCAGGCCGATGCACCATGCTAGCCTGCAAAACCAAGCTGGATGCTTCTTTACCTGTCTCTCCAACTGGGCCATTGGGTCCGAATGGAGCAGAACACCTCTATTAAAACTTTCCAGCTAATTGAGGCTCGCATATCGGACAACTCCCGTAGTGAACTTAACGGCCATAAAGCCATTTAAAGAACTACCTTTACTGCACAGGCCGGGTAGCAGGCTGATGTAGCTGTAATTAAAAAAGCCCATCAAAAGAAGAAGCAGGCCAGTTTGTGAGCTGGTATCTCTTTAAACCAATAGTCATAACCCATACATAACATCAAATTAACTTCAAATGTTACATCACCCTGAAACCAAGTCAGCCTTAGATCTGCTCAAAACAGCAATCTTGCAAACAGCTATTTCATCAGACTGCTGGTTTCTCTGACCTGCAACCTGTCCACTTCTTATTGCAATTTCACGCTGAGTGCTCTCAAGCTTAACTACAGCAAACTAACAAACAAACAATGATGCAAAAATCTCACGCTGTGCTACACTGGGTCTGTGCTAATGCAGTCTACACATTTTACACACAACACTCAGAAACGGTCTGCTGCTGGCCAGTTTTAAGTGATTATAATTGATTTTACTGCATACTTTTTAAGTGTGTTGTAGCCAAATGAACAAATCTACAAAAAGATCATTTTTGGAAAGAAAAAAAAACAGATTCAGTAACAGGTTCAGATTCAGTAACAGGTCAAAAACAGGTTCAGAAGAATTATCAAATGATGGCAAACTGCCCTGGTTCAACAGCAGCAACATAACCCCAAACCATGATACTGCCACCACCATGTTGTGGTGGGATGAGGTTCTCATGCTGGAATTAGTCTCTACCAAACATAACATCTTCCATTTCAGCCATGCAGATAAATGCATGCCTTATCTATCCACATAAAATTATTTCAGTAGGCTTCTGGCTCATCAAGGTGGTCTTTAAATATTCAGAAATGTTCTTCCAGGAGAGAAGTGGCTTTCTTCATCGTCTCTTTCCATACACACTATCATATCCTTGTTCAGTGGATCAGTCCAAACTCAAATAGTTTTGGAACCTCTTCAAGCCTAATAACTAACAAATGTGTGTGGTAAAGACCAGACCTTGATGGTGAAGACTCAGGTTGATGTTTTATTTTAAACAGAGCACACTCACACCTGACTGTACCTCCTGGCCCTAACTATCCCCTATATCAAACTGATATAAAGAGGTTCATATACTTGTGTCAACAAAGACATTTACTCTTGTATCACTTTGTTCAATAAATGGGTGAAAAACTATGTAACTGTTTGTGTTATTTGTTTTATTGGCTCCTCGTTATCTGTTTTTATGACTTAAATGAAGATCTGATCATACTTTGTGTCATATTATTGATAAAATACATACAATCCCTATGGAACTACATTTCAATTGTATAGCCAAATGAAACTTGTAACTCTCAAGTTCTAAGGGTTAAAGATATTTCTTTCTTTAGTACACCATACTTGATATATTTATCAACTTAAGGTGCTAGATGTAGTTCATTCATCATGTAAAAGAACATACATTCATTCCCACACAGTTTTATAGCCATAAAAGAGCAGCTTGCATTAATATCATTAACTATATCAAAGCAGCCGACTCGGAGGACATTAATTATTAACTAGCAGTCATGAGATATTAACATATTAATAAAACAGACAGGCTCTGCACGTAATACCCAGGAGAGGGGCGCACGCCCCCACACCGCGGAAACCATTCAAGCTCTGCAACGGGAGGAAAAGAAAAAAAAGAGAGAGAGGAAAAAAAACTCTGCCTCGTTCTGCAAAGTCATTCATCAACACACGAGCTAGCCATCACGCTCCCTGCTTCACGTCCCTGCACAGGAACCAGATCTCACCCAGCACATACTGAAGCTCCTATCCTGAAGAGCACAGTGACCGCGCAGTTTAAACAGAGCACCAACATGTATCTGCTCTCTTTTAACTCACTTCAGCTAGAAGGCTTTCAAAGGGACCGCAGCCACAAAGCACATTAGCTCAACTCACAGCACTGTCAGGGGACCCGGGGACCCAGCAACTGAATAAGACCTGTCTTATTATATCCAAAGAAAGAAAGGACATGCGTATGACTCTATGGGGTATCGCTTATTTAACTAATAAAGCTCAATGAAGCTCTAAGAAAGCAGTCTTCAGTTCCTCACTACAGTTCCTCATAGAAGTCGCTAAATAATTCACAGTAGTTACTAAAGCAATGAGCCATGAGCGTCCATTTATTAGAGTGAGTTAGAGACTGTTGTGAAGTTTAATTCTATATATACAGTATATATACAGTATAGATACAGAAAGATAAAGTATTGATATTTATACTGTATAGATTATATATTTACAATTACATTTACATTTATGGCATTTAGCTGACGCTCTTATCCAGAGCGACTTACAAGGTCATTCATATTACAGGTAGGCCAATGTAGTGTTAGGAGCCTTGCCCAAGGACTCTTATTGGTGTAGCACAGCATAGTTACCCAGACCCGGGAATCGAACCCCCATCTCCCACATGGGGCGGTAGCTCCCTGGAGGTTAGTGGTGTTATCCGCTGAGCCACACCAACCACATATATAATTTACTTTCACTACAATCTTTATAATGCAATTATAAACGGTTTATATATACATTATATATATAATAAACAGTAAATGCTTATTAGCTAAAATGTTCAGAAGTGTGTTCTTTACAGAGGATGTCTGTTCAATATATAATTTGAACAGAATTAGTTGCTATGTCTTTCAGACTTGTAGTTTAGGGCACAAGGCACCTTCCTCAGCATTGTGCTAACAGACTGCAACTTTCTGTAGTATGCAGGAATCTTCAGAAGCACACAGAGATGTCTATTTAAAACACTTGCTTCAAAATAGTAACTGGACCTGAAAACAGGCCAATATGAAGCAAAATAACCAATAACATAAGCAAATATTTTAGCCAATCAGGATTACAGTGGTAAGTTTTGCATGGAGGAGGCTTAAAGCAACCGAAGCTATCCCTTCCAATGATCTAACGCTTGAGCTAGTTAGTGCACGTTAGATGCTGAGGACTTGTCGCTTTGCACACAAGGTCTGCAAGCAAACAATACACACTCTGCCGTGCCACAGGATGTTTCTGAGTGCAAATGTGAGTGCTGTATAGGCTGGTTGAATCTGACTAATTTATCGGGTAGTCAGCAGCTATATTAAGAAAGCTGACTTAAGCCCTTTTTGGATGGAATTCGTTTTCCATGGGGAGTTGGGGTAATTCCAGTTCACCACAGGAAGCCTGTTATGTTTTTGGCCAGTCTGAACGTGATAAGAAATCTTGGTATAAATGACCAAGATAGGAGTGGATACTTCATTTACGCACCATATTATTGTACATTAGCTTTACTCTGAACAACTACCTAGCAGACTTGGTCATTTGTGGCAAACAGTCAACTTCACCGCAATTAAATCTAACTTTTTATATGTTCTGAGTTGTACATGTGGGATAGGACAATAACAGTGCATATCAACATTCTGTTTCCTCAGGATATGAGCATTTTTGTCGGCATGTCAATTTGCACAGGAGTAATATAGGCTGGGGTTATTTCTAAGGCTGACCACTGAAGGCTGACAAGTCAAATGACCTTCAGGGCGAGCACTCATCAGTCAGCATATTTTATAAGACAAACATAAGCTTTCAAAAATGAACAGGGATCACATTTCAATCAGGAATACTAAATAAGAAAAATAATAAACGTCTGTATGTATATTCTAGTGGGACTATCTGGGGCACTTTCTTAAAAGAAGTCCATGTGACAGCACACACTGGTGGTTCACTGATAAAAGAAGCTGAAACCTGGTTGGTGAGGGTGAGCTAGGCTAGCTATAACCAGGTCTCAGACAAAGACTCAAGTGTGGTGGCATTTCGAACTTCAACAACAGCTTCATAGGCTGTTTCGACTCAGAGAAGCACACACACAACTGACCTGTTCAATTCCTCAATCGCAAATTTGAATTTGCTTATTTATTCATTCATACCTAAGATTTACTTATTATACTTCACTTATTTGTATTATATATATACAATTCTATAATTCTATAATATATAATTCTGTTGAAGAAGAGAGTCAGTTATCTCATATCATTCAAGGACATTCATTTATTTTAAACCGTTTCATTTCATTTTTTATTTGAAGGTCATATACACATGCTGCAAATGGCAAATCCGTATGGCTGATGTCCATATCCTGATGCTATATGTCTGCAATTAAAATAGGAAGCAATTCAAATCTTGTGCAGCGGTGCTTGTATTGATTTGTACACGCTCCAAAAACACATACTCATGACTTTGCTGTGTTTGACTTTGTTACTGTGGCTGAAATCATCAGCATCAATCTGATTGCCAGATCATCTATTAGAAAAAAGAAATGAATACTCAAATCCATACTGAACAGCCAAATCAGTCTCGTTTTACAGAAGGTAACAGACGCTAGAATTTCAACTGAAGCAGGAGCGCACGGCTGAGAAAAATGATTGGCATGTCGCATTCAGACAGAACTAAATTCACAGAGAAATGATGGAAAAATTAGATTGCCCCATCTCCTCGTGTAAAATGAATCCCATCCAAATAGGTATTCAGTTAGCTAATTGATCTTAAAAGTGTTCCCTAGTGTGATTTATCATTATGTAAAGATACCATAATGTAATTTATTACACAGACCTGACAATAATTGTGAGGAACCCCAAACCGTTAATATGAAGGTGGATCATCATATCCACAACTGATGTGTAGCTGGAGCCTTTTTAATCCAAAACTTTTTCAGCTGTGGGAATGAATTAAATACTACATCATAGCCTAATAACTCACTACTAATGTTCTCCCATTGCTCATCTGACTGCAGGTTTGTTCGGAGTCAGTTGATTTATGCAGCTCTATGTGTGCATATTGAGTACTTTACAAAGGTCTTTGAACATTGCTCAGCCAATCAGAATTGGAACTAGCTTTTTTAGAATGAGCAATAAGCCTTAAGATTAATAACTGAACAATAAACCATGGAGTTTAAAGGGTAGCAGTCATAAATGAGAACGAAATCGATTCACTAAAGGAGGTCCTGCTCAGCAGCGACCTGCTACTCACTGTCTGGTGGCTCTTGTCCTTCACATCGTAGACGCTGAGCTTGATGAGGCTCTCCTCGTAGACGGGCCAGTCGGGGGACAGACTCACGCCCGTCAGAAACAGAGGGTCTCTTGTTCCCTGCCAGAGAGAAAAGACAACATGGAGTGAGTGAATGAGTGTCTGTATGTGTGAGAGAGAGTGTCTTAGAAGTGTAGGGGCCACTGAGTGAGTCAACAGCTGCCCACAGCTCTGCACACACTAGGCCTCCATCCTGCTCTCCAGTGCAGACGGAAGAGACAAAGATAGCTTCTTAACTGGGAGGCTGGAGAGAGGGGTGGCTGGGAAAGAAACCCACCAGATCAGAGCTCATCAAGTTCCAAATCCAGATTGGCAATCATAAATAATTCATTGATGATTTCTACACTCTTTTACTCTTATATGGCACTCTATACTAGTTCAGATCAGTTTGTAAAATGTGAAGCTGGATAAAGTTGTTGGTCATCATGATGATGAAATGAAAATCGAGCTCAATTATTCATAATTGAATAATATAATAAAATGCTTCAGACTTGGTGGCCGCTGCAACTACTGGCTTTTTCTTGTTACGTAAACAGAACTTGAATTAACATTTCCTTTAAGCAAATACCACAAAACACAGAATGAAAAATAATGCATTATTTATTTACTGCAAGAGTGAAACACAGCAGCCAGTATTACCTCAACAGCTATTTCTACAAAAGAATGAATATATGTTTAAACCCCTACAAAGCTTCTCATGATGATGCAGGATTGTTGTGACATTAACGTTTCACATATTTTGCATGTAACCCTGGCCGTGAAGACGGGGGTGGGGGTAAGTACGTGACGTCTCTGGTGGTGGGCGTGACTGCAGTTACACCTACTGAGTGGCCCAAAGACTGAGCGGCAGCGAGTTCAGTTGGAAATATCAAAAACACAAAAATACCCGTAGTATGAAGAACTTGTTGGGCTATTGACTGTACAAATAGATTCTGCAAAAAAAAAAAAAAAAAAAAAAAAACATCAGCTCTTTTTTTTACAGAGCAAATAGATCACACAAGGCTGAAGTCAGTTGTCTATTTGCCAGTTTTGTCTTCAAATTTTCCTGTTCCACTTTAAATGGTGCAGCAGTTATTATTATCATTATATCAGTATTATGATGCCTTAGGCTCCAGATTGTGAACTGCTGCACTCTGTATCATCTAACCATCTTATCTTTGATCTAGCTGCATGTAGCCGAGGCGAGCTGTGCTGTGCAGCAGCGTCCATTCACAGCAGGCCTTAATTTGCAGAATTGCTTGGTCATTAAAGAACATGTTAAAGATTAAAGTTTTCCTGTAAACTTAAACATTAGAGTGGGTTGTTTTATTGACTTATGGTGCTAATCAGATGGTAATACAGACGTGAAACTGGAGCGTGCTGTTTCACCGTTGATGGCTCGCTGAGGAAACCTAGCGACTGCTCCCCCTTCTGGAAGCCTGCAGACGTAAGCAATCAATTTTCTATAGCGTTCTTCAAGGCCTAATAATCAAATGCAGATCTATCTACAGCGGCTCTAGTTCCGGAAGTAAAAACTCGTTTTCTCGAAGGTTTAAGCACTCAAACGAACCAACCAGATACACGATCAATCACAATATTATAAACAATATCATATTTAATATATATATTTAATATTATATTTAATATGAAAAAAAAATACAAAAAGGAAAAAGTTAAAAACACAGTATGTCAACCAATTGCTTTTCCTCCACTCNATTATATTTAATATGAAAAAAAATACAAAAAGGAAAAAGTTAAAAACACAGTATGTCAACAAATTGCTTTTCTTCCACTCCAACAGTTTTCAGCTAACTTTTGCAGTTGTGTTTTTTCTCTAATAATTTCCGGTATATATTTTAAATTATGTATATATTAATTTGTGTTTATGCACATATTTCTGGTTCGTCTTTTACATATCTTTGCAAGCAAGTTGATTAGCAGTCTTAGGGCAGTGAAGCTTATGTTACTATGAAAAAATATTTTAAGAATTAGATTAATCCCAAATTAATCCTCAAATGGATTGTTTATGGACTGATAGCTTTCTCAGATTGTATACCAACATGTCTTGTAGCTTGTGGTGTGAGTCTTCATTGGGCAGGAAATATTTTATGGCTAAGAATGTTCTGTACCGGAGCCAGACTTTTCAGCTCTATGTAGTTTTAGCTTAAGGAACTACTAATGGGTTATTTATGGTCAACATATGACGTATAATATGGACGGAGCCTTCTGTCCGTGCTCTACGCTCATTTTGTCTGTATTCATCTAAGTTTTCTGAAGGCTTACGGATTCAGAAAAACAGAGCAGTACCACTGGAATTGTTGATAATGTAAAATAATTCTTTGTCCATGTCATAAAGTATTTAATGGCCACACAGAACACCACCATTCACAACTGTCTCTTTTGTAGTAGGTACATAACAAACTCCTCCACTATTGCCATGTTGTTAGAAACATTTGGCCATGGACTGACAGCTAGTGGATGCATTGCTTCCATGCCAGCATAAACGACGCATGGAAGTGGGCAGTGACAGTTACATTGTTTGAGAATCATTTGACCCATTCATTTTTGTACAAAAAGGGAGCCTCAACACTACACTTATACAGTACATTACTGTAATAATATATGCAAATAATTCATAGTTCTTTGGCCCAGGCTGAACTGTAAAGCATTGAGCGCCACATGAATGTTTCTCAAAGGCATCTGCTACAATTCTTCTGACTATACAGGAACTCCAATTACAATCGCACAGCTTGAAAATAAATCTATAGTAAAACAGATGTCATAGAATGTCAGATGTGTATTCACTGTATTCCTTGCTAGAATACTACTCTGACTCTACATGCATTTGACACCACATGCACATGGCGACTCTGATATGTTAGAATGGTCATCCACTCAGCCTAAAAAAAGAGGGGAATACACAGCAATAACTAAAAAAAATGGTCTATTAATGCTTACAAATGCATTCTTTCATAGCTCCTGCTAACAGATTCGAGACATGTTGACAACGCTAACTACAACAGCACACAGATCATTTGAAGTGTGTTATTCATTTCAAATAATACATCTTGCATGGATATGGAAGATAACACTATTAGGACAGATCGGTTGTAGTTCTGAATCACTTCTAAGGACTTCCTCTCCAAAGACAGCATTTATTCTTACTTTTTAACTGTAACAGTGATAACTAAGCATTATTTGGAAGGCATGGTGTCCCCAGACTTTTGACAGGCCCTGCTGGAGTTCAGATGGAGAGGCAAGTATAGCTGCCAGTGCTACACCAGTATTCATCCAGCAAGTGTTTATCTAGCTGAAGGGCTACAGCAGCTGAACATGGGTTTCCAGGCAGAAGCTCCAGCGGGGAGCCTCCGATACCCCACTGTGAAACATCCAGACCTGCTCCATCTCAAACAGTATCTGCTTTAAGCTCGGAGACCGCCCCAGTGCCGAGGGCTGCCCTCAGAACAGTTTCCCAGAAACCCCTTCTATTTGTAGGGATGGGGTTATTTGAATACGCAGATATCTGGACATGTGTAGTTTTTAAATAGGACTGAGCATGTAGAGTATGTGGAAAATGTGGCAAAACATGCATCTGAGAGCTTAGCTCTGCAAAGAGAGCTTAGTCAGACCTGTTTAATTGGATTTAGTGCAGCATTGTATGTACTCAAGACATTTTCTTGTCTCAGATTTGTCTCGAATGAGGGAGATGTTCTGACATCACAAAGGTGTTTTGTAGTTCATGCAGCAGATGGAGAGCAATTGCAGTACCTGACATCAAAAACCGCCGATTTTAATGTCATGTGACATGGTGAGTTTACTACACGTGTACACAAACTTTCTAACCAGCATGCATTGTCTTAAGTCCAGCATGCATCACATTAAGTCAGCATTGCGCAGGGCCGCATTAAGTCAACAGTAACCAGTATTCCAGTTCATTCAGAGCAGGAATTGGTTGGAGTCATTCAGAGCAGGGATTGGTTGGTCTCCAATTGCTCAGATTCATTCAGAGCAGGGATTGGTTGGAGGCATTCGAGCAGGGATTGGTTGGAGTCATTAAGAGTAGGGATTGGTTGGAGTCATTCAGAGCAGGGATTGGTTGGAGTCATTCAGAGCAGGGGTTGGTTGGTCTCCAATTGCTCGGATTCATTCAGAGCAGGGATTGGTTGGAGTCATTTGAGCAGGGATTGGTTGGAGTCATTCAGAGTAGGGATTGGTTGGAGTCATTCAGAGTAGGGATTGGTTGGAGTCATTCAGAGCAGCAATTGGTTGGTCTCCAATTGCTCGGATTCATTCAGAGCAGGGATTGGTTGGAGTCATTCAAGCAGGTATTGGTTGGAGTCATTCAGAGCAGGGATTGGTTGGAGTCATCCATTGCATAGATTGGTTGGATTAATTCAGAGCAGGAATTGGTTGCAGTCATTCAGAGTAAGAATTGGTTGAAGTCATTCAGAGCAGAGATTGGTTGGAGTCATTCAGAGCAGGAATTGGTTGGAGTCATTCAGAGCAGGGATTAGTTGGAGTCATTCATTGCAGGGATTGGTTGTATTCATTCAGAGGAGGGATTGGTTGGAGTCATTCAGAGCAGGGATTGGTTGAATTCATTCAGAGCAGGGATTGGTTGGAGTCATTCAGAGCATGGATTGGTTGGAGTCATTCAGAGCATGGATTGGTTGGATTCATTCAGAGCAGGGATTGGTTGGAGTCATTCAGAGCAGGGATTGGTTGGAGTCCTTCAGAGCAGGGATTAGTACTGCTACACTGGGGTTTAAATCAGGCTGAAATCATGTTGTGTTTACCTGGCTTTATGCTGGCTACACATAAGTAACTGTTGGATGTTGAAAATAAATTAATCATTATAATAAATAATTATTTAATTGATTATAATATAAAATATCTTTGTAATATTCAAGTACTATTCATTTTAAAAGGCCCATATCCAACATATCCATATCCATACATTTTTCTTTGCATTTTATTTTTTCCACTAATGACACATAATTCATAAATCTGTTCTGACTGGCCATCCTGCATCGTGCCTCACTTAAAAAGCAGTCAGAGCTCAAACACTCCTTATAACATCAGCATTAATGGGCAGGGCTAAACCTCTATAGGCTGAATAGGCAGATAGATTGAATGTGCCAGGGTTTGTGACATCACGAAAGCAATGCATTCAGAACAGGCTGGTGTTGCAGCTTAGCTTCTGCATATAGACGGAAAGTTTAAGGTTACCTTTTAAAGCCTTATAAATGTTTTCAGTCTGTCAAATTGCATTTTTTTCATTATAAAGGCCTTTTCAAGTGGTGCAAAAGCCCATCCCTAGCTCGACTACTTGACTGATCTGGGAGCTGCTCTCTGGGGACAGAGTGCGGTAGTTGTTGTGTTTACAGTGGAGCTTCCTCAGGCCGTGCCCTCCGCCATGGGGTGTGTCTGGAACGCAGACCCTCGAGATGGTGGGTAAGGAGGATAATTAGCACTAATTATACACACACACATACATGCACACACCTAAAAGTCCAGTAAACATCACTACAGCCCATTTGGGTGAAAAACATCCCAAGATAACACTGTGAGACCTGCTCCGTTCATGAGAGAAAAAAAAGCTGACCTGCAATTAGTCAAGCTGGAATCAATAAAGGTGCAGTCTGTCCGTTTAGTTATCTGTTTATTGACTCAGCGGACATCTTTATCTTAACACATCAGGTCTCGCAGTGTCTTGTAGCATTTGGATGCACTTGTCTAAGTGGTGCAGTAGGACACCCACGAAAGCATATAAGGCTGTGAACCCAAAGACCTGTGACTCAAACCTTTTCTCTGCCCTAAATCCTCCCACACACACTCCCTTTTTTTCTGTCACTCAGCAGAAGTTAGCTAAAATGCCTTACCCTTTTGTCCCACTGCTGGATCCTAATAGTGACTAAACACTGTGCCACAGCAGGGACATAAAAGCTTTCTGAACGCACACAGCAGCATGCCATCCATTTAAGGACCATTACAGTCCAATGCCAACGCTAATGTCATACCACACTCACCAGCATGCCTGGAGATACAGCGAATGCAGAGTGGCCCTCAGCCAGTGGTGGACGTCGGGCAGATCCAGTTAAAAGTCAAAGCCAAAGTCTTCCTTTCCACACTATTGCTGTTTACTGTATAGCAGGACTTGTGCTCTGCAGCTCCGCAGCTTGCTTAATGGACCTCCCCAGCACGAGCAACTAGAGTACATTAAAACAGCTGAGCTGAGTTACAGGCAGGGGTTGGATGGGGTGGTGGAGGAGGAGGGGGGGGAGTGATTTTGGTCCCAAGTGACCAACTTGTTCCATTTGCACTGGTGTACTGAACACACACACACACACATACAATGGCCTCAGAAAGTATTGAGATACGTTAACCATTTAACCAATGCTAAACTTGCTAAGGTTTGATGAAGTTGTTTAGATCACTTCATAAAATGTTTAATAAAATAATATTTGTATTAGAAAAACACTTTTAAAGACTTTTATCAGAACATCAAACTGATGGTAGACTCTTAGGTAATTATTTGTCAGTGTTGACACCGCCCAAAAAACAAACACTACAAAATACAGCTAGTGCAGAAGCGTCTGATTTACTGCTGTAATGCAGCTGTGATGCATATTTTAGGCAACCAGTCATACTACATTATCACAGCACTCCTACGATTTTATTTGGGACCTGTTAAGCTCATTTTCAGTGTTCATAATGTCATTTTTGGGTACTGCTAGAACAGATTTACATGCTTCAGTTTTCCCAAAACACAGTATTCTCATACTGTACATCTGTATTCACCCTCTGTCTGATCTGTTAGAGCTCCTAAGTCTATCAGCTCCGCCTCCTGATGAGCCCAGTGTGCTCTGAATGGTCAGCTTGCACACTTGGTTCTGATTGGTCAACCACCAGAGCAGTGACCTACTACAAGTTCCATGCCCACACCGCTGTGGCGGTTCTTACAGTGGTGTTGGTTCTGCCATATTGGTTTGATTCAGAGTCGATCCTGAAAGTCAGGTAGAACAAGCTGGTAGACTCACCTTTGTAAGCTAGACTAGAGCAGGACGTTTCATGGTGGTAAGTTTTTACTTGTGAGTTGTGTGAGGGCATGCCAAGCTGGCTGGTAGGATTGTGTTACGAAATTATGTCACTTCGTAAGAGAGAAAAGTACAGCAGTTCCAACAAGGCGTTTCAGACAGCTGAGAAAAGTGGTGTGTACTTTTGGATTTGTAACTTTGCAGATCGATTACATGTACAAAAAGCCACGTAACATGTACAAAAAGTCACATAAGGAATGTCAAGAACGGGAAACGCATAATAGCTCCCTTTAAAATTGGGTCAGTAGGGGGGGCTGTGCACTTACTTGGGTCACAAGTTGCTGAACGTTGTTGTTTTATTTGCTCCCTACCAAAAATCGGCATGAATTACTGCGTGCTTCATATAAATGATATGTAAATGAGGTGTTGGTAAGCTAGAACTTGATTTCCAGCCTACTAAGCTGATTCATTATTTGTGCTCAAATTTCTATGCCTTTCTATGTTGTACGGACGTTTCATGAATCAACGCAGACCAGTTTATATGTCTTTAAAGGTGACTCTTTTTCAGGTCTTTGTCAGGAGAAATCCTGGATAAGAACACGTACTACCAGGTGATATGTAGGCTGATTTGTATAGACATATATAATGTCTACTTGATGCCATGGCATTTACAAATAGTGCATCCTTTTTCTAAACTGCATCACTTTTTAAGCCGTCCATATTTTACATATGGCATATGTCAATCTCAGTTCTCCAGAAGCAGAGCCGTTTAGGGTTACGGTTATTGGGTTGTAGCCATGAGTCTTTTCTTCTGTAGCCACAGGTCTCTTTTTACTGCCAAAATATTTAATGTGAATATGAGTTAGGAATCTTACAGCCCCTGAATTATGTGTGGTAAACGTATCCCTGCCACATCCCTGCCTAAGCTGCTAGATGTTGAGACCCTTTTTATCCTTTTTACGTACTATATTTCTAAAAAGCAGTGAGAGACAAATCTCGTGTGGGGGAAAGCAAAAAAATATCTTTTACTTTTTACTTTTTTTTTAAAAATTACCTTTCTATCTTCTTTATTGAGTGTTCTGTAGCTTACCATAGCTTCACTCACCATGGTGGGCTACTGTATGCATTTCTGTCATGGTTTACAAAGTTACTTAGTTGGTACCCAATTTTATTCTGCAGCCTTTACCATGCTTTTTACAGTACATCAGTTACCCTGGTCAAAACACATACAACTGGACCTGGACCTGTCCAGCCATTTTATTTAATACATAAAAACATTGGAATGATACTCTCACCAAAGTTAGTCACCTTACGTGTTTAACTAATAACTTTAAGCTCCTGCTCCAGATGCTGATGCATGAGGATGATGGGGCTATAAATACCAGTGGGATGTGTGACGGGATTCATAGATTGAGAAGAGGTGGTACAGTGCAGTGAGTCTTGTTCGATGTGTGGAAAATGGGTCCAAAGCAGATGTTAATGATTGGCTAAATGGAGTGATTGCATTTGGGCGTGCCAAAGGCCATAGTGTGAAGGATGTAGCTGAGTTTGCAGATGTATGGAAGCGTATGGTCATACAGGTCTACCAGCAGTGGCTAAAATCTCAGTCTACAGGAAATTCTCCTCAGGATTGTGCCAGGGAAGGCATCCGCCAAATCTGGCCCAACTGCACAATTCTTTGCTGCAAGAGTGTCTGAACATTGATGTGGCCTACATCCAGAAACTTGTCCAGTTCATGACAAATCGAGTCAGAGCTGTTATTCGTGCTCCTGCAGGTATTACATGCTATTAGGTACTTTTCAGTCACAGATGGCTCATTTTTTGGAAATGTTCAATCACTGCTCACTAGTAGCTCTACACACAGTCACAGAACAATATTTTAATTTGATATTTGTAACAAAAAAAGAGTCGACCTGAATGGAAAGAGGATGAATTTTGCATTTCTAATGTTTTTCAAACAGCTGGAAAACGTTCCATTGGTTTCTGTTTGGGTCCGTTTTTGTTCTTGGAAACACTCTTGTACTGGTGCACTGACCACACACACACACACACACACACAATTATGTAAAGACACTAACTAAGCAATCCACAGAAATGCAAACATGCACATATGACCACACACAGACACACACACACACGCTACTTCATAAGCTTCAAAGAGCCTTTTTACGCAGTGGCGATGGCGTGACGTCAAATCCCGCTGCTCCTCTGCTCTGGAGCCCTTTGAGACATTTATAGAGCGGGATTTTCCCGAAGTCCAGCAGATTAGGTGGGCTAAATTCCCCTCTACACACACACACACACACACACACACACAGCACCACACTAATGGCCAAAAATGTCCAGAAACCCGTGCCCCCTTCATTCTGTCATGCAGGACACAGTAAGCCAGTATTTCCATTCAAACCAGGCTGTGTTTTGCTTAACCATGTTCCACTCACAAATACAGTCTTTGATAATAACTGCTGCCAGGTTGAGCAACCTTTAGGCTGGCTTGCTACCAGCTCCAGACTGTGAGTTACCAGCAATATAATTTATGTGCAACTTGAGAGTTACACAAAGCAATTCAAAATGATGTGCATTCATTTACAACTGGTCATTTAATGCTGCAGCTCACTCAAACCACTTCAACATCACTCATCATCAAAAATAGCTTGATGGGTAGGTTTGACATTGTCAGGTTGTCATAGGTTTAACATGCAAATGTTTCAAGTTTCCCGCTCGGCTGTACATGTGACATAAGCAAGGACAGGACCTTATCACTGTACCTGACTAACCCAACAACTGCAACAACTGCAGACATTCAGCAAGCCAAGACACTCCATTAGTCATCCTGTTAATGCCATCCTGTTAATGCCAGCACTATTTGCAGGCTGCTGCACAAAGACCTTCCACCACGTCAACATCACCAAAGACAGCAATGGTGTTGTGCCAGACTGTCATGGAGTGACTCAGAATGGCAGCGGGCCATCTTCAGTGAGGAGTCCCACTTTTGTCTTGGTGGAGACGACCAGTGAATCCGTGGATGGAGACACTGTGGTCAGTGCCAAGATAAACACTTTGTTGTCATCCAGAAGGCCTGGTGTCACTCTACCTCCATCCCTACTGCCAAATCTGCATGAACTGTGTGAGAATATTCAAGCTGCATGGGATAGATTATTGCAGGACACCATTAGGAACCTCTACAACTTCATGCTGAGATGTCTAGGATGTTGCCTTAGCCATACTGAGAGACACTGCGTCTGTATGTGTAGCTCAATAAATATTGCCCATATCAGTCTAAATTTATCAACATTTATTATTTCTGGTAACCTTTATCTTCCTTCCCAATACCATTGCAATCACATACTTCCTTCTCGGTGCAACCATTCTTGTGAAGATGAGTGTAATTGTGCCACATGTTATAGCAGGGTAAACACATCCATCTCCCCAAAACACATTGGACAACCAAAAGCATCCTAGCACAACTCAAACTCCTCCCCATACAGTATGTCACTGGGCCCATAATCCACGTCTGGTAATCATGGAGCACACACATTGTTGGGGCCTAGACGAAACAGAAGTTCACTAGCAGCTTGTAGTTTTTGATATACTGTTTCCTTCTTGTTGTAGCCAAGAAGGGTGAGTTGCAATTCATATTTATGTGGCATTTTTATAATCTGCATATATATTTTTCCATACTGTGCTATGAATATCATTTGCCCATCATCTGTTTTCATTCTATGTTTCTAATTTGTCACATTTAAATGTTTCAGATCATCCAGCTAAACATAATATAAGATAAAGAAACATGAGTGAACACAAAATGCAGCTTTTAAATGATCGTTCCATTTACTGAAGATAACGATTTCTTCAAAACCCATATCGCCCATGTGAAACCATGTGATTCCCCCCTAAACCTAATAACTGGTTGTGGCACTCTTGGCAGTAAAAACTGCAGCCCAACATTTATGAATACTTGCAATGAGTCATTTACATCGCTGTGGAGGAATTTTGGCCCAGAGTTGTTTTATGTCAGCTACATTGGAGGGTTTTCAAGCATGAACAGCCCATTTAACGTCTTACCACAGCTTGAATGAGATTCAAGTCAGGACTTTGACTTGGCCACTCCAAAACCTTCACTGTGTTTCTATTGAGCCGTGCTGATGTGGACCTGTATCTGATCACTGTCCTGTGCCATAACCCAACTGTGCTTAATCTTTAGGTCACCAGGTGACAGGCAGACATTCTTCATCCTTCAGCGTTTTTTTCTAAAACTGCATGGAATTCATGGTTCCCTCAATTATGACAAGTCATCCAGGNGAGCCGTGCTGATGTGGACCTGTATCTGATCACTGTCCTGTGCCATGACCCAACTGTGCTTAATCTTTAGGTCACCAGGTGACAGGCAGGCATTCTTCATCCTTCAGCGTTTTTTTCTAAAACTGCATGGAATTCATGGTTCCCTCAGTTATGACAAGTCATCCAGGTCCTGCAGAAGAAGCAAGTCAGCCCCAGACTGTTCTGTTCTGTGAATATGAAGCCTTCAATAATTAATGTTTAAGTTGTAATTATGGTTATACTTGACGTCTCACTCATCTCGTCAGAGAAGCACTAGTTCATCACAGGCTGTGTCTCTGCCTCCTCTTCTGTAATAATGTATCTCCTCTGCATCCTTAATAAATCTGAGCTCAAGTAAAATGAAAACAAATCATATTAAATGCAGAACAATAATAAAAGAATAAAAGGTGGTATAAATAACCATTCAAACAGCTGCTGGCTGGCTGGTTAAGACAGCTGGTTACAGAAATGTTAACACTGAGAAAGCCATGTTTGTTGTCTTGGTTTAGGAAACTGACCAAATAGAATGACATGATCACATTATTGTTGTTTTGATTGGCTATAGCTATTTATAGTTTCTCCTAGAACCATGTGACCAAGCCACGTAACGTTTATTTTTAAGCATGTTAACTTTTAAATGTACTGCATATGTGTGAAGGACAACATGGTGTCAAACGCATTGTTGTTGTTTTGACCTGCCTACTTTCGACCAGCTGCAGTCCAGTATGCTAGTGCAGCACCTTAAAGTGGAAGCTGAATAGGAGTTTTGCAGGTATTCTGTGGAGCTGGTCCAACCTGCCAACAGTTGTTCTGAATGAACACAATCATGGGCGGAGCACGAATAGGTCAGTTGTCCTTCTCTGTAAACCATTGTCCGTCCACAGCATGCAGGACGCTGCCTCTTTCAGAACGCTTGTGACGCGAAAAAAAGCAAAAATTTATTCCAAATGAAACCTCTCTGACTGCTTTACAGACCTCTCCACTCCTAAAGCTCTCCAATTTCTAGCCTTTCTGTAGGCCAAAGCTGTCCCGACACACATACACACACACACACACACACACACACGCACACACACGCACACAGACACACACAGACACTCTGCTGTCCAAGTCTTCACACAGAACATTTCATCTTGACTCACCACCAGCACACCACACTGCTTACACATTTCTTTTGAGGCGAGACAAATATTAGCTATTTGACTCACTGCTTGGCTCAGAGTCTCTCTCTCTCTCTCTCTCTCTCTCTCTCTCTCCTAGTCCTCTTTCCTTCTGTCTCTCCCTCCTCCTTTCTCTGTCTCTCGTTCTCTGTCCTTTACTCCGTCTCTATGACTTTGGTCTGTCTTGCTCACTTTTTCTTGCTTCCTCTCTCAATCTCTCCTTCATTCTGTCTTTCTCTTTTTCGTCTACTAGTTTCTCTCCTTCTCTTTCTTGCTCTTTCTCTGTCTCTCACTCTATTTCTCTTTCCTTATCTTTTTTGCCTCTTTTTATTTTTTGCTACTCATCTTTTTGCTGTCTTTTTATTTCTCTCTCTCTCTCCCCCCCTCGCTCGTTCACTCCTTCTCCTCTTTTTCCGTCTCTCTTTCTTTCTTTGTCTCTCTTTCAGACTCTTTCCTTCTCTCATTCTTTGTCTTTCTTTCTTACTTTCCCTCTCTCTCTCTTTTTATGTCTATCTTTTCCCCTTATTCTTCTCCACTCCTTGTCTCTCATTCTCTCTTTCTTACTCTACGTCTGTCTCACTTCCTATCTTAATCTCTCCTTAATTATATCTGTTTTTCTCTCTCTTTTTCTGTCTACTCCTCTCTCTCTCTCTTGATCTATCTTTGTTCTTCTCTGTCTCTTCACCTTTTTGGGTATCTCCATTTTTTGCTGTTCATCTCTCTCTCTCTCTCTCTCTCTCTCTCTCTCTCTCTCTCTCTCTCTGTCCCTCTCTCTTTCTGACTTACTTTATACAACACATCTATTCACTCTGTAATTCTCTCTCTGTTTTCATCTTACCAGATCTGCCAGTGTTACAGTTTTGCTGGTTCAACAGTCTGAACGGTATGCTTTATTTGGCAGTAAGCATTCTTTTGAAGCAGCACTGAGGACTTGACAGGGGAAAGAAAAGAGACTAGCACAAGAGTGGAGAGAACAGATAGATATACAGACAGGCAGATAGAAGAAATGTGGGATTAAGAGAGAGCATAGTTGCATAAAACAACACATTCAGCATCATGTTCATGTTCTATTTAATATTCGGAAATCTTGAGTATTGATTTGCTGGGGCGTCAATACACTACATGACTATTATGATCCTAACAGATTTTGAAAATGCAGAGCAGAGTTTACTGTTACCAGAAAAATCTGGTAAATTGCTTTAAGGGGTCATACTGTGAAAAACTCCCTTTTTTCCCCTGTGCACATGCATTTGGGTATCTGGAGTTCCGACTAACCCACAGCCTGTAAAGTTTTTTGGGGCTACCTAGATTTGAAAACATGAGATTCAACAAGCCATTTGGATTTGAGCGCCCATTGTTAGGTAAATTGGGGAACTCGTCACTGTAACCCCTCCCAACCCCCAAACAACCACCTTTAAGTATCTGGCTGGATAAAGTGTCTGGCTTCAGCACTAACCTGTGTGAATGGGCGCCATTGTTTTTCTAGTGCTAGTATTTTGTGTCTGACATGAAAGCTGATTTCCTCTTCCACCTTAAGTGGTGCAGCAGTTATGCTGGCGCCTCAAGATACTTTCCGGCTTCTTATTCAAATTTTTCTAGAATGGAACAGCAGTTATGCTGACTGTCAAGCTTCTTGTTCTAAAAGTCCACCTTAAATGTCACAGCAGCTAGCTGGCAGATCAGGCTAGCTGTCAAGCCTCTTGTTCCAGTTTCTCTATTCCACCTTAAATGGTGCAGCAATTCACATGCTGGTACCCCAGGCATTATAGTAATATAGTAACTGTTGCGCCATTTAAGGTGGAGTGGAATCCTAACCCTCACCTTAACCTCAACCCAAAACCTACTTCTGACCCTAACGCTGGCCATAATCCTAGCCCTGGCCATAATCCTAACCCTCACCTTAACCTCAACCTAAAGCCTACTCCTGATCTTAACCCTGGCCCTAGTCCTAACCCTAATCTTTACCTCTACCCAAAATCTATTCCTGACCCTAACCCTGGCCCTCATCCTAACACTGGCCCTAGTTCTAACCCTAATCTCTACCTCCACCCAAAATCTATTCCTGAGTCTAACCCTGGCCCTCATCCTAACCATGGCCCTAACCTTAACCCTCAACAACCTCAATCGAAAACCTAATCCTGGCCCTAATCCTAAATCTGATTAGGGGGATTTACAGTTCTTGATGTCACTCAAAGAGAAGAATCCACAATGATGTTAATGCTATTAGTCTGTTAGTCGAATGTCTATAAAATGAGCTTCATGGTAAAAGTAGCGCAAAGCCAATCTGGCCTGAGGACACGCCCCGTGAAAGGCAGAGGGGGAACAGCCACTCATTATCATACAGACACTCAAACTGACCGTTTAGACAGGCTGTTTAGACAGGGTGAGAAGGGAGCTGTGGTGCTTTGCCCTTGTAGCGTTTTGACCAAAAAATGTCACAGACATTTCATCAAGGATAAATCATGTAGTGTAAGCCAAGGATGCAAGAAACCAGGAAAGTGTAATTGCACCCACAATCTAGCCTGTTTACTCTATTTACAGCCCAGTTTAATATGTCAGACACGAGACAGGCTGGCACCTAAGATGTAGAAATAACAAGCAGCAAATGTCAGAGACTTTGGTAACAGGCTGGTGATGAATCCATAATGATTTCTGAACTTTAACATTTCAGCCTAAATTCCTTTTACACACTAATTTCACAGGAAGAGAAGAACCAGGTCTCGATACATATCCAAATATTTCCATACAGAATGTAAATGGTTTTTGGAGACTAGCCTTTAGACTACTACTTTTATGTGAGCTTGTTAAACTGGCAGTTATCGTTTTAACTTTAATACATCCATAAATTAGGCTGTATAGCACAGAATCTAAAGCGGGCCCAATGTCAAGTAACCAACTTTCTGAGGAGGAGCTGGGCTCGGCATTCTTATTCCTCCGGATCTCTGACTGACGTGCCGTCGCACTTCATTTCCATATGTCAATCAGTGTCTGCCATTCAGTCTCGTCTGACTGACACAAACGTGGAGCGCGCATATATACCCCGACTAATCAATGCATGTCACTCTAAACAGCCCATTAGGCATCAGGCACGCTGAGTGCTTGGAAACAACGGTATCTCATCGAGAGACAGACTTTCATCACACGCAGCTGCACACAATACAAACTACACATGCACATATCGTGTAGACACTGAGGTTCTTATCAACGTTGTTTTTATGCATTGTAGGTTTTTTTTATACATTCAGTTGCACTGTATGCATTTCACCCCATCTCACAATTTATGCAAAGACAATTCCCAGTTCCTGGAGAGCGTTTTACAATTTCCTTCCTTTTTTTAACCTTCAGTCAGGATGGGCAGAACTGCATAAAGCCTGCTGTCGTTCATCACTGCACACAGCCATGCAGCACTGGGAGGGTTTAAATAAGCATAGAGGACAGCTCTAAGCCCTCAACAGAGTAGTCTAAACCATTATTCAAGTAGAAGTGCTGTTAGACTGGTGAAATAATGGATGAGGATTATTTGGAGTGGTCCTTTAGACAATTAGAAAAAGTCTAAACAGAGTATCAGTAACACATCAACAATGTAACACATCAACAACATAACAGCGAAGCAGCAGTAGTGAAGCATCTGAATACACCGAAGTAAACATTGATGTTTACACAAGATGTACTGTTGATACATTACTTACATTAAGATGTGTTATGTGGTGCTATATAAGTAGACTTAGTATTTTGATTCCTTTAAGCAAAACCTTACCTCACCTAAAACCTGACCCTAACCCTGGCCCTAATCCTAACCCTCACTTTAACCTCAACAAAAACAACTTACTCCTGACCCTAACCTGGCCCTAATTGTAAACTTCACCTCAACCCAAAACCTACTCCTGAACCTAACCCTGCCCCTAATCCTAATCCTAACCTTCACCCTGCCCCTAATCTTAACCCTCACCTTACCCTCAACCCAAAACTTACTCCTGACCCTAACCCTGGCCCTAATCTTAACCCTCACCTTAATCTCAACCCAAAATGTACTCCTGACCCTAACCCTGGCCCTAATCCTAACCCTCACCTTAACAAAAACCTACTCCTGACCCTAACCCTCGCCCTTATCCTAAACCTCACCTTAACCTCAACCCAAAATGTACTCCTGACCCCAACCATGGCCCTAATCCTAACCCTCACCTTAACCTCAAACCAAAACCTACTCCTAAACCTAAACAAAATGTACTCCTGACCCTAACCATGGCCCTAATCCAAACCCTGGCCTTAATCCTAACCCTCACCTTAATCCAAAACAAAACATACTCTTGACCCTAACCGTGGCCCTAATCCTAAACCTGGCCCTAATCCTAACCCTCACCTTAAAGCAACACAAAACATACTCTTGAACCTAACCATGGCCCTAATCCTAAACCTGGCCCTAATCCTAGCCCTCACCTTAAACCAACACAAAACATACTCTTGACCCTAACCGTGGCCCTAATCCTAAACCTGGCCCTGACCCTAACACTGGCCCTAATCCTGACCCTCACCATAACCTCAATCTAAAACCTATTCCTGACCCTAACCCTGGCCCTAACCCTGACCATAACCATAACCAAATCCTAACCCAGTTAAACTCCAATTACAGGATAGTGTTAGGAGCATATGTATGGCAGTTTGGATGTTGAGGATGTTGAGATGGCCTGTATTATACTTGTTACATGATCAGTGACTTCACAGATTAACACATACAGATATGAAATTAGATCCTCTAAATAAAGTGAAAAACATCTGGATTCAGCAGATTATTAACACATTTCACTTACACAGTTAATTAAAAGTCTCTTGACAGTTTTCTGAATGTATTCAACATGCTTCACTGCTGTTGCATCATTGATATGTTGTGGATGTGTCGCTGAGAGTCTGTTGAGTGTTTACTTCAGCAAAAAAGAAACACTCAAAATGAAGTGCCACTATGAATAATAGTGACATCAAGCAAACTCCAGTACTGTTCCACCATCAGAAACCACCATTCATTTGTCTCTTCCTGTTCGAACTGCCACCTACATATATAATATCATATTCGTCAGTATTTAATATATCCCCCTGTATAGTCCATTGCCTATGTCTTCAAGGAATCCCAAATACATTCAGTGATCTTGAGTTCATGTTGATGTTTTGAGAACACCAGCAGCTTCTTTTCTTGATTTGTCTACTTTGATTTCTCAGTAAGGGTTCTTGACAGCTACACATCCTTTCAGACCAATATCATTCAGTCGAGGCATAAGAAAATATTGATACACCTGGGTATCGCATTATTATGTTATGCGATCGACTGTGTTGACTCTCAAAAACACATTATTGACTTTAATTAATTGGTTTACATGCAAAGATTGGCGACAGACAGTGATTCATTTTGTGCTGTGTTTAACCTGCAACCACTAGATAGCAATGTTGTATGATAGGTTCAGCCACTAGACTCTCCCACCCCAAAAGAAACATTAGCAAGCATAATAGTGGTGTGTTTTTATACCATGACAGTTTTCCTAAAATGACATTTTAGAATGTCTACCAGGTCTTATTATATATTTATAAGTAATATCCTCAGAA
The DNA here is from genome assembly GCA_034552555.1 of Semaprochilodus insignis. Lineage (NCBI taxonomy): Eukaryota > Metazoa > Chordata > Actinopteri > Characiformes > Prochilodontidae > Semaprochilodus > Semaprochilodus insignis. The sequence goes on along the minus strand of CM067478.1, from coordinate 30,321,220 downwards.
ATATCTCCAGACAAATTCATGATTTGTACTCAATGGCCATTTTGACTGGATATTAATTATGTGAATGGTACTCTCTGACTTTACTGTCAGTACTGTACCTTTATAAAAAACATAGCAGTTCAAAAAAACACTAAAAGAATTAATATGGAAACTGATGTGGAACTTTTCAGTCCATCTAGCCTCTGTGAGCATAGGAACTGAAGTTTATTAAGAACCATCCTTCCCTTTTTTTGACACCCTGGCCTAAAATATATGATATGTCTATCATAAACCTCAAAATCTAGAGGAATTAGCAAACCAGTGAGCAAACCAGTGCTGATGCCATCACCACCCACAACATAATGAACCAAAGGAACCTAAACAGTGAAACAAAACCATGTACATGTATCTATGCAGCTCATTCTCTGCACCCAAATGAGCTCCAAGAACAAGAGCCATAAGAAGCTTCACACCATTAGGGAACCTTTATTTGTAGGAGTATATATAAAGTTAATGGCGCCTAATTAACTGTATCTAAAGGCTTTTGCCAATTTGACCAATGTCTTGTACCCAGTATGAGCTCAAATGAAAAGGGTTCAAAATGCGACTGCAAAAAAAACACTGACACTGTTTTTTCATAGGCTTGTCTGTATTTTGTACAACCAGAGCAGCTTAGTGTGGCCGGAGTGGACATTTGTTTTGATTTCTCTATCCGAGTATGGGAGATGGCATTCCCTTGCTCCCATCCCTCCACCCCCAACAATCTGAGGTCTGCTCATTCCCAGGCTGAAGCATGTGTCAATCAACAAAAAAACAAAGTATACAGCAGAGATTCTGGACATCAGTCTGAGAAAGAAAGAGCATGACCCCCACTGTGCGGTTTACCATCATGAGAAAGAGACTGGCGGCTCTGGGCAGCACACGGCATATCTCAAGCTTGATCCGAACCAGGCACCCCATATCTGCTTTATAGGCAGAATTTTATCAGTGTGCCACTCAAGAGTAAAATAGTTTTACAAACCATCATGCTCTTATAGACAGATGGGTTCTTGAATCCTTGGTCTGTAAATGCTTGGACTATTGGCAGTCTGCTATCTATTTCCACTGTAGCCCTCTGGGCAGCCACAACTGTCTCCAGCACTGCTCCTAGATAAACACAGAGGGCTAGATGCACCTTTTGCCCTGTGACTCCTATGACTTTCCCTGTTATTGTACTCTAATTCTGACAGTGCTGCAGGCTGGAAATCATTCAGTACATCTGAACACTGGAGCACTGAATTTCATTTAATGTCAAACTTCAACCAAAGAAGTCAGACCTGTCAGGATCCATGAGGGAGCTACTGTAGTTTGCTTGTTGCAAAATCTAAACTGCTGACTTACTGTCTAAATTGCATTCTGTGCCCATGCTGAAAGTGAGTGCTTCTTGATTGGTCTACAGTCCATTGTGGTCAGTAAATACAGCCACATTCAGCCATTGACACTGATTTCTGGTTTAGGCCAAACCCACTGCCTAATTTCCAAACATTGCTAACTCTTCGTCAAGCTCCTAAGGTTCTATCGTGTGCACTAGAACTAGACTAGATTCACTTTCTCAGGGGAAAGGAGCCCAGGAAACCATTAGGTTAGTCTTGTTCTTGCATGCAAACAGTAAACATGCACTATGTTTAATCTTTGAATAAAGTTCCAGTGGCCAATAAATGACCGATATATTTCACCATAGGGATTTCATCCCTTGAATAAAGGTACTGAAGGCCAACCCTTGAGCGTATCACCCTGCTGACGTGAGCCTAACCAACCCTATGAGTGTAGCACATTTAGTCATATTTTTAGTTCTATTTTTAGTTCTACAGTTTGCATCATCATCTACAGCCTTAGTAAACCAAATCTTATTTTCATTTGCATTGTGAGTCCATACTATGGCTGCATCAAAGCACATTTTGAGCTGTACCGTTACATGCATGTACATTTGACCCTGAATGTGAAGGGGAGGGGGTGGCGCCACCCGTCTTTAAGTGCAGCTGGGTCCAAAGCAGGACCCAGCTGTTCTGACACCAGACCTCCAAAGCTGCAATGGGAAATCCAACAGCAGTGGCCTCACACGTATGGACTGTGTGGACATTACCCTGAGAAGTTCAGCAGCAGCTGCAGCCACATTCCATTTCACCACTTGTCTATATGAAAGGGGAATTCCACCAATTTTTCAAAATGTATACATAATTCAGTCATTGAACTGCAAAGAGTGTTTCTTTAAAAGTTGATTGCAGAGAAACTTACCAACAATGATTTCTTTAAAGCAGTATTAATATTAAACCCGGGGTTGCAATGACTACAGTGCAAATACTGACATTTTATTTATTATCCAAAACCACCAGTGAAGCTCTGTGTGCCATCTGTATGTTTATATATAAACTTAACAATTTAATTATGCCAAAACATTTAAAACTGGGTGGCATTTTCCTATTAACAATGAAGAAAGTGCCAGTGGTATATCTAAAAATATATGGCACATTACAGACATCTCTCAGAACCACATGTCTCAAGCTACACTCAGTAGCTTTTGGGTACACTGTGACTTGTTTGGTGGTTTGAATTTGCCTTTCAATTTGTTACTTTTCCATTACGTTCAAAAATAAACACTATGGATATATTTATTTTGCTTCATACTTCATGTGTATTGAGGTTTCTTGCCTAAATGATTTTTCTGAAATTCTTTTGGTCCAAAGATGGTTCAAACACCTGGAAAGTCTGAGTGCTGATGAGTGACAACAAAAGGGGATTTTAAAAAAGCATGTGCTTTGGCATTATTTACGAAGTAGCACTGAATACTTTAACATGGTACACTGCACTTAGTCCTTAATGTTTTAAGAAATGTCTATGAATTAATGTCTATTAATTAATATCTAAATAGGTGTGAAAACTTTGAAAGCCCCCTCACAGACAGCTCTCAATACTGTAAAATAGCTGAAAACATGCTGCCGGATTGTTTTCTGATAGTTTTGCAATAAGGTTTTAATTTTAAGCCCAATTTACTTGAACCCATTAATGGCAAAGATGTACACGCAGGGCGCTGTGAGGCAAAACAGTTCCAATAGTAATTTTTTTTATTCAGATCTCCTGCTATTTAACCATCACCAACAATATATACACCAACTCAGACGACTCAGATGACTCAGATTCAGATGTGTCTGCAATGGATTGGTGGCCTGTCCAGGGTGTTTCCTGCCTTTCCGACCATGGAACGCTGTCTCCAGCACCTCCCATGACCCAGAAGGATAAAGCAGTTTAGAAGATGAGTGAGTAAGTGAGTGAAGACATGGCTAGGTTCACTTGGTGGTTTTAGATAGTCCAAAAAAATGTCTTTATGTGTGTTGTAGACCACCACTGTAAAGAAGTAATTTGAAGTTTCTCTACAAATGAAGCATTTCACATAAAAACACTCTAAATGACTTAGAGTATATAACAATAACTACATTATGCATAATTGTGGTGGAATTCCCCTTAAAATTACTTTTTTTTTTTACGGGTTTTATTAACAAATATAGTTCCTTATAGAACCCCTCACTGAAACTCTAAAGTGCTTCCTCTATAGCGTGCCCATTTGGAACCCATTTGGCACCTTCATTTTCTAGAGCATAAATTAAAAACAGTGGTAAACCCAGGTGGATCACTTGCAGAAGCTAAAGTGAGAGAGAAATGAGCCGATATACTCCCCTGATCTTTATCCTCATTCACATATTACATCACACCGCTCTGCTCCTCTCATTAAGATGCTTTTAGAGCTGATCAAATGTTTCCTAATGCAATATCATTACATGTGATTATACTAGAAAATTTATTATGCATCTATTTTTGGGAATAAAAGCGGTTATCAAACATAATTTTGGAACAAAATGAAATAAAGTGAAAGTATGTCAGGGTCCTTACTAATTAATAAGTTTAGAGGCGGCGAATGCATGAAACACATTCAGCTCAAAAGTCTCTTAGTCATGATTTCTAAAGATGGTGGAAAGGCAAAAACATTCAGCGTCCTCAGCAAAATGCTAAACTTCACAACAGTGCAAGCAGTGCAAGTTATCAAGCACAAAAGTAAGCTAATCAGGGAATTAAAACATTCAAACAGTTTTACTCGTACAGGGAAGCTCAGACAAACTTCTAAAATGGAACTATCAAAGGAGCAAACTGGACATGAATAAGAACTTGTAGGGCTAAGGAGTTTAAGAGTGGTGAGCGGAGAGCACCATGGGTAGGACCTCGGCAGCAGTAAGAGAGACGTCAAACATGTAAATAGTTAGGACTATGAGATTGAAGACAGGTTGCTCTGTTTGAGCTCCTGTGGCTCAAATCCCACCTCCCGTTAAGCCCAGCATGCTCTGATTGGTAAGCTCCCCCTCTGTTCTGTGGTTCCTCTTGCTACAAGTTTCGCCGCTGCAACACTGTGGATATTGGGGTTGGTTCTGCTGCATCACTCGATTCACCTTCACAAGCTGGAGCAGCATGTTTCAGAGTGTTACATTTTTACTGCTTTATCTCCGTGTGTTGTATATGGGGGGCAAGCTTGCTGGTAGGTAGGCAATAAAGACTGTGTTTTGAGATGACATCACCATGTAACCAAAAAAGGGATGGATTTATGTCTGAGAAAGTTACTCCCTCTGGCATGTACTGTGGGCTTTCTAACTTTTCTAACTTTCTAACTGTTCACATGCTGAAAAAGTCACATGACACAATAAAGCAAAGCAGAAGAACAGGTCCTATTACATTACATAGTTATGAAAATGGAATCTGATGCCTGCTTTGTACTGCTTTCTGCCGAAAACATAATCTTGAAATCCATTCATCAAGGCAGACAGGTAGACAAGGCAGTGCTGTAAAGCAAAGGGGTCCACTAAAAAAACTAGTTTTGTCTGATTTTACCAGTATCAGTATTACATATATGTAACCTCAGAAGTATAGGTTCACTGGGATTTAATAGAAAACAGAATGCCTATTTGTACTGTAGTCATTGTGATCCCTGGTTCCTATAAACACCACTGTAAAGAAACCAGTGTCTGTAAATTTCTCTGCAATTAACAATATCGCATCACACCACTCTTAATGGCTATGCTTACATCCTAATGGCATCCCAAAGTCTAGAAAAATGGAAGGAATCCCCCATAAGATTGTCAGTCGTATAAGTAAAAGCTAAACGAGTGAAGTCAGTAAAAAGCTCTGACACCTACCCTCCTCTTTAGCCTTCCCAAACACAAGCCCATGTCCATTGGCCCTTCGGTCCAGAGTCCAGCACGCTCTTTCTACCTTGAAACTGAACTGGCTTTAAACCTTAAAACTCTAAAGCGGTTTCCATACCGAGAGGCTGCCACAGCGTCTCACAACTGTATGCAAGAATAACAGAGCTAATCAGTGCTTTAAGGCTCCAGTGCGCTTGGTGGCTGCCCAATTTAGCATTAGCGTTTATCATGTGTTGTCACTACAGACCCACACACAGCTTAACTGTAGTCAGAGCTGACTTAAGAGGAGTACCCCTCTCCCTCTCTCTCTCCCTCTCTCTCTTTTTCCTCCAGCAAATCTCATTTAGAGGGAAATAGAGTTCTCTTTGTGCGCTCATGAGGGACAGACAGCCCATGTGGTGGAAGAGGGGAGGAAGGAGAAACAGAGGGAGGGAGGAAAAGAGAGAGAGGGCAGAAAGGAAGGAGGAGGGATGGGACAGTACTGTGGCACTGAGGGGGTGTGGGGGGGCGGATGGAGTGAGCTGGTGGGGGGAGTCTCGGTATTTCCTAAAAGGGGCAAAGGGACGACCAGCTGTTGCCGCCAAATATGAGTCTGCCATGGTTGTCATGACAACTGAAAGTGGGTGTGACTGTGTGTGTGAGTGTGTGAGTGGACTACACAGGGCTGAGGAGGGATATAGAGTTTGAGCTCAAAGACTTTCCATCCAGCTTGGCACGTTAAGAATTTCACTCTCGCATGCGCAGCAAACTGAACACATTTTACAGTCGCAGTCTAACAACGCAGTGTTAAGTGTCCAACTACACAAACCTCATTTTAATGCAGATACAATTTTTTCTTTCCAATTTGACAGTGTTCAACTGTATGACACTACAGAATGAAGGGATGTGACCAAGATGATCACAGAGCTGTAGATGATTCTATAAAGACTAAAGATTGACACCCAGAATGATTCCTATTTGAGAAACACTGATCAAATCTGCAACCAAAACTTCATGGCTTTCTATCAGGTTTTGAATAATTTAGTTTGCATTGTATGAACTGTTCATTCCAAACTTTTCGAGTGATTTCGATGGTGATTCCTAANGTCTGATTTAGCTGTCTTCTTTAGTTGCCACCCACTCGAACAGCTCTGCACAATAACTTTACCCATTCACAATAAAAGTGCAGGCAAAAGTGCAGTAAACACATCAGTAAAGTGAGCGGGATTAATTTAAACCACACTGCTGAACCACTCCACTGTAAATTTCCACTCTTTCCAGACCTAAATGGACACCGGGGGCGTTTAACACCAGTGACTTTACTGTATTAGAAAAACAGAAGCGGACTCAAGGCAGACTGCAGGTTTTTCAACTGATCCACACATTCTTTAATGAGCTGCTAAATTCTTTTTTCTTTTTTTTTGCTTTTTCTGTGTCTGGGCTAGTTATGGGCACTCATTTTCTGCATATAAATACTTCATTATATTGCATTAGTATATCAGAAAGATTGCACATGGAGTGTGCACAGGGAATTAGTCAGGATGGGTCTTCTGAACTGAGGCCAAAGTGTACATTTTATCTAAATGGAAAGAAATTATCTGGCATATACGCAGAAATCGATCTACACATAAAAGGTTGGTAATGTCGGAGCACTCTGATTAGGGACAGGGCTGTGCTGAAAGTCAAGTGAGAGACTGGCCTTAAAGTCAAGTTACCCTTCAACCAGGGCCGGACCGAGAGTAATCGGGGGAGTCTGGGAATTGCCGGTAAGATGGTAGCATTTTGTCTACCATGCACTAATGTTTTGTGATGTCAGCGTAGGGTAAGATTCAGGAAACATAGCGCTTACAGCAAATGCTTTTTCAATTAGAACACAGGAGCAATGGAGAACTGCTGCTCAGCGCTGGCCAACATAGCCTTGTAGCAGGCAAGCCTCTCATCTGTAGAAGCTCCACAGAGGCTTTGCATGGCCACACCTCTCCTCCACGGCGAGCCAGTATGGGGTCTCTACATAGTCCCCTCTTCAAAGGCCAGCTGTCCTGGCGACCTCACAAAATACGGGCAGAGTCCATGTGGCATGGGGGCACCCCATCTCTCCCTAGGGACCTGGTCATCTCCCAGGGCAGAGAGACAGCTCTGCATTTTCCTCTGCATTGGGTGGCAGAACACAAAAGTTAAGATGCTCCCTCTGCCGAACTGCTCTTCCTCAGCCACCCGCTGCGTCATCAATGCCAGTGGGGGCGCCGCTTGTGTAAGCTGGAGCCCCAGCTATCGTCCTCAGGTCTCGGCTCCGCCAGCACATCCAGGCATCCTTGCTGCTCCCTCTCTGTCTTCCAACCAGGCTCTGCTGACAAGTCTCATCACACCACCTCTTCTGCAGTCTTTGCAGCCTGTCCTTGCCAATCTGCTTCTTCCTCCATCATTCTTGTCTTTGAGTTTGTCTAAGTGTCATTACTTTTGAGTCCACTGAAGTCCCACTTCTGACACCAGTGTTGAAACATAGTGCGTTAAGGAAATGCCCTTTTATTGAACACAGCAGCTGGGGAGAACCCCAGTACAGCCCTGACTGACACAGCTGGAAAGCAGGAGTGTCACTTCTAACTCCACATATTTCTCATTCATGGTAGAACACAACACTGGCCGTACATCCCCACAGCTGAACAAAGAACGGCACAAATAACACGTATACACATCTTCAAACAACAACAACAACAACTTATTTACTTTAAAGTTCTCCTACCTGCAAATACAGCACTCCTAAGAGACATGGGGCTGCTCTACATGACCACACCTCCGACAACACTATGAGTCACATATGAGTAGGAGTAGCTTAACACATGAAATTTGTCAGAAATGCGATCTCAATGTCAGACAACTTTTAAGCAGACAATAACTATTAGCCGTTGTTTAAAGTTAACCATCCAACCCAGTTTCACAGCTAATCTTTGTATGGTTAAGTGGTTCCTCCTTAAACCTTCTTTGTTACACAGAACCTTTTTCACTAAGACTGCTTTACACTGCCAACACTGTTAAACACAAAACACCCACAAGGACATTTTCTAAAATTGAACAATACAACGTTATTACAATAAATACCAGTAATACCATCTACCATAAAGCTACCATAAAGTCACAAGTGAAGGTTACGCTGGTATTTGTACACCGCCTTCATGATGAGACACATTATCTCTGATTCCTTTTCCTCTCCTTGATTTGCTCTCTGAAGCGGCTGATCCATCACGCACACACATTACACTCTCGAGCGAGGCCTTGAAATTCAATCCACTGCCGGAATGCTTGCGCTGATATCATGGTGAAGATTCTGTTAAGATGTTCTGCTGTTTACAGAAATGTGCCTGATGCAGTGTGCAGAAGAAAGACCTTTATTCCTCACAGAAGTCATTTGGTCCCACATCACGTGCGCAAAGTACCTGGCTTTAAAAAGCGACTCTCAGCTTCTTTTTTTGAGGAACAGCAGATGTTTGGCACATGAACATTCCACTTATATTACGGATAATATTAATGCCATTAAGTCTTCCACACCGGACATACCGCGACATCTATATACCATAACAAATACCATAATAATAATAATATCACAGTACACAATCTGTATTTCTCGCTGTGGCTGCCATTGCAGTGATGTGTTACAGACATGAAAAGCTTGGCCAGTTAATGGTGATGGGGTAAGTTTTCCTTAGCACACTAAGAAAGCCACCGTTCGCTGCCCGAGGCCAGTCTTATTATGGGTCTCTAGACAGGAATGGGCTCCAATGTATTATTACAGTAATTTCAGCAATATTCAGGCTCTTAGCTTCATGTATCGATTTGCATTATTTAATAGTTTGCATGCAAAGATTAGTAGCAGACAGTGGCATCTCCAGTCATTAGACTCTTCCACTCCAGCGTAAAGAAGTAGCAGAAGGGGACATGGCTAAAATGATATCTTGGCAAGCAAAACCATTTTAAATCCTCTCATTATGTACTTTTTCAATTTTTCAATTAGTTTCAATTAGTTTGTAAGAATATTAGATAATATTTAACTAATAATAGTTAACTTGCCCCAGCCATGATGTGTTGCACCATGCAAACTAGTTTTAATGAGCTTAGTAATTGCACCCCACAAGCAGGCGTGAGTGTTAGGAAAACCAACAGTACCCACAGGAATCACAAAGAAGACCAAGAACATGATTTATTGGTTAACTAAACTAAAAATATGCTTAATGCTGTTATCATGCTGTGAATATACACCCACCATCAAAAGAATAGTTAATAAAACAGAAGGAATTAACCAACTTGGTGGGTACGTTTTACATTGTGAGACATGCAAATGATTCCAGTTTCATGCTCAGCCGCACATGTGATGTAAGCAAGGACGGGGCTTATTGCTGTATCTGACTGACCCAACACCTATGATTTAGCGAGCAGTGATGCCCTCCATGAGTCATCCTGTTAGTGCCAGTACCATGGGCAGATGGCCACATGACTCAGGACTGCTTGCACGCAGACTGTTACGACAGTTGACCGTAACACCACGTCAACGTCACGAAAGCAGTGGTGTCATGCCAGACCGTCATGGAGTGATTCTGAATGGGTCATCTTCAGAGACGAGTCTTGCTTTTGTCTTGGTGGGGACGACCAACAAATCCGTGTGTGGAGGCACCGTGGTCAACACCAAGATAAACGATTTGTTGTCATACATCCAGAAGGCCTGGTTTCACTCAACCTCTACCGCAAAATCTGCAGTAACTGTGTGAGAATATTCAAGCTGCATGGGATGGATTATCACAGGACACCATTAGGAACCTCTACTCCATACCGAGACATCTGGCATGTTGCATTAGCAAACAGGGTGGCCCAATGCCATACTGAGAGGCACTACTTCTGTATGTGTAGCTCAATAAATATTGCCCATATCAGTCTAAATTTATCATCATTTATTGTTTCTGGTAACCTTTTGTGATGATGTAAGCCACTTTACACATCACAGAGAAACTAGCAATTATGTATACTTACCTGTAACTGCTCAACTTGGTGTAAGACAACGGCCGAAAGGGAACTGAAGGGTTCACCTTAGTTTTACCTTTTTAGGTGAACCCAACCTCTGTAGAAGAGGAGGGGAAAACAGAGTATGTGGGACAGAACAGACTATGGTCGTGAACTCCAGGATCCCCTCAGGCCACTAGTGGTTTAGCCCGGGGGAGGGGTAACCCGTTTAAATGTGGTGTTACTGGGGGTACTGGGGGGCGGGTTCTCTCTTTTCAAGACAGAGCATAGACAGGGATCCGCATGACTTTGCAGTCATAGACAACACTCTAGCCAACAGAGAATATCATTGTCGTTTTATTTCTTTTTGTCCGTGTGTGAGCGTGTATTTCTGTAAATATGTAAATAGCGTCTTCGTCGGTGTGTAAATAAAGGTGAAGGGGAAAAAACTACTCTTGTGCAGACCGCACCTTTTTCCAGGCCTCAAGGCTATTCGCCCGACACTACCCATAAAGGGCGCCCCCTACCACGACATATTGTCCGGTAGAAGGACGCGCTTTATCACGCCTTTATCTTCCTTCCCAATAGCACTGCCGTCTGACACTTCCTTCTGGGTGGAGCTATTCATTTGATAATGAGTGTACTAGCCATCATTCTGTTTTTAACCCTGGACATTGGAAATGACTGAAAGCAATTGCAAATAGCAACTAATTACATTATTTAACATCAACACATACAGTTGACCTAATTCGTATTTTCACGGGGCCCTCGCCTCAAGGCGGGCTCTAGGCGGCTGCCCACTTTTGCCTAGTGCAAAGACCGTCAAGGCCCAAAAGCCAGCCACTCTAAGCTTAAATAAATCATCCAACAAAGCCACCAAGTTAAGAAAATCATCATAATTCCACTCCAGCAGCGGGTAGGGCTGTTGTGTAGAGACGCCTACGTGTTTGGATAGCAATTGTGAATAAAGGCGGGTAGATGTTTTAGGGATTGTAGGCATTAACTGCTAGTTTTGCTGAATGCACATTAAACTCTAAATTGGACTAAAAAGGATTTTCAACAAAGAATGCCCACTGGCTGCTTAATTCAGACTTGAAGATTTGCTTCATTCGTGGCTGGAAAAGCTTCACCAAAGAGAGCTGAGAGAAGCGAGCTGTAAAGTTTCCGGTTGCTGTTAATTATTTATCGTGCACCTTTTTGCACCACCCACGGATGTTAAGGCCTTGAAGTATATATATTTTTTCTCCTTCTCTTTTTAAATATCCAACGTTTTTTCACTGGTAAACAAGGTGGGCAGTAAACTACTAGCATCCTTTCTGAAATTACTCATACAAAATGCAGAAGAGAGTACAAGGTTACAGAAGAGAGCAGTCAGGAGGAGCGTTCTGCTTTAATAAAGCAACATTAATGTGCTCCACACTGTGCTGCCCTATTATATGCTGCTTTGTAACAAACTTCAAAAAGGTTCTTCTGTGAAGATCAGTGGTGCTGACAACTCCAGACTTTCTCTGTAATGACTAGGACGTCAGCTACGGCTGTGGCTCCATTGATGCCTTTTGCAGGGGAAAGTCTACGAAGCAAGAAGGTGGGGGGTGGGGGAGATAGGGCGGCAGGCAGGGAGAGACATGGGGAGCACTTACTTCACCCTGAAAAAGTAGTGTGCAAGCTTCAGTGAACGCTTGAGCTCAGTCTCCTACCCTAAACCCCATAATTTCCTCAAGATGTGACAGGATTTGTAGTCGAGGGGGCGATTTCATTTGTTCCGTTCCTCTGCGAACTCGAACGGATCGCATTATACATCATGTACAACATTCAGGCTGCTGAGCACGCTGTTTTTAATAGCCAGAGAGAGCATTTCAGCCCTTGATTGCGCTTTAAGGAATTAAATCTTCGCCAACNTCAGGCTGCTGAGCACGCCGTTTTTAATAGCCAGAGAGAGCATTTCAGCCCTTGATTGCGCTTTAAGGAATTAAATCTTCGCCAACAACTTAAATTGTAACCTTGTGAGGGCACCACCACCCCCCGACACACACTTCCCTCCTGCCCCCTGTTCTGCGAGATCTAATTTAAAACCATCTGTAAGGTGTCAGCTGAATAGAGCTCCAAAAGCAATAAGCACTAACTGCCTGCCACTCGTTTATAATGATTCGAAAAGAGAGAAAAAGGGAGTGAGACAGAGAGAAAGAGAGAGAGAGAGAGAGAAAGAGAAACAGGGAGAGATGGAGGAAAATGATTAATGGAGATTATTTTAATGTACATCACTAACACGCTGCTGGGAAAACACGGTGCCTTGTATGATAAATCTCTAATCTGCAATCTGCCACCCCTGTTTACAAACAAACAAACAAAAGCTCATCTACAGAGTGCATAAACAAACCGTGGGGGCGAGGAGGATAATATTCACTTGTGTCTGATGACGTCGTCCGTCCAGGCCCTACTCCAATGAATGAGAGACAAGGAGACGGAAATCAACAAGAGACGTCTGCTTTCATCACATCAAAAGAGGGGCATAATGAAAAGGGAGATTACAGTCTGTGTGAATGCGGACTCGGTGAGCGTGTGTAAATGGGAAAGTACCTGAAAGGCCTGTAACCACATTTCCCAGCCCCAACTGTGCATCATAAACTGCCTGAGCCTTGCAGTCAATAGTGAGCGGAGGCGAGTCAGCAAAAGTGCCGCCGCGGTGCCAATATGGAGAGGATTTATTCACATTTAATGCTCCCAAGCATCAGGGTTAAATGAACATTTTGCCCGGCTTTAGGAACGCTGTTATTATCTCCAATTCATTACCTTCAGATTGCACAATGTTTATGTCGCATTTGCCATTTTCTAAATGACGTCTGTCAGAAACAGGGTCGTTTAAAGCTGGAAATTTTGGAAAAAGGAAAAAGAAAAAAAAGACAGGAGCGTGTGCTGTATGAGTAAAGCAGACTTTCAAAACTGATATTTAAGAGCTTTTGAAAGTGTCTGGACTCATGGCAGATCGACAAACCTGAACTTTGAGAAGTATTTATACACAAAATAAAACTTCCAGAGTGGCTTCCAAGGCTTCAAAGCCATCCGAAGGGGAAATGAACAGAGCGCTACACAGCTAGAGTGCTAGCGGAGTGCCGCATTTACTCCAGTGCTCTACCAAAGGATGGCCAGACAAATGGCCATGGCACTAGGGCAACAAACTGCACTAGACCCAGCAAGAGCGTGGAGGCTGGAGCCTAGTGTGTTTTTGAAGGGATGAACCCAGTGCAGCACTCTGACTGATGGAAAAATATTTTAATTTCAGAGTTCAAAGAACTGGAACTCTGGATTGATGCATTTTGGGTGAAAAGGAAAACATGGAGATGGGGCCTGCAGCAAGGCTTGCGTGGAATCAGCATGCCTTTGACTGGGGCTGAGGTACTGCTTAGAGGTCTGATCTGAAATATTACTTTTAGGAGTTAAGAGGTTTATTCCAGAGTGCTGTAAACCCAGAGGAAGAGAATAAAAATTGGTGTGTACTGGAAAACACATTTTTACTCCACTAATAATCTTAATCAGACTACAGCACTGATATTTGTGTACTCTCAACAATATATGTCATGAAACACAGTGGTCAGTAATGTGCTTTTGAAGGAAACCCTTCAAAATCAGACAGGATTACTTTTAAATGAGGTCAAAGGGAAAATGTAATTATCATCACTGCTTATCAGTGATTTCGGTCTCATCCAAATCCACCAATCCAGTCATTTTAACCGATTGCACACTCCCTTGTCAATAAAGATTACCTACAAAACTGTATTACTGTATAACCATATTTTAAACCATAGTGAACTGCCATAATGAACTGCCATGCTAAATATTCCATCATATCATAGAGATATGAAAGTTGTCCTGTCTTTTCTTAAGTATGTAGGTCCTTAAGAAGTGTTTACTTGTGCTCTCTGTGGCTCAATATACAAAACGTCTTATGGGCGCCCTTGTAAAATTACATATTTAGTTTCTTTAAATGAATAAGCTAATATCCTCTAGAAAGAACATACTTCTGCACATTTAATGTTTATTTAATTGAACATATTTAAAAAAAACATCAAATATGGCTATGCAAAAGTTGCACATTTCATATTTAATGTTTTAATTTATCCCAGAATATTAGAATGGTGGACTTAAATATGCAAAAAAAAAAAAAAAAAAAAAAAAAAAAATCAAAGTTTGTTCCCTGTAGAGTATGTGTTTAACATGGGGGTGTTAAAACTTTTGCACATGACTGTATGTTGTCCTACCTCAGGTGTCCAAATGCCAACATTAAGACATAATAACAGGAAAAAAGTTTGATTTCATGAAAAAAAGTTAAAAGCTAATGACAATGCAAATTAGACAGTTCATTCATTTAAAGGAGCAATTTGTAAGATGATGCCTCATAAAGGGTAATATATTGCCAGGATATAGCACCCTTCAGACTTTAATCGGCAAGAGCTTCTCCAGGGGTAGAAAGTAACCTCTGTGTTAACTCATGTTTTGCTCCTGTTTATTTCACTTGTTTTGTTTGCTGCTGAGTGTATTTTTTTGCTGAGAGTAAGCAGCGGCGGTCACTCAGCAACAGCTTCCGCCATCGTTGTGTTTACTCTTCCTGTCATTAGCTACCTGCTCTTAAAAGATCTAACCAGGAACAGGATCTCACAACATAAGCAGTCAGCGCTACAGTGACTCATTATTGCCTCTTAAGGTACAGAGTGGTATTACGAGACGGACAGGGGGCTAACTGTTTAGCATGCTAACTTAAATACTTATCTCTGCAAGAGGAATCATAGATGTCTTTGCGGTACAGTCAAAATAATAATTTCTTCATATTATATACATATACACATAATTCTAGTTAAATTTTGGAAAGCTGTAAACTAAAAATCTTACATATTGCTCCTTTAAGACAGCTGCTTAGACAAATGCTTAGGCATGTTTCTGGTCTAATTTTTGGAGTGAAGGCAGTGTGTAAATCAAAGAGCCACTCCTATTTATGTAATTTATACCAAGATTTCTTATCCTATGGTACAGGTAAAATTACATTATGCCACCATCACATGGAAATCTAATCCCACCTACATAGTGCTGAAGTCTTATCTTTCTAATAATTCGTAACTACTTTGAAATCAATGCATACTGCCTAAATTCTACATAATTCAAATGAGGAATGAAAGCCTGGACCTAGCAGAGGATCCATTTAATGGGTTACAGCATTTTAAGGCCTGTAAGGAAATCTCACACTCAATCTCAAACTACGTATCCTACATTTTTAACTTCACAGTCACCAAATAATTCATGGCACCTCCAGAATAATAAGCCTTAAAATGTATGACTGAATAATAAGCCTGTTTAAGAGGTTAATGGATCAGTATCAGGCATATTATGCCTAATCCAATCCTGATCCTCTCCTAAGGCAATTTTACCAAGGTTACAGAGATGACAATAAAAAAGCAAGGAAGACCCCCTCAGGGCCTAATAGGCCTTCAGAGAAGGCTTAATGCTGTCTGGGAACTAAAAATATGTGTCTATTTTTTAGCTCCTTTTCATTTTAGAGTATCATCATGCTTGTGCTTGTTCATTGTGCTCATCCAGCCACTCCCCTCTGGCGAAAGATCATCAAAGCCTGCACAACCAGATATGGTAACTGCTTTTTCCTCAGCGCTGTGGTGCTTATTAACCAGAGTGGAAATTTTCCACTTTGGCTTAAACAGCAACCTACAAACTTCCCTTACTGTGTAACTCCACTGCATCATAATGCTTTTTCATATGTTCATATCCTTCTGCAATGTACTTCATGTAATAGTCATTATTCACCCCCTCAGACCTTGCATATTCACATATTTATCTCAATTCATGCTGTTCCATATCACTCACTCTCTTATTCTTTTTCGTATTATCTTATTTTCTATTCTTTCCTTACTTAAATGTCCTGTTGTCTTTGCTAATATTCAGTGAAGTGAAGAAATAAAGTGATTCTAATTCAAAATGGTTAAATCATAAAATGTCCAACAGGAAATTGTCTAGTCAGATTGACATTGCGGTATCTCCATAGATCCAGCCAAACAAGCTCTTCCATTGATTAAGCCTTTAGGAGGTGGACAGAAGGCCTTAGGATGTGGCATAATAAGTAACCCATCAAACCCGTCTTGTTTTTTCAGTGGGTTTACGTTTATGGCCTAAACTAAAGATGTAGCTCTAATAATCACAGTTTGCCACTGATTAAAGGACATTGGTTTAATTATCTGTAGTATGGAACTATTTTAAAACCAAAATAAGACACTATCTGCAATGCCACAAGTTTGACTGTGTTTAAACTAGTTGCCTGTCATTAAAACATGGCTAAACAGGGTATTAGCCCTTGGCTATCAAGGCTATCGGCATGTGCGAAGCTGGAAAAAAGATGCTCTAAAAAACCAAAACATCAGTTCAGGATGTGTGTCCTGTGCACAATGAAACGATAGCTCTGTAGCATTCTTGGTACATAACCTAGCATCCCTGAATTGAACTGACTTTACTTATTTTAATGTGTGGCTGTATTGATTATGGAAATACAAATTTTTGATGAGTCACATTAACAGCTGATCGTACACACAAGGATTAAATTTAAACCTGGATTAAATCAAGGTTTATCTATTAATACAGCGGCATCAAACCTAGTTTTAAAATAATCAGGGATGCAATTAAACCCTCATTTCAGTCCTGGATTACTTGTAAAGTAAGTCCAGATTAAATACTATCCTGTTGCAGTACTTTAAACTCAGGTTGTGTCCTGATTCACACACTTGTTGCGTCTTTAATAATAGGAATTCAAGGCACATGCATGTGTCAGTCACACATAGCAGTGTTCTTTGTTCAGGTGATTAAAACCACTAGCGTAAACGTTATTTTCATTAGTGTCACTAGTGCCAGGCTAACCTGGTCAACACAGTTAGCCGATGACTGGATATGTGATCCATTCAGTAAAGATTTAATTCTAAAGTCACTTTAATGTCACGCCTTGCTCATAACATGAAGAAAAGCTGGTCAATTGTGCAATTCTTTGATGCAAGAGTGGCTAAACTTTGATGTCGTCTACATCCAGAAACTTGTCTAGTCCATGCCAAATTGTATTGCAGCTGTTGTTCGTGCTCACGGATGTATTAAACACTATTAGGCACATTTCAGTCGCAGGTCACTATTCCTTTGGCCTGGTGAGCAGTACATATATATATATATACATCCATCTTGGCGTTGTATAATATACACTCACCATCAAAAGAATAGTTGCACCCAGAAGGAAGTGTTGGATTGGAATGCTATAAAGGTTACCAGGAACAATGATACATTTAGACTGATGTGGGCAATATTTATTGAGCTACACCTACAGAAGTAGTGTCTCTCAGTATGGTGTTGGGCTGCCATGTTCGGTAATGCAACATGTCAGATGTCTCAGCATTTTATGTAGAGGCTCCTAATGGTGTCCTGTGATAATCCATCCCATGCAGCCTGAACATTCTCACACAGTTCTTGCTGATTTTGCGGTAGGGGTGGAGGTGAAGTGACACCAGGCCTTCTGGATGTGTGATGCATAAAAACGAACTGTTCATCTTGGAGCTGACCACGGTGCCACACATAGATTTGTTGGAAGCTTCCACCAAGACAGCATACTATGGTAGTATCCGCACGACCGGAATGGCACACAATACGTCAAAAGAGACCATCCTGTTTCCCGGAGACCTAAGATGGGACCTCCCTCAAACTATTTGAACTGCTCAAATTGCTTTCAAACTCTTCTCTGAGGCATACTTCGCTTAGAAAGGATGCTACCAACATAACAGCTTGGGTTGGAAAGCACATGCTACAGGACAACCTTACATAGTCAGTCAGGTTCAATGATAAGGCCCATCCTTGTTTACGTTACATGCGTGGCCGAGTGTGAAACTTGAATCATTTGCATGTCTCATAATGTCAAACCTACCCACCAAGTTTCATTCCTGTTGGCTGATTCCTTCTAGGTGCAACTATTTGTTCGATGATATTGTATTCGCAGCACCAAAGTACAGTTAATTTTAGACAGTTTTAGGACTTTTACTAAACACACCCCGGTGCCCTTAATGGTGAGTATTTTCGTGGCTGTAGACTGTACAATGTCTGAATTTAATATATAGATAATGATTGGTGCTGAGAGTAATACTGTTTATTCATACTGCCAAAACCACCATGCCAAAATGATTGGCAGGTTAAGGTTTCAAATGTCAATAAAGACTTTAATTGCGGATTTGTTAATCCATGCTTACAATTTAGTGGTGCGACATGACTTAAAATGAAACCCAAATTAACAAATGCTTGATTAGCTATAAGCTGTTTAATTTTCAGAGTCATCTCCTCCTCATTTTCAGGCATCCCAGCTAGAAATTATTTGTTCCAAAGACATGCTGAGAACATGCAATGCAATCCTCCATTAAAGCTTTCGGTGGGAAGTTTTCTCTTGGTTCCCAGAATGTTCTCTAAAAGCATCCTGTCATCTCAGATCTCAGTAACATCCATAAAACAGACAACTGAATGTTGCGCTAAATTCTTCTTTTGTTATCAAGACATAATCTGTGGCCCTGACAACATCCTCAAAACGTCCTCTGAACGTTGTAGTTAAAAAGTTATGTCTTAGTTAACGTTTAGCCTTATATGAACATTATTTGAAATGATAAACATCTTTAAAACATTGTCTTTAAAAGTTTCTAAGAACTTGTAGGTAACATTAGCCTAAGTTCTTTGCTAACAGGGATGATATGAAGGGGGCGAAGGCCAGTGGGTCTATTGAACGAAGACGCATGCAGTATTGAGCCAGCCATCTGGTAATACAGAAAACAGGTTCAAGGTTTTGAAGCTGGTGATAACAAACCAAAGCAAAATCAGAACAGTTGAGTGGGGCTAAAGCCATTGTCCCCTGGCACTGCATGCGCAGCCTTTCACAGACAGCTGCACACTTTTTAAGACAAATATTTGGTAAGACACTTTGGCATACAGAGAGCTAAGCTGCCTGCATTCAATCTCCCCGAGAGCCTGACGCCTTTGTTGCTCCGGATTCGTCAGAGTGTGAGCTAAAAGGTGGCAAGCTCAAATCTGATTGTGACCGTGTTAGCACAGCTTCTAGCCTCTATCCAGTGTTGCAAAACCGCATTAGCTGGAGACATCTTCCAATTGGTTCCGTCTCCCTGTGCAAACAAATAAATTCCCCTTCTCACTGCAGGATCAAATGGCGACGAGACTCTGTGAAGTCACATTTAATCCGACGCGCAGGAGTTAGCAAGCCGCAGCGCTAGCGTCACGGGAGACGGTGTGTGTCTGAGACGATAAGTGTCTCCTCAAACCCCAGAGATTTCCCAGACTACCGCAGGGCTGACACTGCAGACAGCCTTCCAGACACCTGCAGTTTTTTTAAGAACACACAATGATCACTGTGGTGTCATGGGAACCCACAAGGTGAAGCAACCAGCGGTGACCTGCATCCTGTTAGGTTGCTGTGTTCTGGCTGTGGAGCTTTCCTCTGGCGTTCTGCAGTAAACACTGTCTGATAGAAAATTCAGTTTATTTGCAGATAAAAACTGACCGACCAAGAAAACACAGGCTCGACTACCCTCCGTTGACTGCAACATGGCACTTGTCTGGTTCTAATTAAAGGCAAGGGCACAAACACTGGGTATGCAACATATTGTCGCTGTCAACAAAAACACAAAAAAGTGCATTTCTTGAGTCTTGAGTCGTCTTCGGTCTCTCCACAAGGGGAAACACAGACACAGCAGTGCTGCCCTGCTGGAGTGTTTAAACACTGTGTCCACTCACTGTCCTCTCTATTAGACACTTCTACCTTGCTGGTCCACCTTGTAGATGTAAAGTCAGAGACGATAGCTCATCTGCACAGTTTGTCCTTCATCAGTGGTCACAGGACGCTGCCTATAGGACGCTGTTGGCCGGATAGTTTTGGTTGGTGGACTATTCTCAGTCCAACAGTGACGCTGAGGTGTCCAGCAGCATTGCTGTGTCTGAACCACTTACATTAACACCACCACCACTACTACATCAGTGTCACTGCAGTGCTGAGAAAGCCACCACCCACATAATACCTGCTCTGTGGTGGTCCTGTTGGGGTCCTGACTATCAAAGAACAGGGTAACAAAGTATACAGAGAAACAGATGGACTAGAGTCTGTAATTGTAGAACTACGGAGTGCCTCTTTATGGTAAGTGGAGCTGATAAAATGGGTGCAGACACAAGGAGTATGCTTGGAGTAATAAAATGTTCAGCGAGTGTAGATGTGTTTTTTGGACAGAAAGACATGCAGTGTATGGAGGCACCAAACAAACAGGAGTGCCTGAATGTCTTTAATGAGCTTAAAATTAGACCCATGAATAGCCATAAGCACAATTCTGCTGAACCTGCTGAGCTGTGTTTTTACTCCATTTATTTACTTTTAGGAATCAGTTGCCCCCTCAACCCCCACAGTACAAAACACATTCGAAGTTTTCACTCATTCAGCACAAAAACAAATACATAATTGACATAATTTTTACAAGTGATTGGGGCTAAAAGGTGTTAAAATTTATAAATAAATAAATAAGTTGCATCTGATCCAGCTGTTTTAGTGTTTTAATATAGGCCACATTAACAGCAGCTAATATTCTCTGAAGTATGTAGGTGTAGGTGAAGTATCTTGGTGACACAGTAAATTGTAAATCTTGAATAAAGAGTACACTGCTATATCAGTATACAGTCTGAACTCTCTTTAGCTGTAACATCAAATGTGGGGTTAGGGAGACCAGACATCTACATTTTGCGGGTCCCCATTTTCTGAAGCTGTCCATGGGAATGTCTCATATTGTGCTTGTTTTGGCCAACAGAGGGGCTGCTGCTATCTACTGACTACTTCTAGCACTTGCTGGCCTGGTGTTAGAGAATACTGTGGTGTAAAACTCAGCAACATCATTACAACAACACCACAAACATATTTTGAAGAGACATGGTAGGTTGTGGCAGGGGTGGGTTGGGACTTGTTGATTTGTGATTTGTATAGGCCTGCAATCTACTTGAATGTTACTACCATGCCATGTATAAAACGTGCATCATTTCTCAGCCATCCTCAGCAGCATCTCTGTCTCTCCAGAAATAGAGCTGACCCAGGGGTATGTTTCATGTTGGTTATTGGGCAATAACCATGAGTCTCTTTTTTACTGCCCAAACATTTAATATGAATATGAATTATGGGTTAATGAAAATCTTTTGTGGCAAATGCATCTCTGCCTAATCCTCGTCTAAGCTGCTAGTCTTTTGAGATCCTTTTTACTTAGCAACTGTATTTCTAAAGAGCGAAGAATGACAAATCTCATGAGCTGGAAAGCAAGAAATATAAATCTTTTATTATTTTCCTTTATTAGTTACTTTATCAAGTGTTCCACAGTTTACCGTAGCTTCACTCACCATGGCGGGCTGCTGTATAATTTTCTGACAAGGTTTATATAGTTACTTAGCTGGCACCCAACATTACCAGTCAGCCTTCACCGCAGTGTTATTACAGTACAACAGTTACTATGGTCAAAACACATTAAAATGGAACTGTACTCCAATTTTAATTTCATATATAAAAACCATTGAATATTTTAATAATATATTGAGTGCCAAATTGGAAATGTCCCTGGTTTTCATTTCAGAATTCTGATCACATTAGGGTAGTGGTATTCCATTTAATCATTGCAACTTGGCAGCTAACTAGCTAGTTAGCAAGATAAGTAACTAAAGTTATGAAATCACCAGCATCATTCAAACAAAACTCTCCACAATAACCTAAACTCCATAATTCCACTTTTTAAATCAAGTTAGCAGTAAAGATATGTTTGAATGAAGAATACCTCAATTGGGTTCATGTCGGGTGAACATGCAGGCCATA
This sequence comes from Semaprochilodus insignis, assembly GCA_034552555.1. Taxonomy (NCBI): domain Eukaryota; kingdom Metazoa; phylum Chordata; class Actinopteri; order Characiformes; family Prochilodontidae; genus Semaprochilodus; species Semaprochilodus insignis. Next base: position 30,299,140 of record CM067478.1, on the reverse strand, counting down.
CCATTCGTCAGAACTCCTCAAATCATTTCTGGACAGTAGATTTCTATGATGTATTCCTAGTGATGTATTCGAGGAATGTTAAATGCCCGCACAACTTCGATGTCTCACGCCCCAGTGTCCCAAATGGAATGTCCCATCCATCTTGCACCCACTATCATGCCTCGTTCACCTTGCCTCGCCATGAGCACACAGACTAATGTCCAACCTCACTCACAAGATAGTAATGACAATTTATACAGGTGTGAGTGTTTTCAAGCCATTCCCTAAGGTAACGCCACTTCAAAATCAGTTTACATACTGCTATTCTAAGACTTTTGGTATGTCAGTGTATAAGGATTTCATTTTTTTTTAGGGATTTTTGTCTTTACTTCTGGGGGGGGGCAATAGAGCACCCAACCCTCGGCCCCAAACCCCCCAATTTACACACAGTCTACAAATTTACAGGGGTAGATGTCCTTAGTCCTCTTAACATTGCTTACATGGCTGCTAGCCTCACATCCCACAATTGGTCTTCACTTCTCTGACCAAATTTTCTGTTGACTGAAACAAAAAAGTGCACTGACCCAACAGAACGGAAAGTGGCTCCAAGATAGCAGTGGGGATATTAAAAGGGTCAAGGACGAGAACAGAGGGGCCGCAGTCTTATCTCAGCCACCAGTGCCCATCTGATCAACCTTGGCACTTTCTACTACCACACAAACAAATCTTAACAAGAAATCTACAGGGAAGAACATGAAAGAAGCAGCAGCGACAGACAGAAGCGTCAGAAACGGGTGGATTCCAGAGCAGACCCAAGGAAAAGAGCTGCTCTTTTCACACCATTACAGTCAGTTTCATCAGATACTGCTACTGCAATTCCACCATACAACTGGCAAGACCTCCCGCACATTTCCTCATAGACCAAATGTACATTCATACGTGCACATAATGTCAAAATGAGATAAGAAAGCACCAGCATTTAGTTCCTAACTGTATAGTGCAAATATGATAAAACAACATAGAAGACGATTCTGCTGACTACAGGATCTGGGATAGCTTCAGCAGAAATTCTATGGAGAATGATCATAAGACTAGGTGACGCCTGCAAAAGCGCTTTATGGCCTTCCACATATTTATAGCAACAATTAGACCAGCTAGCTGTCATAAATAAAATTAACAAAATTACAAAAGCAAAAACCATTTTACAAGGGCAAAAATGGAAATGGTAGGTCTAACACACAGGAAGTGCTTGTTGCGGACCCTTGTCAGTCAAATGTTGTCAGTTTCGTACTGGTAAAAGTAAATTTGCAAATTTGTTTTAACAATTGTAATTTTGTTTTCTGAGATGTAATAATTTTTTTTGCCCTTGTAAAAACTTTGTTTTCTTGAATGTAATTTTTTTTTTTCATTTGTAAATTTGTTTTTATTTTTGTAATTTTCTTTTCTGAAATGTTAATTTGTTTTGCAGTTCTCGGCCACTGTACATAAAGGCTGCTTTTGGTTATTGCGAAGGGGAATTTTCAACATTTTAGTTTAAGCAATTCAGTGCAGATGAAGTTGTACAGCGAAACGTGTTTTGGAATTGTTGAGTTGGAACTGATCACAGTGGTGGTGAGAGGAACCAGACATCTGCCTCCAAATACTCCCTCATAGAAAGTTATTACACTAAGTATATGGTTATGAAAGCACTGTCTGATGCCTGAGACATTGTTTTACAAAGAGGTTTTGACCTAAAATGTTCATTTAAGACCATTTAGGGGTAGATACGTGGCAAAATAGTCCCCAAAGGAAACATATTCAGCTATATTATTATTTTACCATTATCAATATTGCACATAAAACATTCACTGGTTATTTTGTATATCAGATTTAATACTTCCATTTTTCACTGTAAACTCCAAGTTTAGGACCCAGACTGCAGGGTGACACTGATCCATTAGAAGCATTTGTCAATTGTGTTTGTTCACAATGGAGTTTGTCTACTGCATTTAACTTATCTGTGAAGTGAAGCACCAACATACACACACACACATATACACACTAGGGGACAGTGAGCACACTTGCCCGGAACAGTGGGCAGCCCTACCCATGGCAATGCATCAACTAAAGCCAGTGATGGTTCTCCCCTGCTGCTGTATGCAATAAAGCAGCATTTGCTTAAAGCAGTGTGTTTCCTGAGTCTTCCTCTACTCCGACTCCATAATACAATCAGTTATAGCTGAAGGTTGCCAGCTTGTAATGTTGAGGGAAATGACACTGAATATATTGAGTTATAGTAGTTATAGTGAGATCAAGTGACAGATATACCCGCATAACTCTCTTGCGCCCCTTCGCCTCAAGTGCTCCTCATAGCTCACTGCTGTCTCTGTAAACGGTTGGAAAATATTTGAATTCCTAACATTCCTAATTTCAGTATGTTAAATATGTCTGTAAGTTATAGACAACATTGTCAAAAACAGAGTGCTAGGGCATTGATCTAAAGTCTGATTATGTTACAATGGGAAATCCCTCTCATGTCTGTTGAAAAATAACCTAGGTAACTGTCATTTATTGAGACAAGAAATATCTGCCTTTGACATAATAGAGACAGACAGAAAAATATTCGTACTTCTTTTACAGAGATTGATTAAAAACTCGGCTTGATTTCATGCTTTTATGTTTCAGACATCTTGTGAAGAAAGTCGGTAATCTGTTTTTTAGGCCAAATCCTAGATTACAAAATCTAGGACTAGACTGCTCATAGACTGACATACAACGACAACAGAGCAACAGCAACAAAACTGGTTCAAGGCTGCAAAGGAGAGACACTTTTCATACCTTTTCCAAAGAAATGAACTGCCACTGGGCATGATATATATATATATATATATATATATATATATATATATATATATATAATATTTGTGTATTTTTAGGGTGATTTGACCATGAATATGCAGATTTACTATTTATACACTTTTTTAAACTGAAATGCATCTCATATATGCTTCGTACAATATGTATATATATATATATGCACTCATCAAAAAACTACATACACGCAGCCCGTTACGATGACTGCCCTTGATACCACGTCAATGTCTCCAAAGACTGCAATAGTGTCGTGCCAGAAAGTCATGCAGTGACTCAAAATGGCAGCCGTTTTCTTCAGTGACGAGTCATGCTTTTGTCTTGGTGGAGACCAACGAATCCATGTGTGGAGGCACTGTGGTCAGCACCGAGATGAACGGTTTGTTGTCACACGTCACATGTCCAGAAGGCCTGGTGTCACTCCACCTCCACCCCTACTGCACAATCTGCAGGAACTGTGTGAGAATATTCAAGCTGCATGGGATGGATTATCACAGGATACCACTAGGAACCTCTACAACTCCATGCCGAGACGTCTGGCATGTTGCGTTAGCAAACATGGTGGCCCGACATTATACTGAGAGACACTACTTCTGTATGTGTAGCTCAATAAATATTGCCCAAATCAGTCTAAATTTATCATCATTTATGGTTCCTGGTAACCTTTATCTTCCTTCCCAATAGCACTGCAATCCTACACTTCCTTCTGGGTGCAACTATTCTTTTAACAATGAGTGTACTAACCATCATTCTGGTTTTAGCCCTGGACATTGGAAATTGTTTTCTTCAGTGACGAGTCCTGCTTTTGTCTTGGTGGAGACCAACGAATCCGTGTGTGAAGGCACTGTGGTCAGCACCAACATGAACGGTTTGTTGTCACATGTCATACACCCAGAAGGCATGGTGTCACTCCACCTCCACCCCTACCGCACAATCTGCAGGAACTGTATGAGAATATTTAAGGTTTAGGAACCTCTACAACTACATGCCGAGACATCTGCCTGTTGCATTAGCAAACATGGCAGCCCCATGCCATACTGAGAGACACTACTTCCGTATGTGTAGCTCAATAAATATTGCCCATATCAGTCTAATTTTATCATCATTTATTGTTCCTGGTAACCTTTATCTTCCTTCCCAACAGCATTAGAATTTAGTTTTGTAACGAAATCTCAGATGCTGTATTAGACGTATATGCAATATATCATTATTCGCACAAGCCTTAAGTTACCGGCCATCTTACTCTTTGTGCACACTCAAGTGGCCCTTATCATCAGCAACCACAGTCTAAATAGCTGGTATTTATGTCATCTGTTATCATAACACTCTAGCTTAAGTATGGACTAGTCACGCAAGTCATCCAAGCAGACCATTATGTCAAAGCAAAATAGCAGACCTTCAGCCGTTCCCTCAAATACCTTGGAGGAAAATTGCGAGTGAAAGCGTTTTTTCCTTTGACATGAACTACAAAATTGCCCACTGTGATTTCTAATTACAGACAAAAGCTTCCGACATAGTTAGCCCATGCTTTCTCCACACAGGCTTCTTTCTCCTGTATGCTTATTGCTAAAATGGGTAACTGCAATTCTAACCTTGAAAATGCCTGTTGTGAAGCAGGTATTAATAAGGGCAGACCTTGGCAGGCCTAATCCTTTTTACAGCAGTAGGGCTGCCAGGCTTTAGACCGGATGCATTTATAGGCTATTGGATAATGTCATCCAAAAGATGAATGTTCATTCATCGATAGCGTGACTTGCCATTTCAACACCTGCAACACTGCTGTGCCAATACAATTATATACAATTATGCTGAATGTGATTCACAATTACCATAACAATCTCCCACTCAGAATAATAGTGTTTGTTGATCCATGGGGTCGCAATTATGTCCTACTGTTTATTTTTTATGACTGGAACAGGTAGCACAGTTCACTTAAACTATGAAATCATTTTTATTATAGTTTTGGCTAGGTGGCCTTAAAATTAATGCAATGTTCCATTAAAAAAATACAGTCATATTTCCAAAAAATCTGGGATGCTGTCCAAAATGAAAATAAAAACAAAATGTATTTGTTGAATGTGATCATGTGCAAATCACTAAAACCCTTACACTTACACCCATAATTGTGTTAAAAATCGTACAAACAAATACAATTTCAGATGTTGCAAAATGTTGCAAAAAATGTTCATGCCCATTTTAAATTTGATGCCAGCAACATGGTTCAAAAAAGTTGGGACAGGTTGATGTTCACCAATGTGTTCATTACCTCCATCATCTTTTGACAGCACTCTGTAAGTGTTTGGGAAGAGAGGAGACCAGTTGCTGTAGTTTTGATAGTGAATTGTTTTCCATTCTTGCCTGATACAGCATTTCAGCTGCTCAACAGTTTGGGGTCTCCTTTCTCCTATTTTCCCTTTTATAATGCTTCTGGACTGTAGGCAGCACCTGCACTCTTTAGCCACAGAGCCATGCTGCTGTAATATGTGCAGTATGTATTGCTGAAATATGCAAGACCTTCCCAGAAAAAAGACATCATCTGGATGGCTGCATATGTTGCCATACAACCCATATAAATAATTTTGTATATGTCCTCCATACCATCGTGGATGCTGACTTTTGACCTGTGTCCTGATAAAAACATGACTGGCCCCTCTGTCTTTCTTAGCCCAGAGGATTTGATTCCCATGAGTTTGGTTCTTCGGGCCACAGGACATGTTACCACTTCACCTCAGTCCATCTTAAATGAGCTCAGGCACAGAGAAGGCAGCTGTGTTTCTGGGCCTGTTGGTTTCAACTTGCATTTTTGGAGTGGCGTTTTGCAAAGTGTTCCTGAGCCCATACAGTGGTTTCCATCACAGCATCTTTTCCCACCAGTGCCTCTTTTTAATGCAGTGCCATCCGAGGGCTCGAAGATCATGATCATCCAATGTTGGATTTCAGTCTTGTCCCTTGGAAACAGAGAATTCTCCAAGTTCTCTGAACCTTTTAATGATATTATGCACTGTAGATGAAATTCCCAAGTCCTTTGCTATTTAACATTGAGAAACATTTTTTCTTTAATTATCTGTTACAGAGTGGCGAACCCTTCCCATCTTTATTTCTAAATGACCGAGCTTCTCTGAAACACTCTTTTTATACCCAGTCATATTACTGACCTGTCGGCAATTAATGTAATTAGATTAGAGATTGTTATGGTAGGTGCTCCACCAGGATTACACAACTTAATAGAACATTACATAAATAAATTAATATTTTTTGCATTAATTATATTAGCACCTCTAAGACGTGTTTAACACCTGTACTATGTATGCCTATCAAAGAAACCTGCTGTCCCTCTACCTGCTCTAGAATTTGTGAGATAAACTTACATGCCTTTGTAAGTCCTTGCTGCCTGACTGGAGACCTTCATAATAAAGCTTGCACATAACAGTCTGTCTGGCTTTATTAGAACTTAAAGCCCGGTGCCTGCTGTAAAAGATTCATGCTGTGAGAGAGATCACCTTGTCCCATTTTGTGGCTGTGGAGAGGCGGAGCTGTCATGACCACTCCCTGATAAAGAGGAGCCCCTCCCCCCTCCCGCCTCATCCTTGGCCCACACCTGTTCCTGTGCCTGCTTGCTTCACTCCTGGCTCCGGACCAGGTTTTCAAGGATGCACAGCAAATAATGATATCTTGCCAATTAAAAAGTTCTTATATTTAGTTGATATGTCCTATATTTTTATTTTAAAATTTTTGAAAGCTTATTTTTAAATTCTTTATCTTATTTCTATTAATTTCACTTGTTTTAAGTGATTTTGGTAAGCCAAATTGTCTCACTATACTGGCAGATAATATACCTTGCTTCAGGCATATGTCGTAAAATAAGAAAAATGATCTCTTAGCATAGTGGCTTACTAAACTTACTTAAAGTAATTTAAGTATAAAAATAAGATTGGAAATAAGTTAAATAATCACAATTCATTAAAAAAAATTATAACAATCATAAAATGAGAAATATAAGATTTACAGAATAGATATATGATCATTTTTTGCAGTGCGGGGAGGTCGGCCTAAAGAGGTGGAGGACTTCTCTTGGCCAGAATGACTGTTGAGCAGTCCAGTGATGGAGTGTTTGTTGTAGTTTGAAAGTGCTTCAAGTTTCTCAGAAGACAAACACGTTAATGTTCAACCTTCCAGCTTGATAGCACAGTGTGATGGGGAGATGCAGTTAATTGGTGGAATAGGCCATAACTCATTAGAGGGTAAGTCTGGGTTAAACTAGTCACAACTAAAATAGGTGCTACAAAGCACTCTTTGAGCGATGCAATGGAAGAACCTCTAGTTTTATTAAGAGATTTGTGTGTGTAAAGATACTAATACCAACCTAAGGATTGCTAGAACATTTGTATTGCATGAAGGTGGTACTTTAGACTTCTTTAGACTTTTAGAGAACCAAAAGCACTTGTTCTATGGCATCATGTAAAGAGGATGGAAGAATGCCCTGTTCTCCACTTTTCTTAGCCCTTTAACTGAAGGCCCTTGCTTTCCAAAAGGTAAAATATAAAAAGTGAATGCACAGAACTGAACAGAATGAATTGAATACTGAGAATATTGAGCATTCATTCATTATAAAGTGTTTCTTCTTGTACTGCACTTTATAAGCCTTAATCTTCCTCTACATCCGGACTGCTGCACTCAGCAGTTTAATGTACATTTACAACTCCACACAATGTAAGGTTTAAAGGTATGTAAGGTATTGTGTATGTGTGTGTGTGTGTGTGTGTGTGTGTGTGTGTGTGTGTTAGGAGGTGTGTGTTTGTCATTTGTGAAATTTTGTTGCTCTGCTCTGTGCGCTAATGTAACCAAAGACAAATTCCTTGTATGTGTGAACATACTTGGCAAATAAAGCTTGATTCTGATTCTGATTACATTGGTATTTATTTTACTAATTGGTATTCAGAAGCTTTGCCTTCTGTCTTAGCAGTAGCCTTCACTACAACAAATGTCTGTCCTTTAGATAGAACAGTTATTGTTTATACATGGAAGTGGTAAAAATCGGTATATTACAGTTGGTTTAGTTACAGTGCATAATAATTATATTAATTAAAGGCCAGATATCCATACCACCTCACCACAAAGTGTCAAAACCTGACTGAAGCTCTTTAAAGAAAACACTCATCAACATTCAACATCTATGATAGGAGGTTGGTATACCATGGAGAGATGATGGGATTGTTAAATCACCTCAAACATGTATTGATGTTGTTGCATATTGATACAGTAATAAGACTACGTGTATGCCTTTCACAGTGTGCTAATTTCAGTTCATTTGCACTATGAGAGGTATATACATCCTTCCAAGCATACCTAAAATGATGGTTAATTATGGAATAAAAATTATATTTAAGGGTGAATTGACCATGAATATGAAGATTTACTGTTTATTCTATCATCATACTTTTTTTTTAGATTAAACTGAAATGCATCTTATATTTGCCACCTACAATACTAAGATATGCTCCTGTAAATATAAATAAATATAAAAGAACACACTTGTATGTAAGTGTGTGTGTGTGTGTGTGTGTGCATATAAAACACTCCATCACGCAAATTTCATAAACAGATATTTCTAAGATGTTTCTCAGCCTTCCTGTTCCAGGCAGCGGAGGACAGATCTCAGCATTACACATCCAATTTGCTGAAACAGATGTTGTTTTGCATCTGCGTTGCCCTTAATGATGCGCTTGATAAACTTCCATTTCGAATTACAGGGAAGCAGGGAAATTCAGAGGTTAGCAAATGGCCGAGGCTAATTATTGTAATTTTAGGCTGCACTTCACCACCTCCATGTCCAACCACCTGCCTACAAATGATGCAATCAGCAAATTTAACACATCTCATCATCTGCTACAAACACAAAATGCCAAACCCACCGCATTACAGGCTAGACAGATTTCAATTTCCTGCAGTATGTATGAGCAGACCACAGTGTCTATAGAGGCCCCCCCCCCCCAAACTACATCTGTGCCAATAAGGTCCATAGACAAGTTATGAACTGGATATTGCATCATTAAGTAAACATTTATGGAACCTATGTATGGAAAATAGCCTACAAGGAATTGTCAGTGGAAGTATTGTGCAAGTTAGAGATCAGCCTACATTTATTTCATTTTGGTCATGAAGTAGAAACTATGTTTGTTGTTCAGAAGTTTCTACAAAGGAAAATGAGTTAAAAGTTATTTTAAAAGATAACAAAGATTAACTTATATAGAGAAAAGGGGACTCCTAACAACTGTCCAAGATCTGGCAGACCAACAAAACTGATTAATAAAAATAATGCTATATGTGTATGGAAATAAACAATCCTAAATGCACATATAAATAAACTTGTGTAAACTTGCAGAACATAGAATAAACACTGCACAAGGCTAGGGCAAAAGCTCCAAAGCTCTAATTCCTCATTTGTTGGAGCAGGCAAAAGATGAAAGGATAGTATGCAGGACAGGGCCAAAGAGCCACAGGGGTACTGTAGCTCATTTGTAAAGTAACACAGGTGAGCAGTGGGCTCTCCTTTATTCTTTTCTGTAGTTGATGCGGGGGTCACTTGCATGCAAAATAAAGAGGCATGGCCAGCGGCTTCCTTTGAAACACTTTCAAAAATGGACATCAAAAAAGCCACAAAGCATAATTTACACGACAGGCCTAATGAAGCAGGCTGATGAAGTTTTAATTACCATTCAGGCTCCCAGGCTGGAGCCTTGAGTAGCACACGATTCAAGCACGAGTCGCTGAAAGACTAAACGTTTTAGAGTGCAGGTCTGCTTCAGAAGGTTTCACCTGGTTGTACAGCAGCACATAGACAGTATACAGAAGCGGATATGTTAATTCTTGGGCTCTAGGCCAAAGACAGGAATGGGGCCCTCTGGATGAACATTTTTAAATTAGTTCTGGCCTCCCGTGTGGCACAGCCATTTACACTGCAAAAAAGATGAAATTTCTTGGCAGGTGAAATCGTCTTAAATGAAGTCTATATATCTAATGTTTCTCATTTTGAGATTGTTGTAAGAAAAAAGTCCTATATACTACATTTCTCATTTTATACCTGAGGTCTCCTTTTACTCCTTTTTATGTGCACTGTAAGCTCACTAGACAAAAGATTAGTCAGCTTGCGGTGGTAGTAACTTCAGACCTGTTGATGGCGCTGCACAAGCATGATGGGGTTATAAACACCTGCAGGGTGTGAGTGACAGGATTCATAGATTGAGAAGAGGTGCTACAGTGTAGTGAATGTCTTGTTCCATGTGTGGGTCCAAAGTAGATGATAATGATTGGCTAAAAGGAGTGATTGCATTTGGGCATCCAAAGGCCATAGTGTGAAGGAATTACCTGAGTTTGCAGGTGTATGGAAGCGTATGGTCATATGGGTCTACCAGCAGTGGCTAAATTCCCAGTTTACAGGAAACTCTCCTCAGAATTGTGCCAGTGAAGGCATCCACCAAATCTGGCTCTATATCTCTGATGCAAGACTGACTGAACATTGATGTCGTCTGCAGCCAGAACCTTGTCGAGTCCATGCCAAATCCAGTCATAGCTGTTATTTGTGCTCGTGGAGGTATTAGTGCATGCTATAGGTATGTTTCAGTCACAGGTGACTAATTCCTTTGTCCGGTGAGCTTATATGCCAATTATAATCCATTTTTACTTCACCATTTCCAACCTGCCTTTACCCTTTAGGATCTAACAGGCTGTTTTCACTACTGTGCCTTTAAGACTGATATATGTAAATATAAGAGTTTGCCCTAATTGTCTTTTATTGTGCTCCATTCAAAAAGCACTCTTGGCTGCTATATAATGTGGCCTGAACTGCTATATTTTGAGTGGGCAGATACATACATATGTAGTTTTTTTTCAACATCACAGAAACATGAAACAGGCTGTTTTCGCAGCATGGTTTGTAAATATGAAGTGTGTGGAGTGGAGAGTAATTGGCATGTTTTGAAACTAATTTATGTGAAAAAAACAAGAACAATCTGGTTATCCATTATCTGGGCCATTAAACTTTAAACATTAAAATTTCTAGACATTTTTAGATGAACAAGCAAAATAATTTGCCAATATAGTGAGATTTCACTTAATAATAAAACCCAAACATTAAAGAGCTGGGGCTGTAGGTAAAATGCAAAAAATAACAGAATGTAGTGATTTAATTCTGATCAGGTAAATTTTATATGATAGCGTTATTATATGATAGCGTTATTTTATTATAGCGTTGGTTGTTTTATTAACAGCACAATGATAAACACATACATGCATGCTCAAACTAACAAAACATTAACAACATTAACAACATTTAAGATCCTTTTCAGGCAGGCGTGCACCTATCATGAGCCCTGGTGTGTTGTCGTTTATGTGGACACGGCTCCTGAGCGTCACGGAACCAGTGCCAGCCAGTAGCAGGTGACTATATTTTACCTGATATAAATACATGATAAATTCCAAAAGCAATACCCACAACACATTCCAAAAAAGCTGGGACAGTGGCAGTGTAAGATAGGGAAGTTTGTGGAATGATCAAAAACACCTATTTTGGAACCTCCTGCAGGTAAACATAAAAGGCAATTTGTTGTTAGTGAGCAAGGACTGGTCAAAGTTCTCCACTTTGCAAAAATCTGTATGAATGAATAGCCCATAAATAAGAAAATGTTTCTTAGTCCATGACTGCAAGGAATTTGTTGAAGTTCTCTATCTACAGTCAATAACAGCAATGGAAGATTCATCCAGAGAATCGTTAGAAATCTGGTTTGGGGTCTGATAAGGCCAACAGCCAATATTGTACGCTTGTGACCTTTCATTGCTCAGACGACACTGTATTAAAACAACATGCTTCCACAATGTATTGAACCACATTGGTTCAGTAAACACACTTATTGCTTGTTCACTGCTGCATCTACAAATGCATGTGCAGCCACTCTGGGGTGCCCACCGGGACAACAGGCGGTTCCCAGGCTTCGGGCCCGATGTATGGAAGCGTATGGTCATACGGGTCTACAAGCAGTGGCAAAAATCCTAGTCTACAGGAAACTCTCCTCAGAATTGTGCCAGGGAAGGCATCTACCAAATCTGGCCCAACCACACAATTCTTTGATGCAAGAGTGGCTGAACACTGATGTTGCCTACATCCACAAACCATTCCATGCAAATGTAATCACAGCTGTTATTTGTTCTTATGGAGGTATTACATGCTTCAGTCACAGGTGACTAATTTTTTGCCCGGTGAGTTTGTATATATTACCAATGGCTAATAGGCTCCCTTAAGAAGAAGTGCAGCTATTAGCACCTATTAGCCAATATTTTTCTTAATAGGTCTGTGGGACATAAATGCTGTGATGTTTCACATTGCTGTATTAGTACCACTCAGTTTCTTTATCTGATCATAGCAGATCGACATGTAATTACAAATCTCAAGGGAGCTGTAATTGAACCTGCGCATAAGAAATGTGATGCCCTGAATAAAGAAAATTCTGTGCAATACAATTTTCAGTGTTCAGCATGAAGTGCTTTATTTCAAGGCTTTATAATGAATGGATAAAAGTTCTGGACCAGTGACCAGCTGGGGTCCCAGGGCAGGCAGAGTGTGTCCACCAAGGAGAGGTTTACACTGAGGGAAAATAAGCTTATTAACACACGTGGCACTGAGAGAGTTTCCAGAGAAGAGCATGTCAACTCCAAACATCTAAAGCCATATAGCTGAAGAGAGAGTCAAGGGATTTAGCACTTTCATCTCAGCGCTTGAGACGTTTAGGAGCTCCTGCAGGCAAACGCCAACTTTGTGCCTTGTGATGTCATGCTCAATATGCCTCATATCCCATCAAAAAAATCTGTTTTAGAAACCTAGCCCAACCTCTTCAACCTTGCACACATGCGGCTTCAGGCTTATTCACACCATTTAGAACATCTGTTCTAAATGATTATTAAAACGGTATTTGGATTCATTCTTACAAATCTCTTCAATTTATGAAGTGATTACTCTTGCGACACATGTAGGCATAACACACAGTTACAAATCTTTCATTAGAGCTGGGCACAGTCTTATACCCCAGAATTGTCTTAGGAAATTATCCTGGTAAACATTATTAGATGACACAGAGATTTAGATTAAATGGGCGGCACATAATGGCAAAAGTGCTGTAGATTTGAGTGAAGAAGCTCAATGTGGAGTTGAATCTATCCACAATGCTAATTTAGAGAGCTTGTACTGTTTTTAAAGACAGAAATGTGTTTTATTTGCTTGAAATAATAATTCTGATATAAATAATTCTGAGATACGATGGACACATCAGGGAAGTGCATGAAGCAATCCACCCGTCATACAGGGTATCCACTGTACAAGCCTCTGGAGGTAGTGATATGTCCTGGGAAAGATTCAGTTGGTCAGGTTGAGGTTCAGCAATGTTATGTGGCGAAAAAAATAAAGTCATCTGACCACCTGAACATACTGAATGACCATCCATCAATGAATGATTTCTTTACTGAAGATTCAGTATAGAGATTCAATTTTATTGCTTTTTACAACAACAGTCACTGACATTCTTAGTCTGTTGTGCCTGTTGATGTGCCTTTTTTGTCTGAATGGACCAAAAGAAATGGCCCAAAATTGATTGGAAAAAAGTCTGGTTCCTTTGACTTACATTAACGTTAAATGAGGTTTTTGGCCTCTGCTGTAAAGTTACCGTTTTGGAGATTGTTGTAGTTGTTTCTTTGGACAGCGACGATATGTTAACAAAATATCTTACACATAATAAATGTGATGGTAAATAATAAGAAAAAGGAGGATTTTTAATAATGGTCATGGAATCAGTCAACAAAAGGTCAAAGTGCAGATAATTCCTATTAAAAATGAATGCATGTATAACACACAGGCAAGGTAGTGCATCTTTCTATTTGGCTATGTTCACACAGCTGGTAAAAGTTGCCCAAATCTGATTTTCTCACTAAATCTGACTTTTTGTTAGGCTGTTCTTGATATCTTTTTAAAGGTGGCCTTTGTCCAACATTTGTCTGAACAGATCACACTCCTAAACTGACCCTGATGCACACAAGTACAAAGCTTCACGTGGGACGCTCATCCAAACAGTTAAATAGTCACGGCTGCCAACGCATACACGTCCACTGCCAGAGGCTTCAGTTTCAGCTGGACTTATTACCCAGAAAGGATTCAAGCTCGCTGTAAAAAATCCGGGTTATTCAGCCATGACCACCTCTTTTGTCTGAGTCCCTGTGATTTTTAAACTATGCTTTCAGATTTCCAACTTTTACTAGTGATTGCACAATGCACAACACTATAGTTATGCAATTTGTACCCTTCTGCTTCTTCCCCTGCATCTTCTTCTTGGTTGAGAGATTTTTGTCTGCTTACATAATATCACAGTGTTCAAGATATCAACACAGTTCCAACTCCGGAAAGAATGAATGGGGTGAAGATCTACACATCCATCTGCTGTACATCTGCTCAGGAAATGCCCTTTCTAGTTTAACACCTCGTGCAGCCTCGTACACTTACGGTCTACAGCCATTTCTTTCTAAATCTCTTTAACCACACACAGCAGTTTCGATAAGTGGCTCCTAAGTGTTTGTACAGAAACATTACCCCAAATGTTTGAGGTCTTGGCAACATAAAATTGTGATGAATGTCAAATTGGAATGGCATAAAAATCACATTAATCCTGATCTAGCTGGAGTGGCATGTTGGATATGTATTGGATTTCAGTACCAGATATGAAAGCTTCCCAAACTGGAACTGAAAATATCAGATTTAATGTGTTTTTGCTGTGCACAGATAACACAACTGTATCAAATATCAAGAAAAAGATCTAACTTGGGCCACTTTTACCTGTTGTGTGAACCTAGCCCTTGTCACCATTGACTATTCTGCCTATTCTGACTCGTGTAATTAGAGCTTTAAGTGCATGCTATCCATTGGAAAGAACATTGTATATCTTGTTCCATATAAACAAAGGGATACTCTAGTCGTCATATAGAGTGAGATGTATCTGAAAGGGTTTATTTTCACAGGCTAAGAAAGAAAGCATAACGCTATAAGATAAACATAAGATAATGTTTTGTCTGCTCTAATCCACCACCAAGCCCAGGAAGGAACCGGTAATTAGTGAATAGGTTCAATCAGGTGTCTTTAAGCAGGTGTATTTATTCCTGGGTTCCTTCTGTTCTGCACAGTTTCACATTTCCTCTACTGTAAGAAATCTGATTCAACTCATCCGCTAATTGCCAGCTGAATCAAACACTTAGGCATTTAATTACCCTCACCCTATTACACATATGCAATTACATAAGAGAAAATATGCTTGAATAAGACTCACGAATCTGAGTAAAAAC
Organism: Semaprochilodus insignis; assembly: GCA_034552555.1. NCBI lineage: Eukaryota > Metazoa > Chordata > Actinopteri > Characiformes > Prochilodontidae > Semaprochilodus > Semaprochilodus insignis. The sequence continues at coordinate 30,283,939 of CM067478.1, read as the reverse complement.
TGAATTGATATGCATGATGCAGGACTACATGCACACGGACCATAACCATGACTGACCTTAACAGTGCCAGACTGTCATGGAATGACAGCATGTCATCTTCAGTGACAAGATCAGCTTTTGTCTTGTTGGAGACGACCAATGAATCCGTGTGGGGAGGCACCGTTGTCAGTGTCAAGAAGAACAGTTTGTTGTCACGCGTCACACGTCCAGAAGGCCTGGTGTCACTCCATCTCTACCCCTGCCGCAAAATCTGCAGGAACTCTGTGAGAATATTCAAGCTGCATGGGATGGATTATCGCAGGACACCATCAGAAGCCTCTACAACTCCATGCCGAGACGTCTGGCATGTGGCTTTAGAAAACATGACGACCTGACGCCACACTGAGAGACACTACTGTACTGTATGTGTAGCTCAATAGATATAGCCCATATCAACATTGCAATCCGACGCTTCCTTCTATTCTTTTGATGATGAGTGTAATTGTGATGTTCTATTAAAAGATGGTGGACTGAGAGACACTAGAGTCTCTTCAGCTAAAATGAGTTGATTAAGAGTCTTGTTCCAGAAATGTTAATAAGACATTAGAGCCATAATGCCATAATAAATCATGCAACTTTTACTTTCCATACTTTAGTACATTTGAAGGGAAATAGTTTAGCACTTTTACTCAAGTGGAGGTCTAAAAGAACTTATACTTGTACTGGGGGAATATTTGACCTTCATCTCTACTTTAGCTCAGGTACTTGGTTTGTGTACTTCGTCCACTACTGTTGCCAACTATTTTCTTGTTAACAAGTTGTTTCAGCAAATCCATCGATTTTCACAAATCCATAGTTTCTTCAATCTGTAGAACCTGGAGAACTGTAAATGAATTCTTCCATTAAAAACTCCCACATTGTTGTCTGTTTGGTGTTCTCCATCCATTCTGGAGACATCCTGAAGTTATACGAACTAAATTATTTCTGAAGTTAATAATCGACAGTGAAGCAATAGCGGAATCAGTTTCACCTGGTGTTCCCATACTGCCGATTCTTGTGAAAAGAGCCTATACAGTTTAATTTGAGCTTAGTCAAAAAGTGACTTGGTTGTCTCTGTATAAGCAGAAATTGCTTACAACTTTCCATGTGATTTTTATTCTGTTTCCTTCTCTCACCAATTTGATCACTGCTAATTCCCACCCTCAGGCTAGGGCTCTCCCTAGAGCATGATGCCGCAGGCTGGGGAGAGTGAGGGCTGAGCGCTTCTGATCATCGCTTCAGAGTGCCGTGGAGTCACCGGGATTCCAGCTTGTGAGAGCAGATTTAGTATAGTTTTGTGCTGCTGCCGCTCGAATTTTGACTACTGTGATTTTCCAAATAGACACAACATCCATAATAAGGGCGGTCGCTGCTCCTTCGCCTCAGATGTGAAAATCTTCACAGATTTTTCCTCTCAAGGAGCAAAATATCATGAGTAGGTAATGAAATATAGAAACATAGATAGTAAACAGTGACACAGTTTAAAGTCTGTGCAAGGCTTCTCTATGTTTTGGCATTACCACGACTGCTGATGTTTCTTAGAGATGATCATTAGGAAAAATGGAAGTCCATTTCTGCCCGGTGATCAAAGTCATATGGTGTTAACGGTTTCTGACAACATTTTGTTCATTTTCAGCAGAACTTTCAGAATGTCATATATTCATATTACAGTCTTTTGAGTTCACTTAGACCCAATCTCTTCTTTTGTCCAGACTTAACACACAGCTACCCAAGCCACATACACAATATGCCGAATGTCTTACACTTCTGGAAAAAGCGAACACCCAAAGCTCTGTCAACTCTTGCCAGAATGGTATTTTTAAATCCAAACTCTACACACACATAGCCAACTAACAGCTTTTCTACACCATAGCTACACACTGATGGAATAAATAGACAACACTACTAGCTTGTGTTTTTTGAGTGTTCAGTGTAACACTCATACCTACATATATTTTCACAAATATACAGGCTATTTTTGCATAATTAGTACATAACCACTATAAAGTAAAGCACAATTATGGGGGTAATGTTTATTTTTTGGAACATTGCTGAAACACATATGCTGTAAATACAGTAACACATTACAAAATACAAAAATATAATAGGCCTGTAACTCCAAAGAAAAAAGGGGGGAAAAAATAGGATGTATCTTGTCTTCCAAGATGTATAACCTGTGACTTCTTTTATAGAGCTCAGGTGCTGATTTGTAAAGATTATCCAGAAGTGTTTTCATCTGTGGGGCCTGGGTTTGGACAGTGGGTTCATGGACATGGTGTTTGCATGGCAGTGTATTCCAAAAAGAAACACAGGGGGATCAGTGTGTATTGCTTAATTTAATGTAGCAACATGTGTTTAGTGTTTGGCTAAAAGTGTGTTTTAGAACACTTAGCTAGCTGAGTGTAAGGTAGAGAATGAGCTCATAGTTTAGAGTACCAGGTCAATAGAAAGGCTATTTGAGTTAGTAATTTCCAAAATTGTGCTACTAGTACCATTGTTTGGACCTTAGCAACTGCAAAAAACGGTATATCAATATATCAAGAAAAGTAGTTTGGCATACTAAATTAAAATACCGAGGTCATCCTTTTGGCTAATTCAGCAAATAAACGGCAACTGTGCATTAAAATGTGCTTTCACTGTAGAAGACATATTAACTTATACTATTGAAACTGTCTGCCTGTATGTGTGTGTGTGTGTGCGTGTGTGTGTGTGCGTGTGTGTGTGTACGTGTCTTCATGTTCTGTTTGTGTGTGTGTACAGGTGTGTAAAATGTGTGTGATTTATTGTTTGCCATACTGATTGTGATTTACATGAAAAAGGTTTATTATTTTGGAGTTACTTAGCAACAGGTGCAGTTGTAATCTCTGCCCTCACCTGCTGAGCATGCCGCTGGGGGAGAGTTTTGGGGGTTTGGGCATTGTGGTTGGCCTGGAAACATCACCCTGGCCCAAGTTCAAAAAGTGCCCCCCTCCCACCACCCTCCAGCACAACACACGGCATTAGATATTCTGTTATATTCTGTTATATTCTGTTATTTATCTTTCTCACACATCAACCTCCTGCTACACCATGCATAAGTGAATGAATGAATGTAATCTGTTTCAAGGGTCAGCTTCCTGATTTCAGAGAGAGAGAGAGAGAGAGAGAGAGAGAGAGAGAGAGGCACAATGTCTGAAACTATCTATCTATCTATCTATCTATCTATCTATCTATCTATCTATCTATCTATCTATCTGTCTGGCAGTCTGGCTGTTTTTTTGTCTGTCCATCTGTCTGTCTGTCAGTCTGTCTGTCTATCTATTTATCTAACTATCTGGCTGACTGTCTATCTGTCTGTCTGTCTGTCTGTCTAGTGAACCATACAGTTTGACACACAGTGACTAAGGCATAAACTACATACAGACATAAAGTTACTAATATACAATAAAGTAAGACAACACTGCAAACCTAGACTGCACAATACATACACTTCAGTAATTACACAGGGCAGGACTGTATAACCGTTGTTAGAAATTCAGGTCTTCAAGAAGAATCACGAGTCAGTATGCCATCCGGGTCACGGCACCAAATTGTTAGAAACTCGGGTCTTCCAGCAGAATCAGGAGTCAGGAGACTGGATCTTCAGTGTTGACGAGTTTATTGATGCACACAGAGATGTATGAGTACAACTCGGCCGATCACGGTCAATCTAGTCTTATTCACGTGCATGCAGAATCATGCACGGGCACCAGGCTTAGGTTGTCAGTCCTGTCAAGTCTGGTCCAGTCTGGCTCAGTCTAGTCTACTCTTACTCAGTCTGACATGGTTTTTAAGAGGTGAGGGTCAGGGAGGAAGAAAAAGAAGGGGTAAGAGGGGTAACGAAGATAAGGAAGATCAAGGTTTGAAGAAGGGGGTTGTTGGGGGTGATTATCACCTTAAGGTGGGAGACAGTGGGTCATTTCCATAGAAACTGCATGGCCGCTCCATAGGTGGGGAGACAATTTACATTTTCTGTAACAAAAGAGACCATCGCCCTTTCCCCACAACAGCAGGCCATTTGCTAGAGCCTAGTTGACACCATATGAGAATAGCAGAACTTGAGAGGATTACATTAGAAAGGAAAATAACGTATGTTGAGGCTATTTTCTTTCACTGTATAATATTAATACAGTGAGTATAATATTTATCAAATGTTTATTTCCAAATAAGGGCTTGTTTTATATCTTTCACATGCCACATACCTATAATGACCATATACCGTATCCATACAAACTAACATCATCTGCTAGTTGATTTGCTCTGTTTGTTGAGACCCTGCTAAGAATGCATGTTCCTGTTGAGGTTCAAGGTAAACAAAAGGATTAAATAAACAAATATATCTATCCATATTTATTTGAGTATGCAGCTTGGCAATAAGGTTATTGAGTTAACAGGCCTAAGAGAGTGGAACTATTCCACCTGCGCCCTGGTTATTATGAGCAAAAAGGTTACATGCTAAGAAACACAACAAACACTTGACTGATGGTAATTACATGGTTTACAACAGAGCAATTTCAAAAATGACTTTCACCTGCTCCAGGAGGTGCGGTGAATATTTTCTCCAATATTTTAGAACAGCAGTTACAGTAACATGGAGACTGGAGGACATGACAGAAGGATGAAAAATGTGGGAACAGAAAAGGAGACTTTGTGGTGTTTCTGCAATTATATGACTGAAACATACATGCAGCAGAATCCCAAAATGAATTCACTGCAGTGTTTCTCTGAATACAGAAGTGGAATTAAATGCTCACAAGATATGGAATGTATGGAAGGTTTGGGCACACCCCAACAAATGAGTGAAAATAACACATTAAATAGCACATTAATTAATGTTATTTGAGAAAAATGTTAATAAAAATAATAAAACATAAATCAGATGACTGTACAAAGATTCTAGCACATGTTATATTTCAGTTTATTTATATCCAATATGTTAAACGCACAAAAAAATAGAAACTGTATATACTGGCATATATATGTTTGCTTACGTAACTGGTGAGTGATTTACATTTACGGCATTTAGTTGACGCTCTTGTCCAGAGCGACTTACAAGGTTAATCATATTACAGGTAGGCCAGTGCATGTTAGGAGTCTTGCCCAAGGACTCTTATTGGTGTAGCACAGCATAGTCACCCATACCGGGATTCGAACCCCAGTCTCCCACATGTGGTGGTGGCTCCCTGGTGGGTAGTGGTGTTATCCGCTGAGCTACACCAACCATTTACACGATTTGTGTGTGTAAATTTCTGCATACGACTGTATACTACAGGAAAGACTGGAGTAATAATGAATGAGCTGCAGCTCACATAATTCACAGATGAATCCAGAGTTATTTTCAAAACCTCAATCAGGAACTGTCAAAAAACCTTACCGCAACATGCCAGGAGCTAGTTTACTAACAGACACGATGATCAATATTACAGATGGCAGGGATGCAATACCCTCTACTGTTACAGAGCCAGCATCAGTAGAAAAAGCTCGACTGGATGACAGAGAAAGAAAAAAACTAATCTGATCCGCTTGTGTAATAAATCCAGCCTGAGATATCACAGATCTGCTTCTAGCATAGCATAACGTAAAGGTTCTTCAGGGTCCAGCACAGCTTAGTGATTTTGCTGCTTAAACACATCAGTAGGTGTATTTGAACAGGAAATTCACCAAAGTGTGCAGGACACCAGCTCTCCGGGAGGGCCCCTATAGCATACTGATATTATGAAGACACAATAGTCGTAGATTATACTAGAACTGCAATTCCTTTACATTACTATTCAAAAATTTGGAATCGTTCATTAATTTATTCATTCATATTCCAAATCACTTATCCTTCTGAGTTGCAGTGGGTGATGGAGCCTATCCCAGCACTCATTGGGCAGAAGGCAGAAAACACCCTGGACAGGCCACCAGTCCATCACAGGGGAGAAAATCTACATAGAACAATCATTTATACAATATAGGTTTCAGTCTTATACACTAAACCACACCAAACGGTTCTGAAGTTGTATTCAGTATTTCACAGATTTTTTGTTATTTAGTATGTATTATAAAACATATACTATTATTATTTATATAACATGGGTCACAAGCACATAAACTACCTACTGACTGCTGCTTGTTTCACTCTGACTGGACTCGCGTGATGCTTGTTGTCATGTTGATGTCTATACTAAGTGGTACTCTCGCATGAGCGTAATTCTGGATCTGATTGCTGTGCATGTAAACCGGGGTTTGCATCAAATTGTTGATTAGAGTGGGCACATAAATACTTCATCTATTCCTGGAATGAGTCCAATTACACGGGTGAAAATCATATGATGTAAACAGCCAATGCTATACATCTTTCTCAAATATTTTAGAATCATCTACATCTACGTTCCTTCTTCATCACAGGACGAACATACGAGAATGACTTTATACATTTATCTGAAACTAGTTTATTATTATTATTATTATTATTATTATTATTATTATTATTATTATAAACACTAATTCCAAACATTTGAACAGTATCATATTAGATAGATCAGTATCATGTTAGCGCTGTTAACACTCATTTGAACTGCTGTGTTCAAAACGATAAGAAAAAGAAAAAAGAAAAAGAAAAAATCTTTCGGTTTTGTCTGGACAACAACATAACATTTTACCTGTATGAAAAAGCTTCTGAATCAATTGTGTTTTAAGCGTCTTGAAGGGCAATACAATGTGCTGTGCATTTAAGTGGCCAAATTAAATGGAGTCGGCATCAAACACCATATCTCATCATGAGTTTAAACACTGTAAGTCTTGATGAGGGAATGAACTGAATTTACTGAAAACCCAACATTAGCTATATCAAGTAGTTTTGGAGTTATGTGGTTCAAATTCTGTCAGATCTCCTCGATGCTGATATGTGTCCAGGTCTGCTTGTACTAGGAGATGATTCTAAAGTAACTCTTAACACACAGCAAAAGAGAGTGTTAATGGCAGCCCTAACAGCCTCCAAAAAGTCTATTCTGAAGGGTTGGTTTGTGCCAGGTATCAAGTTATGTTTGTTATGTTGGAGTGAGCCACAGCCAGATTGAATAAGGCAAAGGCTGCAACAATTCAGAACTGGTCAAGGGCTATTGCTTTTGTCTAGGCCTTATATGGCTATAAACACCTGCAGGGTGAGAGTGACAGGATTCATAGATTGAGAAGAGGTGGTACACTGCAGGGAATGTCTCATTCCATGTGTGGGAAATGGGTCCAAAGCAGATGTTAATGATTGGCTAAAAGGAGTCATTGCATTTGGGCATGCCGAAGGCCATGGTGTGAAGGAAATAGCTGAATCTGCAGGTGTATGGAAGCGTACAGTCATACGGGTCCACCAGCAGTGGCTAAAATCCCAGTCTACAGGAAATTCTCCTCAGAATTGTGCCGGGGAAGCCATCCACCAAATCTTACCCAACTGCACAATTTGGGTAAGAGTGGCTGAACATTGATGTGGCCTACATCCAGAAACTTGTCCAGTCCATCCACAGATGACTACTTGTCCGGTGAGCTTATTTACCTATTAATAATAAGTTACAAATCAAAAACTGGAATACTTTGATTGAAAATGAATTTAAATTTTAAATAGATAAAGATTGAAAATGATATTCATGCCAAAATGCCATGCAGTTTTCGCCACAAACCAAATGAGGTACAGCAGTAGGTGCAATGCTAGCACATCCTGAGACATCCCTTTGAAAAGTCTATGACACCTATACTCTGCTAGTGAAAGGAACTTAATTAGAGGGGGGTCAGCGCTGCCTGCTTGTGTTTAGCAGGCATCATAGATGAGCCTCATCTGACACACAGGCCATTCTATTATACATCTGGAGGAATATCCCCATGTTCTCGGCCGTGCAGAGAAATGACAGAGAAAATTAAATGAGCTACACAAGACCAACTGATAAATAGTAGATGGAGAAGATGATTTCAGTCATGTTGACTGCCCACAGTTCCTGCACGGTGCATGCTGACCATGTGCAAAAGGCTTGGTTAGTTTCATTTCTAATATTGCAGCACATTGTGACATAGTTTCAGAGTTAAATATTAAACTGATTCCTCAGCACCATACAAAGAGACTAAACCCCTAAAGCAAACATCAAGTCTTGATTTCATGGCTAAAACAAGGGGCTATAGAAGTCTCCCAATCAAGGAATGTGCAGTATCAAGGTTTCCTCTATTGTAATATCAGCCTCTTAAATAGTTAATTAGAGGCAAAAACGACCGTGGCTTCTTCTCGTTATTTTATTTGACATGCATGATTTGCTTGTCACGACAAGGCCTCTCCAGTGCCGTCATTATCACGGCCAACTCATTGAGGCTTCATTACTTTAGTCTCGTTTCACTGTACAAATCTCTGCAGCTCTTGGAGTGAGGGGGCAGCTGCTCTGAGGAGGCAAACACCGAGTCCTTTCAGCTCAGTACTGCAATTACTGAATCCCCCTAGTCCATTAAGAGTACTCTTTTTCATCTGTGTGGGCTTCGGTAGATCTGTGGATGCACTTTCTGACCCTTCAATTCATCAACGTGGTGCCATATAAACTAGCGGACAGTATACAGTGAGGAGCTAGGGGTCATGTTAAAATGGTCACATCTGTAATCAGTGTGTGGATGTTGGTACTAAGTCACTTTATTAACAGCATCCCTCCACACTCCAAAAAAAAAGTTCATCGACACAAAAGTCCTAAAATATGTCCTTCTGGTAAACACACTGCAAGCATCGTATAGATAAACTCATCAAAGCAGAAAGATGGAGAGCCCAAAGAGAAACCAAGAACATACACTCGTCAGCAAAAAAATAATTACACCCCGAAGGAAGTATCAGATTGCAATGCTATTGGGAAGGAAGATAAAGGTTACCAGGAACAATAAATGATGATATACTGTATTTACTCTGATATGGGCAATATTTATTGAGCTACACATACAGAAGTAGTGTCTCTCAGTATGGTGTCAGGCTGCTATGTTTCTTAATGCAACATGCCAGATGTCTTGGCATGGAGTTGTAGAGGTTCCTAATGGTGTTCTGTGATAATCCATCCCATGCAGCTTGAATATTTTCATGCAGTTCCTGCAGATTTTGCAGTTGGAGTGGAGGTGGAGTGACACCAGGCCTTCTGGAAGGTGCTGACCATGGTGTCTCCACACACGGATTCTTTGGTCGTCTCCACCAAGACAAAGGCGGGACACATTCTGTCAATGGTACTGGCACTAACAAGATGACCCATGGAGGGCGATAAGGCCCGTCCTTGCTTATGTCACATGCACACCCAAGCATGAAACAGGTTTAATTCCGGTCGGTTGATTCATTCTGGGTGCAACTATTTGTATGTATAAAAATGGAAGCTATTTTAAGGGCACACTTTTATTTTGTAGTATTTATACCCATTAATTGATACACCGAGTTGAATCAGGTGTGTTTGCAGCAGAATTTTGCGAGAATTCATATGTTTTGCTTTTGGGCCCTTGTAAATACAAATAGTACACTGAGCTCCCTCATTGACAGCTGTGTATGTGCATTCGTTGATGAGCCGAAGGATACAGACTTATATGACTTCCCTTAAACACGTCATGCAGATAACATATTGCAGTCTCAATTTAGTTTGGTTCTATGTGTTAATGACCGACATTGTGAGATTAATCTGTAGCATCCATATGCCTTAGTGATACGTCTGCAAACTATGGATCAGATTCACCAGCAAAGACATCAGTAGAGAAAAAACCTTGTGGAGTAATATTACAGGATTTCATTACAGGTGGTTAGAAACTTTAGAGGTTTATTTGGTGTGAGATTTACAAGGAGTGACCAAACTTTAAGGTGTGAAATTAATTTATTTCCTTGCATGCTGGTCTCAAACAGGACATCAACATTTTCACTCATTTCCCATTAGCTCTCGCCAACAAGTGAAAGACAGTCTGGTCTGGTCTATGCCATCCTCCTTATTATAAGTCAGTATGGTATCAAAATGATTTAGAAGCTGTTATTTTAAGCTATAATTGTTACATAATGTTGCTTTAAGGAGAGAAATCACCAACCTGTTAATTAATTGTGAAGTTTTGGTTAGAAAGATAAGCATTAAATGACCAAAGGAAAATCAAGAATTTTTCCTATGATGTAGCTGGTCTCAGCCAAATGAGCTCTCACACTGGTTAAAACTTCATTTTTTTTATGGTTTTACTTTGGTAGCCCCTTTCACTCTGTTCTTCAATGGTCAGGACCACCACACTCTTTTTAAATAGTCTCTACCATATGCTATTTCTGCAGTCTTCAAAACTGACCTATAAACTGCTGATTGAGCTTTAAAATTAGGGCTAAACTGGAGGCAAAACAGATGCATGAATCATGAATCAATAAAGCACCTCCAACTGGCCTGGCTGCACGACTTTAAGCTGTGAGAGGAAACCCATGCAGACCCAGGGAGAACACGCAAACACCACACAGAAAGGACCGTGGACACCACAGCCAGGAATCAAACCCAGGCCTTTCTTGCTAAAAGGCAACAGCACAAATGAACCTTGTTAGCTAGCTCTGTCTCATTTACAGTACTCATAGTGTTTATTAATGGCCAATGTCCCTGAGAACTAAATAAATACTCAAGTAAGGTACATACAGTGCATCAAAATCATATTTTAAACAAACAAGTAATATTAGGTTGTAGTACCCAACCATTCAGAAAGAGCTTATACACTACATTACAAAGTATTCACTCATCGTTCCAAATCATTGAATTCAGGTGTTCCAATCACTTCCATGGTCACAAGTGTATAAAGCCAAGCACCTAGTCATGCAGACCGCTTCTACAGACATTAGTGAAAGAATGTGGCCTTCATGTGGCCTTCAGATTAGCTTAAGAACTGTGTAGAGAACTTCATGGAATGGGTTTCCATGGCCGAGCAGCTGCATCCAAGTGCAAAGCGTCGATTGCAATGGTGTAAAGCACGCCGTACTTGTCTGACTGCATTGTGACAAGTGTAAAGTTTGTTGCAGGGGTGGGGGGGGGGTACGGTATGGGGTTGTTTTTCAGGAGTTGGGCTCGGCATCTTAGTTCCAGTGAAAGGAACTCTTAATGCTTCAGCAGACCACGAGATTTTGAATACTTTCATGCTCCCAACTTTGTGAAAATAGTTTGGGGATTGCCCCTTCCTGTTCACACATGACTGCGCACCAGTGCACAAAGCAAGGTCCATAAAGACATGAATGAGGGAGTTTGTGGAAGAACTTGACTGGCCTGCACAAAGTCTTGTCCTCAACCCAATAGAACACCTTTGGGATGAATTAGAGCGGAGACTGTGAGCCATCAGCGAGAACATCAGTGTCTGACCTCACAAATGCACTTCGGGAAGAATGGTCAAAAATTCCCATAACACATTCCTACACTTTGTGGAAAGCCTTCCCGGAAGAGTTAATGTTGTTATAGCTGCAAGTGGTGGGCCGACATCATATTAAATCCTAAGGATTTAGAATAGGATGTCACTGAAGTTTGTATGTGTGTGAAGGCAGACGAGCAAATTCTTTTGGCAATATAATGTATATACACTTAACCTAACAAGGCACAGGTGGAGCTAATGACCACTAGGGCAGGAGTCAGGATGGTGATTCCATGACAACTTTAAACACCAAGGGAACACTGTAATGATGCTGGCAGATGGCAAGCAAAAATACACATGTTTATAAAGCAGGCCATTTAATTTACAGCATGGATGAACGTTTAAGAAAGGCCTCTAGCCATAGAAATGAAGCAATTCTAATCTAAGAGGGAGCAGCTCAGTCACGCAAGGAGCTCTGAAGTGGTAAGAAGTGCTAGAAAAACACTCTAGCAGACTCGGCCCTACGAGTGCACAACATCCACTTGCTGGAAATGTGCCAGAGGACACACTTTATCTACAGTTTATTGTGCTAATGTCAGCCCTGTGCACAGGCAGGTGTTCAAACATCACCAGGCCCCTGTCTTTGGCATTTCAGAAAGGGCTATGTCTGAGTAAAGTGTGAGGGATGTGTGTTGGATGAGGATGGGCACAGCATGAACCAAGCCTGGTTGATGTTTAAGAGTGCACTTTATAGTGTGGTGAGGCTAAGCAGATGCATTCGCCATCTCCATCTGTTTATTTCTCTCTGTTGTCAAGTGAGTTGTCCTGAGAGATGCAATATACAAACATGCCCATGTGCTGTTGTACAAGCACACTGCTCCGCCATGCCTGCTCCATCTGGTGGCTTAGCGTGTGTGTGTTTGTATGTGTGTGTGAATGTTGTGTTGGAAGCTGGACCCAAAAATACAGATATAAACTTTGATCTAAATAGTAGCAGGTGGGACGACTACAAAGCACATTGTCGTGAATTGTGTTGTCTGCATATTAATTAAGGTAAAAATCGTCTATTCGGCTTTTTAATCTACTGTTCTCTTTTAAACACTTAATATCAAAGGCTAAAGGCTGCAGCATGCTGGACACATGGGAGGGAGAATCCGATAAATGGCAGGTTCATGCTCAATTTTACACTCTACCTGTATAAACTGAATGAAAGAAAGCTTTCACCATCTCATTAGCTGATTAGCTGAGGAAAAAGACTGACTGCATTTCTTTGGGTAAAAATGATCTACTATGGCTGTTGGGTCAGTCAGGTACAGCGATAGGGGCCGTTCTTGTGCAGCTGAGCATGAAACTTGAGTCATTTGCATGTCTCACAATGTCAAACCTACCCACCATGTTTCATTCCTGGCCGTTGATTTTTTCTGGGTGCAACTATTATTTTCATGATGAGTTTATATAGTAATTACATGGAAAACAATTCATAACCAAGTTATTCTTAAGTTGTAGATGTGCGTGTTAAATTGCCTATATAGTGAGTTTAACCTCACACGTGTTGCCATATATTCTTACTCCAGAGAAGCAAATAGCAGGCATTTTCATTGTGATATTTCAACTCTAGAACTGTGGCTATTAGAGCAAGATGCCCTGTTGCAGTCGTCTACAAACATTGAGGCAGTTATTTTAAAATCAACACAATTTGCAATAAATTAACATATACTTTACAGGGGAACTCATGTACTGTATAACATTTTTTTGCCAAATTTTACTGCCTAATTTGGAACATATTAGGAAAAAAAACCATAAAATTAAATAAAGTGTCATGACCGTTGGTCATAACTGCACAAGTCACTTTTTGTTTCAGTTTTATTTTTGTTTATATGTTACATTCAGCAAATAAACAGTATATCCCTGCAGAGGACATGCACTTATTTTTAGAAAATCAACATAGCACGCCACTTAAGGCACTAAGGGGTGCCTAACCTTTTGCATGCCAGCATGTAAAACTCAAAACAGAAAGAAAAAAACTCAGCTCTGTGATAATGCTCATTTTGACTGGACTTGTTTTTGCCTTTCTATATTAAACACAAACATGTGAAGCTTTTTGGGCTGATTCTACTGCCAGTTCCTAATTATGTTGGTAGTACATCTTATGTCTAAGGCTTTCAAGTCCAGTTAAAGAAGGAGTAACCAATAGGAGAGCTTGCTTGGCTGTATCCTACTTGGGTGACATTTCATAGGGTTTTTCAAGAACTTCAATCTTTTTTTCAATCAAAACTTAACAGTAAAAAAGTGCACGACTACTGTGTTTCATTAAATACATCAAGGCTGAGGATTATACTACATAACAATAAACATCCCTAAAAGGCATAGAAGACCCCATAGATAGTATTCCCCACTTCCCAGAAAGGAATCCATCAACTAAGGCTGCTTGAGCTTCTCTCATCCAGTGATGGGAAACAATGCTGATCCGCTATCAACTATGACAAACATGAAAGAGGACATGGCTTAACTGCTCTTGAACATTAAAAGGAGAAAGATTCTGAATGAATTATTATATATTTGTCATATGTACTTATATGTATACATATGTACATACTGTGTGTATTATATATGATACACTGTATGACCAAAAGTAAAAATTACATAGGTCAGGTGTTTAATAACACCAGTAGCCGACAGGTATATACAGTCAAGCACATAGCTCTGCATCCCTGGGACTAGAAAGGGTTGTCGAGAAGGATCTGGTGACTACAAACATGAACATTGTCATAAGGTGCGATATTTGCCATGAGTCATGAAGTTTTAGCCCTTCTCGATCTGCCCAGGTCAATTGTACATGCTATTACTGTAGGTTTCTAGGAGCAAATTTACTCTGTTGCATCACTCACCACAAGTTGCATACTGCCTCTAGAGGCAACATCAACACAAGAACTGTGTGCACAGAGCTTTATTAAATGGGTTTCCATGGCTGAGCATCTGAACTGAAGCATATGGTCAACATGCACAATGCTAAACGTCGGCTGTAGTCGTGTAAAGCACACCACCACTGAAAATGTATTCTCACACTTCACCATCTTATTGTCTGATTAATTAATCTGGCTTTGGGGGATGCCAGTAGAACATACTAAGTACATAATAAGTTTGGAGTAGGAGGAATTATAGTGCAGAATTGTTCAGTGTTTGGGCTCCTTTAGTTACAGGGGAGGGTAATGTTAATGCTACAGCATGCAATGACATTTTAGACCTTTATATATCTTGACATTATTTGTTGGGTTTGGTGTGAATTCCAATGAATTGGAATGAATTAGAGCATCAAGGCCTCTTTATCCGTTATCAGTGCCTGACCTCATAAATGCTCTTTTAGGTAAAAAAAATAAACACACTCACACACACACACACACACACACACACACACACACACACACACACACACACAGATGCACAAACACACACACACACACACATACATTGAGACATGACCTTAAAACTTGAAAAGAACTGAAATGAGAAAAAATATAAAACATTCCATTCTGTTAGAAAGTAGCTGCCAAACATTCTGAAATCAGACCTGCCCATGGCTTTGAAGTGACGTCCGGTTTGACAAAAAAAGCCAGAAATATGTGCATGGAGAAGGACTTGTTCCCCTGGATTTCCAGCTATGTCATCATTTCCTCTGACCCTGCAGAATAACCAATCCTCCAGCTCGAAGAGAAGCTTTCACTGGTCAAAGGAACAGATTCCAGCTTCAATTATCACTCCAAATTAGAGTGACTCATTAAGACCGAATTCATTATTTGTAATCCCCTTTAGAATTAGGTTTGGTTTGGAGCTCTTCTGTTTTAAATAATTACTCCATGCAAGTTTTATTCGCAGGGAAATTCAATGACATGCATTCAGCAGGCCGTGTGGCTAAATAGGGCAATATTTATATTATGTAGAGGGTCCGCATTAGACGCTTGGTAGATTCCCAACTTGTCTAAATGTGTAACAAGACTGCATGATATAGATAAAATAATATGTGATTCTTTTGCTACATATCACAACTGTAGTAGATCTTGCAGCACTGGACGAGATGGTCCCAACATACAGTTTTAGGACTAATTAAAGGGCTCATTTTCATACTGGAGTCTTCTGAGTTATCAGTATTGCAGACACCAATATTGTGGCAACAATTAACAAATGATATGTTTTGTAGTAATGACATGTAGGAATAATGTGTTGATGATGGAATAGACAATAACAAACACAAGCAGCAGCAGCAGCAGATGAGCAGCAGCAGATGAGTTATGGCCTAACTTTGCCTCTACAGTGTGGTCCAACAGTGTAGGTGTGTTTAATAGAGTGGACAGTAAGTGTACACAGTGCACAGCGAAGCACAGACTACCATGTCTGGTATTACTGAGAATGGCCAACTCAGATAATCTGGTCAGCGGTGGTCATTTTTCATTGATGGATTGGGGAGCTGATCAATTGAAGCAACAGGCGATCTATGGTGGAGGTCTGCACAAGGCAGGTTCACCTGCGGGATTCATTTTGAGGCAATGCAGTCATGGTGGGTAAACAACCAACACGTAGCTGGGAGGGCACAAATGAGCACCAATATCGGTACCTTGAAGAAGCTGAATTGACGCATCAGAGGAGCTACCTGGAGACTTTTGGACATATAATAAATTTCATGTGGTGTTTCCATTATTCTGTACACCCCCTCTATCTATTCTGTCTACAGTATAGCCATTAAGTTGTCTTTAATGTTATTGCTAACCCTGAAGACTGAAAACAAATGCAGTCCATCCAAATGTGGTCAGAGAGAGACAGAGAGGTCAGCATGACTTACCCAGGCAGAACTCCAGGTGTGGAATTCTCGGGATCAGAATGACACCAGTGTGAGACGGAGGGGCTGGAAAAGAGAAAAAGAGCAAAAAAGTGAATGCAATTTCTTCATACACGCATTAGGGAATGGGCTAAACTGGGCTAAAGACATGCTAAACTTGGCACATGCAATGCCACAAACACGCCTCCGCTGCCCTGCTGCCATTCTTTCTTATGTACATCTAAAACAGGTACAGCAGATATTTCCGAGAAGATTTGATGTAAGGTAAACCACTTAAGAAATAAAAGATCAATTAAATATATACTGTAAAAGATAAAGAGAAAATGAGGGGTGTCATGGTGGTGCAGTGGGTGGCACTGTCGCCTCACAGCAAAAAAGGCCTGGATTTGATTCCTGGCCAGAGCATCCGGGGTCCTTTCTGTGTGGAAAGATTGGTGCTGGCACAGCGGATGGCACCACTACTTCCCAGGAAGCTACCGCTCCATGTGGGAGGCTGGGGTTCAATTCCTGGTCTGGGTGAATATGCCTTGCTACACCAATAAGAGTCCTTGGGCAAGACTCCTTAGACTGCATTGGCCTACCTGTAATTTGATTAACCTTGTAAGTTGCTCTAGACAAGTTTACATGTTCTCCCTGTCTCTGCATGCATCATTTTGGACATGCTAAATTGCCCCCCATGTGTGAGTGTGTGTCTGTGTAGCTTGGCGGCCTGTCCAGGGAGTTTTCTGCATTCCACCCATTTAACGCTGGGACAGGCTCAGGCAAACCCCAAAACCAGGAAAGATAATGCGGTTTGAAAGACGAATTAGAGAGAGTGTGAGAAAATGAGGCTCCTAACAAAGACCCAGTAGACCACGGAAACTGACACCAACAGATAAACAGTACTTCAAGCTTTCACAGGTGTTTATGCCCATCCTGCCACTATGAGAAGATCACTCAACAGTAAGAGTCTGAAAGGATGTGTAGCTGTCAAGAAAAAGAGAAAAGTAGAAAAAAGAGTGTATTTTGAACTGGAACACTGAAACTGGACATCTGAAATGTGGAGTAAGATTATATGGATGGAAACTTGTTTTTGGAATTACTTAGATGAAAATGCAACCAACTTCTAAGACTGAACTTTGGAGTTGTGGACAACTTGGAATTATACGATGGAAAGTTTCCATCAGCAACCCCACGCCCCAGGAGGATTAGCATCTTAGGCGATGAATGGATGAATAAATACTTGCTGTAATGTCTTACTGTAAATGCTGTAAGCTACATGATACAGTAAATCAGCATGAGACCAATGCAACCAGTAGCCAGTATTTTACAGTATTGCGTGGGGGAACTTCTATAGTCTGGTTACCTGTTTGGTGGCAGAGACTCTGATTGGGGTGGTGATGACAGATATGTTTAGTCTATGTTTAGGCTTAATCTGGGCTTCATTCCCCAACTTCACATGACAAGTGAATTTACTTCAAAAGTCAGACGGGAACTGCTATAGAAATAATTGGGTAACACTTTCTCTCGCATGGGTATTAATATTTGCCCTTTATCTATTATAGATACAAAGTGTTGAAACATGGACATGGATAGACATTACGTCCACTAACTCTAAAGGCTAATGAGAGAGAAAAGGGTTAGGAAAAACCCTTCTGCCTTCACGTTGTCCGCTTAACGCGCCAGGCATAAAGGCTCTGAACGCGGAGTGATTGATGGTGGCAGCCATTTTAGATTATGCAAACCAACTGCAATCTATTTCTCAGGCGGCGGCGCATGTCAGAGCGAGAGAACATGCCCATCCATTGCTGTGAGTGGATTCGGTGACAGACAGCTGAGAGAGGCCGCACGCCCCACACCATCTGCCCCAGTCACCTCCACCTGAAGGCCTCAGGGGCGCCCCAAAGCTCACAGGCCACAAGCAGGGGGCTGTATACACTCCCGCTAAGCCACTAATCTCATCATATCACTCATGTACTCTGACTAATGTACCTGTCCTCAGAGCCAAATGACAGGACAAACGCAAACCCCTGACAATACACACTTACCTAACAAATCGTTAATGCTACACTCTGAGATGTTGTCTGTTTGAATCTATCTACCAAGTAGCTACAGCCACACATGCAACAAAAGCAAGGACAGGCCTTATCGCGGTACCTGAAAGAATATATAAGATCGTCCTGTTGAGTGTGCTGATGCTGTTGTGTTGTGTGCAAGCAAAGTATGCCTCAGAGAAGCGTTTGAAAGCAATTTAAGGAGAGTCATGGAGTGAATCAAAATTGACAGCGGGTCATCTTTAGTGCTGAGTCCCGCTTTTGTTTTGGTGGAGACGACCAACCAATCCGTGTGTGGAGGCACCGTGGTCAAAATGAACGGTTTGTTGTCACGCATCACACATTCAGAAGGCCTGGTGTCACTCCACCTCCACCCCTACAGCAAAATCTTCAGGAACTGTGTGAAAATATTCAAGCTGCATGGATTATCGCAGGGCACCATGAGGAACCTCTACAACTGCATGCCAAGATGTATGTATGTTGCATTAACGAACGTGGTGGCTCGACACCATACTGAGGGACTCTACCTCTGTATGTGTAGCTCAGTAAATATTGCCCATATCAGTCTAAATTTATCATCATTTATTGTTCCTCGTAACCTTTATCTTCCTTCTGAATAGCACTGCAATCCGACACTTACGTCTGTAGGCATGTGTCTGAAACTCCTCCTGCTTCCAGTCTGGCACCATATATATTCACATGCTCACCTTTTGTTTCCCATGAGAAGGTTCTCACAATCCGCTTTACCACCCTGTCTCCTCCCTGCTCCTCAGTCCTACCACAATTACAGGGGTGACTGGCCTTCTAGCTACATGCCGAAGCTGCCCAGAACTCCAGCACTAGTTCTTAGAGTTCCTCCCACTCCCGCAATCAGTCTTCCCTCATACTACTACCACTTGTTGAAGGCACAGTCCTAACTAAAAATGCATTAAAACTCTAATACACTCAGAAAGAAGATTGTGAACAGCCCATACATAGTCCAGTGCACACTTACACAACACTAACGTTCATTGATCTTCCAGGCCGCTTAGCCTACTGGGTCATGGGGGGGTGCTGGAGCCTATCCCAGCACTCATTGGGCAGAAGGTGGGAAACACCTTGGACAGGCTGGTGGTCCATCATAGGGCAGACACACAGACATACACCTTCACTCACACCTAGGGGGCAATTTACCATCTCCAGTTCATCTGACTGCATGTCCTTAGACTGTAGGAGAAACAGTGCCACCCTTCAGTACTAACAATCAGTGTAAATAAAAACTACTTTACATCAAGTAAAGACACCCTGTATAGATTATTACATGAAGTAAGCCTAATACAAAACCACTGGAAAAACAATCAAACCTACAAGTTCTCTCTGTGCTTCACGAGCTACATATATATCTATATATTAACACACACAAACATGGATGTTAACAGCTGCTTTCTCTCTGTTATATGATCTAATTTTCTAAATGCTTGTTATTGAAATAGTATCATTTTACATGGTACCTTTCTTAAACTCCTGCTGTAATTGTATTGAATGCAGTTATGTTGGCCACCCCAGAATGGTGGCACTGCTGACGTGCCAGGATGAACCCAATGCAGCATCCATGGTTGTATATCTAAGGTTTTTATCATACTGTCTTAACAAGAAAGTGTTAATATACACTTATCATCAAAAGAACAGTTCCACTGCTGAGCATGAAACATGTCTCACAGTGTCAAACCTACCCACCAAGTTTCATTCCTGTCAGTTAATTATTTGGTTGACTATTTGTGCAAAAAAAAAAAAAAGAGAGAGAGAGAGTATAATCCTTTCTCAAGGGTGCAGATATCCAAACATATGTGTTGTGACTTTATCCAAAGCAAAATGCAGCCAAACTGTGGAAAGATGCTTTTTCAGACAGGTTGTCTAGAGAGTGACAGCAGAATATCTCACACTCTGTGTGCATGTCAAACTCGAACCGTCACTGGGTGGAATCAAGTATAAATCCTTTGAAGTCGTCTCTGGATTCCCAAATGCCTTGAATTGACGGTTTGACTCACAATCCTACTTCTGATATCTTATATGGCTTATAAACTTACTGAATGGTGCTGCTGACTCCAGCCTGCACACATTTCTCATTTTGGGGGCTTTATTATTATTTAAATAATAAAGGCTGTACTTGCTTAAAAAGAGCTCTTTCAGTTCTCTTACAGGATTGGGGCTGTAGAGAACAGCTAATTAATCACACATGCATATACGGCTGACTGTTCATTTTAACTATCAATTAACTATTTACCTCTTTCTCAGACTGTTTTTTTTCTCTTTCTCAGGCTGCTTTTCTCTCATTGCCAAGCTGCTTTCTTTCATACTCAGGCTTAGTTATGTGTCTGACGCATGTGCAGTTTTGAGACAGAAACACAAAGTAAGTTTATTGTACTTTTTTCCTTGTCTGTTAACTGAAGTCATATATCATTGTACCTTTGCTGCACAGCGTACATAAAATAGAATGAAGGAAGCCAATATTGATCCAAAAAACATTTTGATCTGGACACTCTAAAAGAGGATATATATTTTTACTTTGTAATATCACATTCCTTCAAAATCTGAATTCAAATACGTAAGGCGTACATTAAGGCCTTGTTCAAACTGCCATCCCAAATCCAATTATTAGCGTATCCAGATTGTATCCACCTAGATTTGTGATAGTCTGGAAGGGCATAAAACCAAATGAAAATGTTAGCAAATCGGATTCAAACCACATTTGGACGGGGGTTTAAACTGTGATTCCAACCGTATTTTTACAGATACGTCTCAGTCTGGACACTCTGGCCGCTCAGATGGGATTTTAAAGTGTCTTTTGCGTCACTTGTAATGCCGCAAACATCGGTGATGTCAAATCCAGTGTGACGGAAGTGCTGAGATCGTAATGGCACATTTGTCATTATCTTACATTACAAACATTACAAATCTGATTTGCCTGCAGTCATTACGTCAAACTAAACATCAGCTAACAATAGCCTAAATGAATAGTCATGTGCAAAAAAGCCCAAATGTTTTGCACTTCACTTCAGCACATTTTACTGTTTATTTACTGTATTTAAAATATACTTTAACACATTTAACAAAAACCAAAAATAAAATGTGGCCTGTGCAAACATTAGGATATATATTATATTTCATGTTTAATAAACGGGAAATAAACAGAACTAAAATAGAAGAAATTTGTCCATATTTGCTTTTGCTTTCTGTAGAGAATGAGTTCACTTATTTGAACCTATTTAAAGTTAACAAAATGTGTCAAAATGTGGGATCTGACCAGGAGTGCCCAAACTTGCACATGACTGCTAAATATCCAAAACACTCATTGTCAAAAAAAAATGTTGCACAAACAGTTGGAAGGAATCAACCAACAGGAATGAAACTTAGTGGGTAGGTTTGATATAGTGAGACATGAGCTCGATTCAACTTCACACTCGACTGCGCATGTGACGTAAGCAAAGATGAGCCTTAACCTCCTGAGACCCGGACTTTAGCTTGGTGTGCATTTTTAATTTCTCCTATTTGTGATTAGTAGGACGTAACAAGTACAAAAACTAAACTTTGTCTTTGTACAGGAAATTGTTTTGGTGTCCTCATATGAGGCCAAGGGGTCAACGTTTTAAAAGATTAAGTATCATGGTGCAGAGAAGCAGAAATTTAATGTCCTCATATGAGGGCGCAGGGTCTCAGGAGGTTAATGCAGTACATGACTGACCCAACAGCCACGATTGCAGACATGCCCTTCATGAGTCATCCT
The DNA here is from genome assembly GCA_034552555.1 of Semaprochilodus insignis. NCBI lineage: Eukaryota > Metazoa > Chordata > Actinopteri > Characiformes > Prochilodontidae > Semaprochilodus > Semaprochilodus insignis. The sequence continues at coordinate 30,261,960 of CM067478.1, read as the reverse complement.
GTTGCGTGGACTACATGCACGCAGACCATATGTACGTGTACCTCAATAAATATTGGCCATATCAGTCTAAATTTATCATCAGTTATTGTTCCTGATAAGCTTTATCTTCCTTCTGAATAGCACTGCAATCTGACACTTCCTTCTGGGTGCAACTGTTCTTTTGACGATGAGTGTAAATGTGAAATTGTTTTGAGAGATCAGACAATAAAAGAGACAGGAATAGCTGCTTTCTTGCCTCAGCTTTGAAGGGTTAATGGTGTATGTTTAGATCATGGAGAGATTATTCCGGATCAGAGCTGATGAGCTGATTCAAGTGTCACATTCTGTCTCCTCAGAGGCACCAAGGATGCAGTAGAGTGTGTGTGACATGTGTGGAGCTCATGCAGGAGGCCAGATGTTGCAGCGTGTGACAGCGCACAGCCATGGGGTGGGGGCGGCTCTCGATCTAGAATGCTCCGAGCTACTGTTTCTGAGACGATTTCTGCATAAATGCTCACTGAGATTGAATCTCCTGTCAGGTCATGCATTCAAGTGAGTTTCCATACACTGCAAAACTGCTGGACCAGATGACTACCTGTCTGCTGCCTTCAAAGAAAGAGGTTCAACTAAAGGCACCAGGAGGAGTTCACTGGAGTGATGCCACAGAAGAGCCACTCTTGAGATGCGCAAGTGTGAGGAAGCTTGTTAAAGACCAACCCTAACACAATAAGCAGACTTTCAGAAGCACTATGGCACTTTCTAATGCATTCTTGTGTATGGAATACACAGTTGAGTCACATTATTATGACCTGATGAGCTAAAATACAGAGTAATCACCGTGTGCAGCACGGACAGTAGCTAGACGGGCTGGGAGTGACTCACTAAGGTCCTGGTAGGTTGTTACAGGTATCTGGAGCCATGCTGACTGCAGTGCATCCTACAGCTGCTGGATGGTGCGTGGGGGAGAATCCGTAGAGTGAACACGATGATTGAGGTGGTCCCACAGATGCTCGATTGGGTTCAAGTCTGGGGAATTAGGGGGCCAGGGTAGTACTTGCCAGTCTTGGTCATGCTCTTCCTATGACTTTCCATTTTCTTGCTGGAAGATCCCATCCGGCTCAGGGAAGACAATCAGCATGTATGGGATGCAAGGATGGATTCATACTAAAATCAGAGTGCCTTCCACATGGATGAGTGGGCCCAGAGAATGCCATGAAAACGTGACTTGCTTTATGAGCTATGTGCTGCCTGTATTGAAAGTAGGAATCATAATGTGACTCGACTGTATATTTTAAACAATATTTGTATTTTGTCTTTGCTGCATCCCAGAGATGTGCAAATGATCGCAAAATCTAGTTTAGAATCTGCAGATTCCATTGATGTGCAAGTGTTGCTTTCCACCTTACTTTCTTAAACCTTAACATAATGTAAATGTTATATAGCAATTACAGTTATGTTTGCTTGTTGGGTTGATTATTTTTTGTATGCTTGTTTGTTTGTTTTCTCAGAAAATGACTTCCCACCCAAGAACCAGTGAGGAACCTAGAGTAGATCACTCTAGCAATCTGATTAAGAGTTGAAAACTTTTTGGACTTTTAACTGAATTTTTTGAGCAGACTAAAAGTATTTTGCCCCAAATGGCTTAATTATTATGACTTAATATTATTAAACCAATTGCTTGAAGATTTAATTTTGTCACAATCTGAACAATCATAAGTTCGGCAACCCTCCAATTGTTTCAGTAGTGATTGTTTGCGTAGTGACAGTTTCAGTTAACTAAGCAGAACTCAGTAACTAACACTAGCCAGTACATGACTAGCCAACACAGCCACATGGATTTACACAGTTTTAAGCAATTACACACACATAAAATCATAATACTTTACATCAAAACACAAAGAGCTACTTAATATGTGTTCTGGTAGCCAAAATTATTAATGTTACACACTGATTTCCAGACTTTAGGATACATTTACTTCAAAACAATGGGATCTAACTGCTCACGTTGTGGTCACTTTGTGGCTTCTTTCTCTTTTCCTATACTGTTGCTGTTGCATAAAACCCTCATTCCACAAAAAACATATTTTTGTCATTTTCACTGTTTCACACCGTTTCCAAGGTGTAAACCATAAAATAATACTGAATGCACCAACAGACATCTCTATCAGTCCCCTAAGTTGAAAAAAAATCATAACATAAATACCATAAACACCGGTAACATGTTCTTCAATGTGCCTTCCTTGGTGTGAAGAGCAGGTTTTGTCTGCTTTCCACATAACTCACAGGGTAACAAAATATTTTCCCAAAAAATGTCATGTGTGACACCTGTTTTAAACCTGCTTGGGCTTTAAATGTCCAAATTTTGTAGAAGTTTTAGTTTAAAATATTCCAAAAGTAACTAAATTAGCAACAGAATATATAAGAAGCGACCATTTTGATGGTACCTCAAAGACTTCTATGTATCATGTTGCAGTGACAGCTACTGAGGTTAGCATGCTAACAAGCTAGCCTGGCCTGTCCTGTCTTGTAATACCACATTGTACCTCAAAAGGTGATAGTGAGCTGCTGTAGTGTCAAGTCTGCTAGCAGTCCAACATGAGAGGAAGAAGAATTAACACTGCCTTTACCACCTGCGACATTGTTTCTTGCAATAGAAGTGAACACCACAACTTTTGGGCCATGTGTTGTCCCTTATTTGTCATCCTACAAATTGCTCATTTTAAAGGGGATTTTTATTCATCATTTCTGCATTATTGAATCATTGAGATGTTTGGTGTAAGAAGGTGCCTGTATAGACTTAATGATGCCAATCTCCTTACAGTGGTGGTGATAGGAACCAGGGTTTTTGAAGCATATATCACAAATATAGGCTTTTATTTACTGTCCGAAACTGCCAGCGAACCTACAGCTGTCTTCTGATTTTTATATGGAATGCTGGTAATGGAGAAATAGTACTAAATCAGACTAAAAAGAATCTTATTTTGCCGTACAAAACCCTTCATGTACCTGTCCACCACGAAACATGTGTTTTACATATACATAAACATTTGATGTAACAGCTTTCTGTGAGGCAGATTTTAGAGACATTAGACATCTGGTGCCCATCACCACCACTGTCAACAAATCATAAGGGCTCTCTGGGATAGCACAATTCACGTCAGACTACATTGAATAATTCTGTTTACATCTTAATGGTTTAATTATGCAGAAATCCTGAAACTGGCAGGAATCCCTCTTTGCTAGGGTTCCCTCTGTGTTAGTTTAGGGCAAACTGATAAAGAAAACAGGCTCCTTTGCATGAAAGAGAATTAGAAATACTATATTCCCAAACTTTTGACCAGCTGTGTATATAGGAGCACACTTCAGCATTACTTGATGTCTCCACTGGAACTGATCCGGGATCAGCAATAAGCACTGCCATGTCCCTCTCCTGTGCTAAACTCTGACTGTGCCTGATGAGTTGCTAATTGTCGCTGATTATCAATAGCTGAAGAAGCAATCAGAGAATGCTCTAAAACAGGAGGGGCCAATAAGGGCAGAGATAAAGTCTACGATGATCCATCAGCACTCCTAATGACCGTCCTCCTGAGAGCGCTTCTTGGGCTGCAAATGCTTCGTGAGAAATTAGCTGGCACGCAAACAAACACACATACATGCACTCATAATCATTACCACCATCATAACTCCCCCAGGGTGGACCCACAGCCACCTGTGCCCAGCTTCTGATGCACTTACTTTGTTTAGAAGTCCATAAAGTGACCTCACTAGCACTTCTGTATGATTAACAAGCACAGATAACAGGCCACGCTGCTGTATTTATAACCCATATTCATTCATACGCTACCACACGCACAATATGCCAGATGATTCAGACTTGTGTACCGAGTCCAGCTGTTAGCAGTGTGCGGGGGTCAGCTTTTTTGGACCTGCACCTGCCGGCGGTTGTGAGAATCTGACCCGTGGCTTACAGACTGACCTGGTTTGAACTCATCAAAATAATGACCCACAGCTGACCCAAAAACTGTAGTCACAAGTCACAATAACAAAAACATGCAAGCTGATACTTCCTCCTCTTCTTCTTCTCGGTCAAAAGATTTTTGGTTGCCTCTAGTCCAGCAAGTTATTGACAACATTCCAATGCCGAAATGTTCAGTCTACTCGGGAATGATGTGCTTGTATATAGCTTTTTGATCCCACTTATGTTTTTCCGAAAAACTCTGAAAAATTCAGTTCTTTTTCCGTTAGGAATGGATGGAGTAGAAAAGCACATGCCCATCTACTGTACTTCTGCACAACCGACAGAGACTGTTTCACATATACCATTTCAAGGCAGCCCTCCAAGCACAAATTCAATGTTGGTCTGACCTACACTCGTCTATTTGTTTTTTTTGTCCATCCCTCATTTCTTGCATAGAGTCTCATTCATATTTGGCACTTGACAGACTGGTAATAAATGTGTAATAATATGTTAGTATAATGTTAAGGTACATGCTAATTTGTTAGTTGTTAGTAAGTAAAAATAGTAATTGCAGTGGCAACATGTTATTAATAAAATGGTAAAATAATGGCAATTAATTGTACTAAACTAAACATTAAATGGTATTTATCTAGCTCTTAAGAAATGTTATTACTTGCAAGATATTCAGTTGTTAATAAAAAATATATGTTTATCTTTCTGTATTGTAAATTATTATTTAGCCAGTTTTAGATTACAACTTTTTACCACTAAATATTCCATGTAATTACCACCTTGTTATTTTACATTTGAACTATTTATTTAATTACTAATTATAATATTCTATAAGAATTTATATAAGTACATTTGCGTTTGAAAAATAGTTCAAGCATTTCTGTGAATTTCAAGCCTGTAAAACGCATATACAGACCTTTAGAGTTCACAGTTTTTTCAGCAGTGAAGTCATATCACATTGGAGTTTTATCTGTCACCATGCCCTAAGACAGGGTCCAGCATATGACTTATAAGGTATGGTTCAGAGAAAAATACAACTTTAACCACTTTTTTTCTACCATTTCTTACCACCATTTTTCTAGTCCAAATGTAATCAATCAGCCAAGACATGTTTGAAGTCCAGTTTTTGCAAAATTCAATAGTAGTAGTAGTACCAGAAATTCATTCTGTAAAAATGTATCATCAAAACATCCTCCGACCAGTTCAAATAACTTACAGGTCTTCATAAACATCATACACGCTTGCTTCTGGGAATACCAGTCTTGATGTTGTTTGTAATGTCTGCTGGTGATGGTGGTGTTTTGTTCATTTTTATAGCTCATCGGAAGTCACACTGTGTTCTAAACCAGATCAACAAGTCTGCACAACCTTACTGAAGACCTGGATGTGGTTTGAGAGGGAGAGAAAGTGTTGGGGATGTATTTTTGAATAAGTGATAAATGATGTGACAGCTGAGATCTAGTGTTTGTCAGCAACAATAGCCTGTAGCTCCAGTTATAGACCAAAAAAACAAAAGTTGGACTCACAATCATGTTTTATCTGATTGAGAACATGTAGGGTAAGCGGAATTTTAGTGAGTTTGGTTAGTACTAAACCTTGACTGAACTATTCCTTTAAAACTCCACTACTTTATGAGTTGACTTGACTTGACTTGACTTATTAAACCAATCCCCATTCAAAGTCTCCATAATCCAGTTTTCACTATGGCCAGTTTCTTAATTATTGATCCCTTAACCAAGCAAAGCAAAGAAAAACACCATTTACATTTTTGCCATGTTGGCTCTGCATATGACTCTAGAAATACCAAACCTACAGTAAAGTTTGACATTCTCTAGGCGAAACTCTGATAATCAGGGAAGATGATCAGAGCCAGGTACGGAGAAAAAGTTGCAATCTACCAGGACAATGAGGATTAGATATAAGTGGATCTTTCAGAAGAGCAATGATCAAAAACATACTGCAGACTCTCAAGGAGACTCTCAACTGGTTCCATATGAAGAAAACAAAGGTGTTTTCTGGTGAAGTCAGTCACTGGGCTTAAATCCAATTGTGGAAGTAGTAGTGGAAGGAACTGAGAATCAAGATTCACCACCAGGCCCTCCAGAAATTTCAACATTTAAAGACTAGCTGTGTAGAAGAAGGAGCCAAAATCCCATTCCCAAAACCACATTAACCCACAACCATCTATTAAGACCAAAAAGCCTTTTGTCATTCCACATTCAGGTGGAAGCCCTCAGGTGGTCCTAAATGTGTGCCTTATGTCCCTATAACATTAAATTTATTAGAAATATCTGTCCCTCATCTCTTCTTTATTGACAGACCAACTGTTCCACCTCAGCCAAAGATCTGTTGCAATATTTAGCTGATTTTTTTTTTTTTTTTTTTTTCAATTTCACATTTCATATAAAATATCCACATTTCACATAAAACATGTTTTAGATGGATAATCCATCGTACGTTTACGGCATTGGTAGATCCCCATGGAAACGGATGTAGAAAAGTCCTTTCATTCCAGTGCCCATACAGACAGAACCATGCTCCTAATTCTGCACAGAAAGAGCATGTCCCCATCAGCAGTCTCCTGATTGCATTCATCAGCTCTCCATCTTCTTCATGAATACATATTCCACTACCACAGCCGGAGCCCAACATCTACATCTTTATCCTTTTCCATTTCATTCCATCTTCATCTACCTGAACGAGACCCATTTAGCCATTCAGGACATGAAGAATGAGTTAGGTGAGACTCACTCTCTCTCTCTCTCTCTCTCTCTCTCTCTCTCTCTCTGTCCCTCTCAGGGCAATGATATCGGCCCTTGCAACTGCGCAGCCTCTGTGAGCCTTGATTCGATCACAACACCTATTCCCGTTGACACAGTGTCCCATTACCTGAAGTGGCTGTTAATGAGACAGCGACACGCTGTACTCGTCACGCAGTGAAAAGCATAATCGAACAGGGGCTGCTGCCTCTGACATTAAATAAAGAAGATTGTGAAGGGGATCTGCAGGGTGCAGGGAACAACATAAAGGAGTAGTACAGCAAAAAATCCAAATGACACAGTTTTACCCCTTTACCCCAAACAAAATCAATGAACCGAGCATGAAGTTTGCTTCTTATGTGTTGTATAGGAGCTACAGGAGTAATGCAGCTACCAAACTGGATCCCTAATTCATCACCCACTCACCTCAAACAGCGCCCAGCTGGTAAGCAGCCTCAAACAGACATGCTCATATGGTTTCTGACATACACATGACATACAACCATGGACCTATTCACACATGCGTCCTGGCTGATCTGATCACAAACTGACAGCGCAAAGTGTTCAAGGAGTGCTCAGTATGGCCAGTGTCCCACATGAAATCTGATTTTTGCCATGTCACTGGCTTCCACCTCACCGTGGGATGGGTGTAGCATGCTTAAGGGTTCCCCCCCTTGGGTCCACATTCTCATTGGGAGTATGTCTGGGGTGAGTTAACTGGCCATCAGTGATCAGCAGAACAACTCCCTAAGTCTGCTTTCACTTAGTCATCACGAGTGGTATTGGCAATTGGTGGTAGAATCCACCACTGTATCCCCGCTTGCATGTTCACACAGCCATCCTACTTAAAACCCCCGTCACCTCTTTGCCACCCAAGTGAAATTTTCTAGAACCTCTAGAACCTAGAGACACATTGTTATCCAATCACTCGATCCACTTTCGAAGGTGGTCAGGGACGCATATGACCATATTATATTTACACATATAACATTTAGATTGAATGCTGAACCATCTCGATGCATCTTCAACAGTGGCAAAGGACCTCTTTAATCGGCTGCCTCATTCTTCACCTCCTCTAGCATTTATTTATGAGTCTCGTCAGCCGTTCATATGGTCTGAATGATTGTAACAGCCTTTTCATTTGCATGAACATGGACAACACACACAGTGAGAGACCGAGGTAGTAAATGTGGGTCATACTCTTCCTTCAATCACGAGATCCCATCAGTGGAGACGCAATCAATATAACTAGAAAAGGCAGGTGTCAACCACTATATGTCTTGCTGTCCACTCATATTCAGATTACATGAGGTGGAAGTCAATGCCAAGAGTGAACAGTGTCTATGTGAAATATAATGGGGTCCAAAGCCTGAGACCTCACTGAAAATGTGGGCTACTTAAAAAATAAACAACTGAACATTTTTGATTCAAAAAGTTCAGGCTCCTCCACTACTTTCAGGTTCACGACTAAGAATATTGAAGCAAACTGAAGGAAATTTGTGACACTGACCATGTTAAGGTCTGTGCACAAAAAAAGGTCAAACTGTTTTTTGGCCTTTTCCTTCCATTGAATAACACTTGGGATAACCTTGTTTAATGTCTTCTAAGTAGTTGACATGCATAATACTTAATAACGCAAGAGTAGGCAACTTTATAAAGTCGGGTATCATAACACTTTATAATATATGCCCATAAGAACACTGCAGACACTAATGCTGTAATTCTCTGTGTAATGGAACACTTTATAGGGCTTTATGCCAAGCCACTACAGGCTTTAAATGAAGTGAGTTTTTAATGTAATGTAAATGTCTACTACATTTCATTTCAGTGCATTACATGACATAAAGCATTATAAGTGGTCCTTACAGATTCTAAGTGATGTGAGACTGTCTAACAGGAAATACAGGACATACAATGTGAATATGTTGCTCTGCCAGATTCATATGTTGCTCCACTTATTGAATAAGCAGAGCTTGTTTAAAGTCATATCTGACCTAGTATACCATTCATGCTGACAACATTCTTATGTACAGATAATATAGTGCATTATGAAACCTGACATTATAAAGTTGCATATCATTGTTGTAAAGTGTGATGCATGTAATTATAACTACTTGTAAGTAATTATACAAGCTTATGCCTAGTATTATAAGGTATTATGTATGCCTTATAACACCTTATAAATGCATTTAGATAGTATTATGAATACAGGATTCATAGGAAGTGTTACCATTAGGACTTTAGAACCTTTTTCTTTCCACAGAACTATTGTTTCAGTGCTCTCACAGACGGGACGACTGTTTAGCACAGGGCCCATACAGAGTCCTGAGTATGTGTGTGTGTGTGTCAGTGTGTTGCTGCAGGCACTGTGTGTAACTCGTACTAATTCGCCCGTCGACCCCATTTGGGTGACTAATGTTTGTTTTAGCATGGCATCTTGAGAGAGAACGTTCTAGGTCACCTGAGCTCCTGCTGCCAGTGGAACTGGGATTCTGCCAGTAGCCTTCTGTATCTGCTCTGTCAACAAGGAGAGCTAAACAAACGCTGCTTTTCAATAGATACGCACAGCTGTCATACACACACACACACACACACACACACACACACACACACACACACAGTAAATGCTGCAAAAACACATGGAAGCAGTTATCATTATCATTCACTGCTGCCTAAACCAGCAGTCACTCAGCACCACATGCCAGCACTTTGGGAGGCGATTGACAAACAACGCTGGGTTTTTGGCACTTCTCTCAACTTTTCTTATCTCACTATGAGGCACCGAGAGAGACTCAGAGATAACATATCAAAAAAGGGAGGATAAAAGGAAGATCATCTGCAATGAAATAACAAAAATAGTAGCACATTTCTTGAACAGAGCTGCTGTTCTTTTTTGAAGATGTGCTCGCTGCACCGCTGCGAAATTTGCCGCAATATGTCACAGCCCGAAGAAAAGAGCATAACCACCCACCCTCAGTGGAAACAAAGCTGGGTCTATGGGTCATGTACTCTCTCTGCTTTTGTCATTCTAAGTTGTTAGTTTGTTTGTTTTTTTGTTTTTTAGGGTGTGTGCATGTACAGATTGGTATTTGATTGCATACATGGTCATATATGCTGACCAACCAGAGGTGTGGTACTGTGAGAAAAGCAAATGTTAAGCTATTTATCTGATTTTATTTCTTCATAAAATACTATTAACATTAAAGTAAATAAAAATAAATAAATGTGATGTGATATGTGTGAGTGCAATAATGTCACCATATCCAAAGCTTAAAGTTGCTATGTGTAAGATTTTGTGCCATCTGATGGTGAAGTTACAGAGTGCAACCAATTATTCCTCCCTCATCCCTTTATTTCCAAGCGTGTACTACAACCTACAGTGGTCTGGTTTTCGCTTCTTTGACGATAAGGATTTACCGTAAGTATGATGCTCTATTTGTCAGGATTTGGGTCCTCAAATTTCCCACATCACAAAATGGTCAGGCAGAATAGGTAGCAACCACTGGGCCATCTTCTCACTGAAGATATAGCACCACCAAATTACAAGCTGCCACTCCAACATAAAACTTCAGAGGGCTCACTCTAGAGCTAGTGGTTTGTTTGTCCGTTCTGGGCTACTGTAGAAATATAGCAGCACAACAAGGCGGCCTCTGTTGGAATACAACCTGGACTCATTCTAAGCTTCCTAGTTAGAGGTAATTATACACTAATGAAACATGGTGTGGAACTTACTTCCAGCTTCTATCAGACAGTCAAGCTCAGTGCTCAGTTTTGAAAAACATTTAAAAACACATCTCCTAAACTCAGTGTTTAATTAACACTACATCATCATGGTAATTATAAACTGGATTTGTGTCATTGGCTCATTAAAACATATCATTTCTGCTTTCACTGATGAGAACTCTGTGTAAAGTACTTTGAGCTGCCAACAGTATGAAAAGTGCTCTATAAAAAAAAATTGTTATTATTCATATTAAACAACTGCACCTATAGCCGCTTTCGATGGCCCATTTGGCCTGAGGTACATGAGCCAAAGTTGGTTTTGTAAAGTCAGAAACTTGACGTTGTGGAGGCAGGCATATTGTAACATATGCGAATATACAGAACAATCTCATTTGTGCTAGTTACCATAAATGCTGTATCCATGTAGGATATACGTTACATTACACAACATGATTAATTAAGTAAAATTACGTTCATGTATGGGAATATGCTATTGTGGATGCCATTTTTTGCAAAAAAAATGCAATAAATTAGTTTTTACCATCATTTAAGGTCATCAGGTACAGAACTAAATCAGCCCTTCCTAAAACTGAATCAGGTCAATTGCTGATGAAATGCAACAAATCCATACACTGGCTAGAGTGCAGCGAGAGGTCAGAAACCAAACCTGTGCTCTTCTTTTTTGTTTTTTGCATTTTTCAATCATTTCATTGTCTATTTATTTTCAATCAGTTCTACCTGATAACTAGTTCTCGCCCAGTCGCTTGTTACTACCAGTGCTATCACGGTGAAGACTAGCACATGCTTCCTTTGAGTTATTGCCCCTTTGTCCAACCTCCAGCCCACAACTGTCCCCCCTGTGGTTCCTGGTCTGCGTTAAAATTGATTGAATTGGGTGTAGGTGGATTTCCACAACCCAACAACTCCCACATTTCACATTTGTGAGGTTATCTTGCACTTACACCCAACAGCAACTTGACTCGGCCATAACCTTCCAGTCATGCCTTCCTCTGGCTCCATAGTTTCTAACATGCAGAACCCTGATCTCCTCATAGACTCCAGTTCCTAGAATGCCATGCAAGATCGTGTGACACTCTCTCCAACGTCATCCAACCCTATTCAAAATAAGCCACTCTGGAGTTCTAACACCTGAATCGCATTATCATCTCTCTGTAAAGACTTGTTTCCTCTCCTTCCTTGGGAAGTATTTCCACTATTCTTGTATGTACTGAGTGGCTTTTTTCCTTGTGTATTACCCTGGCTTGTTTTTTTGACCCTGTTTTAGGCTTTTCCATTTTGATCTGATTGTTGTTTTTCATCTTCCGGTTTTGACCCTTGTCTGGCCCTGTGCCACACTTTGATATTCCTCTTTTGCTGTCTTGTATTGGTTTTGACCTCAGCCTGCTTTTGACTGTCTTGGGATTGTCCTCTTAATATTAAAACTCTTGTGTCTCAATTTTGCTGCATCTGGCCTGTTCTGTTTCATCACAGTTCTCTGTAGAGGATGTGTTCACTTACTAGGGAACCCAAACTTTTGCATATGACTGTATAGATTAGACAGCTATCTACCTGATGTATTAGTTATAACAAGTGTCTGGTTTGTTTTGTCTCATCACAGTTCTCTGTGCCGGATGTGTTCACTTACTGGGGCACCCAAACTTTTGCATATGACTGTATATACACTTATCATCAAATAAATAGTTGCACCCAGAAGGAAGTGTCAGATTGTAATGCTATTGGGGAGGATGATAAAGGTTACCAGGAAAAATAAATAATGATAAATGTAGACTGATATGGGGAATATGTATTGAGCTACACACACAGAAGTGCTGCCTCGCAGTATGGGCCACCATGTTTGCTAATGCTGTCCTGTTCCTAATGGTGTCCTGTGATAATCCATCCCATGCAGCTTGAATATTCTCACACAGTTCCTGCAGATTTTGCAGTGGAGGGAGGTAGAGTGACTTGTACTTTACTGTTGGGTCAATCAGGTACAGCGATAAGGCCTGTCTTTGCTTTGATTACCTCACGACCGAGCATGAAACTGTGGTTCCACTGCATGGAAACTTGACTCAACTCTTCTTTCCTCAAACCTGTTACACTACACTGAGTGGGGCTATATCCGCAGTGGAAAACAAAGTAGCTGGTATCTAGAGCGAGTAGAGTCGAGTAGAGCTGTACCTTTTGCAGTACATACTAATTCAGTATGTACTGCAAATTTCCTGGAATGTAAACCATAATTGCCAGGAAATTTGAACTGCATACAAGTAATTTGACTAGAGGGTAAGTTCAGTGTGTGCATATAGCAGTGGGCCAGGCTATCCTGTTGCGGATTTGGATTGAATATAATTGGATTTGTATTTAAAGTGGGAACGGGTGGAGTACACACTTGAAATGCTTTTTGAATTACAATGTCCATGGATTAAAACAAAAACTGCAGCTGAGTTGTGTGTGTGTGTGTGTGTGTGTGTTCTGCGTAGGCTATAGAGGGTGGCAGGAGGAACTTTTAACGAGGAACTTCTGTCCAACTGAAATCATATCACAGTCACTAACCTGTGAATAGAAGCTCATTTCTTTCCTTCTTTCTTTCTTTCTTTCTTTCTTTCTTTCTTTCTTTCTTTCTTTCCTTCTTTCTTGCTTTCAGCAAGTAACTGACTGAACCACATCAAACTATTTTTGTGGTGCCTTTTGTGTGTAGCCTGTAAGTCTGATTGTGTCGAACAACTTCAGTCCAATCTATGTAGAATTATGAGATTATTTTAGAGAGTAATGCAGTTTGTTTAGGTCCAGTTAGCAGGACAGAACCAGACTGTGGCACTTGAGCAAGAGGAGTTTGTATAGTATGTGGTGGGGTCTAACTTTCAGACGTTCAGTAATGCTTATTCATATCTGTATTTATATCTGTAAGTATCTGTATAAAATGCATTGTCTGTCTGTACATTCTGAATAATATATTCATGTTCATGTATGCATGTTCAGTTCATGCTCTCATAAGATTTTGCAGTTATACATCACTTATTATTTAATGATTATTAATAATAATCAATAAATAATAAAAATATTTTTTTAACCATGTGTACATTTTGTATGTGTTTTGTATGTGTTGGCAATATTTGTACGCAGAGCAGTTCTGCTAATTAAGTCTAAAATGAGCAGAGGAGAGAGAGAGAAAGAGAGAGGGAGGGAGAGAGTGAGAGAGTGAGAGAGACAGAGAGAGAGAGAGAGAGCAGGTTGTTGAGGATATAACCACAAACACAAAGCCACGCCCCCTACATTTGAGTCCCAGTCCAACATGCTGCTGTGCCTGAGGGTCCGTGTGCACATGGGACTGTGAGCTGTGAGTAACCTGCGGCAAACGTCCTCTTAGAGTGCACACACACACACACACACACACTCTCTCTACCACTAATCCCATTAACATTCTGCACACAGCAGGAAAGCACGGACATTCACCTTTCACTGACCAGACCTCAGCAACATCACACACACAGCCATGGGAAGAAAAGACAGAGAGGAGAAAATAACACTGAAGGGGGACGAGAGAGGGAGATCGAGGCTGATATAACGACAGTGAGAGAGGAAAGAGAAACAGACAGAGAAGGAGAGATGAAAGACAGAAAGAAAAGGACAACATAAAGAGTGAAGAGAGAAAGATAAACACCGAGAAAAAGAGAGAGAGACTGATATAAACAGAGCCAGAAGGAAAAAAGGATAAAGAGAAAACAAGACTGACGTAAAGAAAGAAAAAAAAAAAACAAGAGGTAAGAGAATGAGAAGGAAACTGAGACTGAAATAATGAGTATTAGATGGAAGGAGAGGAGAGGAGAGAGACAATGAGAGGTGGAAAAAGAAACAGTGGGAAAGAACAAGACACATGAAGAGACATACAAAGAAAGAGGCAAACTGAAAGGAAGGAAGAATAGGGAAGGTACAAAGAGAACAGAAAAAAGAAAAGAAAAAAGGAGGAAGAGAAAGAGAAGGAAAGAGAGAGGGAAGAATGTGTCACAAGTAAGAGAGAGAGGGAGAGCGTGAGAAAGAGACCGAGAGTAAAGGAGAGAAGGACAAGCGTTCAGTAAAACAGCGACTCGGTGACTCACCAGTGGCCGCTAATGCCAGACTGTCTGCCTCCATCGCAGCAATATCCCACAGGTTCTCACTAATCCAGTCCAGCGCTGTCCGCGGTGCTGATCCCAGGAACACGCCACTCACAGAATTCCCTCAGACAGCATGGAGGAAAACACCACGCAGGACGCTGGAGTGGGTGGGGAAAAGGGACGGAGAGGGTGTGATAGGGGAAGGAGGGAAAGAGGGAGGAGAGGAAGAGAGGGACGATGGAGGAGAGAAAGATGAAGAGGAAGGAGAACAGGCGTTATGTCCTTTACACCACTCTATCCATCAATCTCCCTCCCTGTCGGTGAGAGCAGGCAGGAGACACTGCACTAACTCTCTCACTCACTCTTTTTCTCCTCTCTCTCTCTCTCCTCTCTCTGCGTTTTTCTTCTTGCTGTCTTCACACTTTAAAATACAGAAAGTGATTAGTAAAGGGCTCAGCTCCTTATATACAGCCTTCCCCACAGCAATTAAGCATTTAGCCATGCAAAGAAGGAGAGACAGAGAGAGAGAGAGGAGAAGAAGAAGAAGAAGAAGAAGAAGAAGAAGAAGAAGAAGAAGAAGAAGCAGAAGCAGAAGAAGAAGAAGAAGAAAGACATGAGAAAAGAGAGACAGAAGGAGAGTGAGACTGAGAAAGAGAGGAAGGAGAAAGAAAGAGTTGCAGGAGGAAAGAGAGAGAGAAAGAGAGAGAGAGAGAAGAGAGAAAGAGAGAGAAAGAATGTGAAAGTGAGACACAAGAAAAGAGAGAGAGAGAGAAGAAGGGAAAAGAGTGATGCAGGAGGAAAAAGAGAGAAAGAACAAAAGAGACAGGAGGAAAGAGAGAGAGGGGGAAGGGGAGGTGAGAGAGAGAGAAGGTGAAAGTGAGGCACAAGAAAAGAGAGAGAGAGAACGAAAGAGACAGGAAGAAAGAGAAGATGGAGAGAGAGAGATAGAGAGAGAGAGAGAGAGAGAGAGAGAGAGAGAGAGAGAGAGAGAGAGAGTGAAGTAGAAATAAAGAATTGGTACAGAGACAATACTTAGCCCCCCATCAGCCCTCACCATACAGAATAACAGCTTATACTGTGTGTGTGTGGGGGTGTGTGTGAATTGTGTGTGGGTGTGAGTATGTGTGTGTGTGGTAATTACACTCCTTTGGTATAAATAAAGAGAAACTCTAATCCTCTCATTTCAGCTTCCCCTTTCTCCTCATCTCTCCTGGGCTCTCCCTCATTTAATAATGATAAAGACCCGCCAGTTCAGAAACCTTCATATGGGCATTAATAAGGAAATGGAACAGACACTCTGTTTTGTTGTACTCGGAAGAAAGTCCAGAAATGTTCTCATGAGCAAAACAAGTCTTTTAACCCTTTAACTGTGAGCTCATTTTCAGTTATTAAGCTTTAGATGTCTTATTCAGTAAGCGTACATCCCTGCATCCTACACCCTCTAAGGCTTCTTTAGTAAAAGCCATGGTTATATATTCAACAGAGAGAACTGAGAGAACTAAATGCATTAATTAATGCTGCATGATCAATCCACCTGTCGTATGTTTATTTAAAGAACATTTTATAATATTTTAGTTTTATAGAATGCTTATTATTAAGGGCATAATTATCAACAGCATTATGTAACAACTAGGAAAATAAGTTATGTAATTGTGAGAGTACAGATTTGAAGTTTGAGCCCACATAGAATTACTTAATAATCTCAGCCCTAGGGGCTAAATGTAGAGATCCTTATGCATTTGCTGATTTACGTAAGTCATCCTCCAGTTCTTCATCCTCTAGCTCTTCATCAATGGTCAGTTTCTGACCACTCAGCTGCTCTTGTCTGGATATTTGAAGCAGGATGCCACTTTAATGGTTAGAATGTGCTGGCACTGTGATAACACTGTGAGTTGGGCCAATCACTGTCAAGGGGAGGTATCAAATGAACAACACAATGACTAGGACCAGTTAGAGTCAGGGGGACGTCTCAGAATGAACAGCAGAGTGATTAAGGCCAATCACAGTCTAAAGGAGGTCCCAAATGAACAACACAGTGATTACGGCCAATCACAGTCAGGGGGAGGTCTCAGGATGCACAACACAATGATTAGGATCAATTACAGTCAAGGGAAGGTCTCAGAATGCACCACATGGTGATTAAGGCCAATCACAGTCTAAAGGAGGTCTCAGAATGAAAAAGGTGGTTATTAGGATCAGTTGCAGTCAGGGGGAGGTTTCAGAATGAGTGATGCAGTGATCAGGACCAATCCCAGTCAGGGGGAGATCTCAGAACAAGTGATGCTGTGATTAGGACCTACTGCAGTCAGAAGGAGGTCTCAAAATACAGCCAATAGCGGTCAAAAGAAAGATGTCAAAAGAAACAATGTCAGGGGAGTTCTAAGAGAAGTCAGGGGAGTTCTAAGAATAAGCAATATGGTGATGAGGACCAATCACAGTAAGGAGGTCTCAGAGTGGACAACACAGGTAATAGGGCCCATCATGGACAGGGGGAAGTCTCACAATGAACAATATAGTGATTTGGACCAATAGCAGTCAGGGGGAGGTCTCAGAAGGAACAACACACCGATTAGGATCAATATCAGTCAGGGGAGGTTTCAGAATGAACAACACAGTGAATAGGACCAATAGCAGTCAGGGAAAGGTCTCAAAATGAACAATACAGTGATTAGGGCCAGTAGCAGTCAGGGGGAGGTTTTAGAATGAACAACACAGTGAATAGGGCCAATAGCAGTCAGGGGAAGGTCTCAAATAGAACAGTATAGTAACTAGGACCAAAAGCAGTCAGGGGAGGTCTCAAAATGAACAACACAGTGAATAGGGCCAATAGCAGTCAAGAGGAGGTCTCAGAATGAACAACACAGTGAATATGACCAATAGCGGTCAAGAGGAGGTCTCAGAATGAACAACACGGTGAATAGGACCAATAGCAGTCAAGAGGAGGTCTCAGAATGAACAACACGGTGAATAGGACCAATAGCAGTAAGGGTAAGTCTCAGAATGAACAACACAGTGAACAGGACCAATAGCAGTCAGGGGAGGTCTCAGAACGAACAACGCAGTGAACAGGACCAATAGCAGTCAGGGGAGGTCTCAGAACGAACAACACAGTGAACAGGACCAATAGCAGTCAGGGGAGGTCTCAGAACAAACAACACAGTGAACAGGACCAATAGCAGTCAGGGAGGATCTCAAAATGAAAAACGTGGTAATTAAGACAGATCACAGTCAAGGAGAGGTCTTAGAACAAAGCAGATGTTCATCTGAACCAATGGAAGTCAGGAGGAGATCTCTGAATGAAAAACGCAGAGATTATGGTCAAGCACAGTCACAGGGATGTCTCAGAATGAACGATGTGGTAATTAGGACCAATCCCAGACAGTGGGATATCTCAGAATGGACGACACATTGATTACAACTAAGCACCGTCAGGAGGAAGTTTCAGAATGAACAAAATGGTGAATAGGCTCAGAACACCACTGTGATTAGGACCAGTAATGGTCTATGGAACACTGTCACTGGCAATGGCAGAATTTTCCATCACTGAACCGCTGACAACAATGGAGTATCCGGTTTTACCATTGTACGTCTACCTCCAGCACATAAACACATAATTAGAATGTCTATTGCAGATTACTTACCGTTACATTATACTGTGTTGTTTAGCTAATGTTTCCATTAGCTAGAACCAAGCTCTGTCCAACATGTCCAAACAAATGAAGCGCAAGGCCAGCCCACTAATCAGGGTACAGCATGTACTTTGTTTTGAGCTTGTTTTGACCTGCTGGACAGAGCTTGGTTCTAGCTAATGGAAACTGTTCTCCTTCAGTGTTTTGTGCTTATGATCATTTGAATAGACATCAGTGTCAGACTAATTATTGACCTTCTATTAAAAGACTGGTGGACTGAGAGTGACACTAGAGTCTCTTCACCTAAAATGAGTTGATTAAGCAAGAGTCTTGTTCCATACTTAAGTACATTCAAAGGTAAATACTTTAGTTCTTTTACTCCAGTGGAGGTCTAAGGGGAGGAACTTCCTACTTTTACTGGAGGAATATTTTACTTTGGGAATCTCTACTCTAACTCAAGTACATGGTTTGTGTAAATTGTCCACCACTGCATTTACCCCAACCGCATCTAAACAGCCTATTCCTAGCATGAAATTAAACAATTCTGGCACTTTTAAATTTAAACAGACATTTCACTGCTTCAATCGCCCCAAAAACATTTACAAATGCGCTGTTGTTCTGACCTTCTGATGCCACATACGGTTTCTAGGGTAGTGCAGAAATCTGTGGCATTTATTTTTTCACCAAACACCCTTTTAAGCAGAATTTCTAACACAGCTCACCCAAAACCGTGAATGCTACTTTGTTTCAGCACATTTTGCTTCCAATAAGCTGGAGGAAAACCAGCACAAGCTTCTGAAGTGATTAGGTCCTTTTACAACCACTAAAGTGTAGGTGTTTATTTAAATTTCCAAACCACTAAAGGCCAAAGCGTTAGTGCATTCTGCCACCCACATCCTCACTGCTTACACGCCACCTTCACTTGTCAAGAGAGTTCAGTGAGAACCTTGCTGTGGTCTGAGACTAAAACATTTTCACACATTTTTTAGGTCATACTTCAGGTTTCATTTATCTGCTTCAGAAATATGAACTTATGGACGTAATAAACCGCAGTGACATCTGCTGAAGAATCAGTGATAATCCATTACTACAAGGTTAAGCTTAAGCTCACACTTTGTTTCACAATAAAAACTGAAAAAATATCGAAAGGATACATATAATATTGATTCCATGTCTGTGGAGCAGATGCTAAACCACCCTAGCTCCTACCACTAACACAGCTGCCACATCCTCCTCTTGGAGACCTGCAGAAATTCATTCCAACCTGCATCTAACAAGTCAAACCACTTACCTATCACTAATGTGTTTGATCCAGCCTGTCAAAGACTTCTGAAGATGTTAATTAGCTGCAGTAGGTGCAGCAGATTGTGGCTGAATGAGTCCAGGATGAGGGTTGGTAACCACTACAACCATCACATGTCCTACTGTACCTTTAAATAACGAAATGACGTAGATTATGAAATGACGTAGATTATGAAATGACGTAGCTGTCTGTAAGTAAGTACATTATTGG
Organism: Semaprochilodus insignis; assembly: GCA_034552555.1. NCBI lineage: Eukaryota > Metazoa > Chordata > Actinopteri > Characiformes > Prochilodontidae > Semaprochilodus > Semaprochilodus insignis. The sequence goes on along the minus strand of CM067478.1, from coordinate 30,242,293 downwards.
CAGCCTTCTGGTTATCTTGCTTCTTTCCTCTAAGCCATGAGTTCTTACATGTGGCCAACACATGTTCAATATCTTATGATGATTTGTAAAGTCTTTAAGCTGAAGCTTGTTCTACCACAAATAGCCTAAAAATCAACATAGTTTACTAAAGCTAGTATCCATTTGCTAATATTCATAGAATACAATAATAGGATCATGAAGTAAATTAATGAATCATTAGAAATACTTAATATTTCATGTATTCTTGAACATTTCCTAAGGAAAAATGTAAAAAAAAAAATACACATAAAGTCAAAGGTGCATATAATGCGTAAATGTAATGTGCAAAATAATTGTTATTCAGTACTAATTCATCCACTGTAGACTGAAATGCCATAAACTAAAAATCAAACCTATATTTTATTCACAGTTTACAGTATTTTGGGAACAACATAAAGTTAGGTATTAGACAATAATCTATAGATTTCTGTTTATTGGAGTTCATTGGAGATTTGCTTATTGGTTTTCAGATATGAGACTTTGTGGATGTCTAAATGCTGTACAGATTTCCTAAATATCATAAAATCACTTTTCATACCCCATGCTCCAATTTTTATGATTGAAAATGTCTGTACTGAACTAAACAGTTTGAAGGCATTGAAATAAGCTCCAACTTGGAATCATTGTATACATACAGTATATACATATACAGAAATTGGTTTAACATAAAAGAAATCAGTGACCCCAAACTTTTGAATGGAAGTGTATGCTATGCCATGTATTCTACACAATAATATAGTAAAAGCATACTAGTATATAGTAATTATTGTAGCATTATTATATACAGTATAAACTACATACGCTATAGTTGTATCTGAACCAGATGGTTTCCTTAAATAATAGACATCATCTGGAAACAAATGTGCAGAATCCTCTTCACTGATCTTTTTCCCACAATAATTTGAGACTATTTAAATGCGCAAATTTGATGATACTGACATACAAAGGTTTATAGTGGCATTCCAAGATTATTAGTTGAAACATTAAGCAATTATATTTTATTGAGTATTCAGTTTGCTATAGTTTGATGTTTAATATGATGTTATATTTGTTACAATGGGTTGTATGTCTTCATACTAATCCAAACGGAGGTAGTCTCAAATTCTACAGGTTATGTATGTGTATATACCAGCATCATATATGAGCAGATGTGTACATGAAACACATCGAGAGTTGTCTTCAGCAAAACAATTCCCATATTGGTGCATCCCTAGGGTGAACTGTGAGGTAATTAAGAAAAAAAGCAGCACACACACACACACACACACACACACACACACACAAACACGCATACAGTCCACCCTACATCTTAACATTCAGATCTGTTCCTTGTAAAGCAATATGTGTCTGATTAAGGCCAGACCGATAGAAGCAGAGGACAGAGATCAATAAAGAGTCCTGGATGAGGGAAATGAAGAGAGAGAGAGAGAAAGAGAGAGAGAGAGAGAGAGAGAGAGAGAGAGAGAGAGAGAGAGCTCAAAGGCATGCTTAAATAGACATGGAAGAAAGAAAAAGAGGAGAGTGCTCAAATGAGTGCTAAAAAAAGAAACAATGGGGGGGGGGGAAATTCTGTCTTTTTAGCTATTCAGTACAGAGCACTCCTATTCTCTCCCAGATTTACCAATCCAAGCAACTCTCAGTACTCTTTAAAATTCCACACCCACTCCAGCATGCCATCAAGCAGCCCCACTGCTGCACTGATCCCGACCGGACCACTGAAACCCTGCCAGACTCTGACAGCCTCTGAGAGAACTCTACCTGAAGCTGCCAATGCACCCATATCTCAGCAAGATGCAGAAAGGATGCAGCAAACTTTCTCAGCAAGACCAGGCACAACTAAGTCTATCCCTAAGACCAAAACCATAGAGAACAAACTGCATCACCAAAACCAGAAAAAGAACAATCTCCATCATCAACATAGACAACAAACTCTATCACCAAAACCATAGTGATCAAAAACCATCACTAAAACCATAGAAAACAAACTTGATCATCAAAACCACAGTGAACAAAGCCCATCATCAAAACCATAGACAACAAACTCCATCATCAAAACCACAGTGAACAAAGCCCATCACCAAAACCATAGACAACAAAGTCTTCACCTCTTTTCTTATTCTGTAGTTCAGCAGCACTGGCAAATATAGCTTCATTGAACAGGCAAGACGATTCTTGTAAAGCCTGTGCAGTCAATAGCATTGACTTACCATTAAGAGAGAGGAACACAGAGGAAGGTAATTATTGGGAACGAAGGCTAGAGGGCTCATCTAATAGAGAGACAGCGCCGGGCGCCATTTACACAAGCCCACTCCTTCTTTCTACTGCAGAGTTTGGCCAATAATGTTTTAATAAAGAGAATAATGATCCAGCGAGCAAGGTAATGAGATAGAATGGAAATACTGAGAGGGGTCATCAGGGTCAAAATCAGCTCTGCTGTTGAAGCTGCGAGTCCAAGCCCTTCACATTTCAGCTAAAGAGGTCAAGGCTCACTCTGTTAACCAGGTGAAAAGGGTTAGATAAACAAAAAGGAATGACACTCTGGGTACGTCTGAAACCATATTCACCATGAAGTGCACACTTTTGAGAGTCTGCCATTTTGTAGTGTCCTAAAATATAGTGGATATAATTCATTGTCCTATTACAATCTCTCATTGATACTGCACTAAAGAGGGGGGCTATTTAGTTTTAGAGCTCTACAAAACACAGTTGAATTAAATTTTATTCAAACACCAAATTGGCCAGTTTGCTCAATGGTATTGCCCAACATGCTGAACTGGGGCCTAAAACACAAATTATGATTTATTTTGGCCAATAAATGGCCAGTCAATGAACACTGGTAAACATGGAATGCCTGTAATACATAGTGTTGCATGTGACTACCATGAACCACATTTAAAGAAAAGTTTAAGTTTAATGCCCTGTGTATGTGGATTTGTGTCATTCAACCGTTCAACATGACGGGAGCCAGAAACTGCTCTGCAGAGAAAACATAGTTTAGGCTCCAAACTAAAAAGTAGTTAGCAGGATGGACGTCACGTAAAGCTTGCAATAACAAGCTGTTCAAGTACATAAATAAATGGAGAACAGTGGGTCTACACAAACTATTGAGCAAACTAAAAACAGATGGAAGCTTATCAAATCGGCTATTACAAAGCTAAAAGCGAGAATGTTTGAGCGGCATTAATCTCTTGCTAACACGGATGTGAATTTGCATGTGCACATTAACACCTCAGTCTTAATGTATAATCTATTGTCGGAATTTATTTAATCGGATTGGTGGGAAGCAAACCCATGCAGCGCTATTGTATGGAATCTTTTACTTCACAATTTCTATTCCTTTTATTCCATATTCCATATGTGTTCCAGCAAATACAGCAAATAAAAGTGGTGAAAATGCAAAAGCTTTCAGATTTGATAGAATTTTCAATTCTGAGGTTAGGAGCCTGTTTTGAGATTATACACAACACAGATTGGTTTGGCTCAGACAAATTAGCTCAGAAAAAGTTGTTTCAAGTTTAAAAGTCTGACAAACTGCTCTCTGCCAACAAATAAACACCAAATAAATCACAACCCAGTGGTGTAAATACTGGGGACACAGTGGAGGCAATTGCAGCAGGGCTCAAGGGGCTGACCAGGCTTCCTTCAGAAGAGAAAGATCCAATTTCTTAACAAGTTATATTCCTTCAAGAACACAGAGACAGACCTGACAACTCCTTATACATTTATCTCATCCGTCTGTTTTCCAATGGATCCCTCACAACCTGGAACAAAATGCACTCACTGTCAAAAAAATAATTGCACAAATAGTTGAACCCAGAAGAAACGTCTTCAGTGACGAGTCCCACTTTTGTCTTGGTGGAGATGACCAATGAATCCGGGACTGGACGCACCGTGGTAAGCACCAAGATGATCAGTTTGTTGTCATGTGTCACACATTTAGAAGGCCTGTTGTCACTCCATCTCCAGCCCTACTGCAAAGCCTGCAGGGACTGTGTGAGAATATTCAAAGCTACATGGGATGGATTATCACAGGACACCATTAGGAACCTCTACAACTCCATGCTGAGACGTCTGACATGTTGCGTTAGCAAACATGGCTTCCCCGTGTCATACTGAGAGACACTACATCTGTACATGTAGCTCATTACATATTGCCCATATCGAAACATGGTAGGTAAATGAGAGACCCTTTGAAAAGGCCAGGGGTCGTGAATGCAAAATAGTTTCAAATTTCCTTACACTGGTTCAGATCTGATAATCATTGAGTGAATAGTGTTGCATATAATACATCTGATATGGTCCTAGAATGATTGTGCTTCACATGGGTTTAGGCCAGTGTTTCTCAACACTGGTCCTGGAACTACCTACCCTGCACATTTTAGTGGTATCCCTGCTGTAACTCCCCTGCAAGTCTGAAAGGGCTTGTTAATGAGCTGACAAGTTGAATCAGGTGTGTGTGGGAGCAGGGAAAGTACTAAAATTCACAGGGCAGGGTGCCTCCAGGACCAGGGTTAAGAGAGTCTGGGTTAGGCATTCCGATAGTTCCCCCTAGTGGAAATGAGGAACAGAGATGGCAAAGGATGAATGGCGAGGTCAGTACCGTGGTAGGACTTTCCAGACATCCTGAAGAAAGGCTAGTTGGTCTCCACGGGCTGCATTAAAAACACAGCTTACAAAGGTTGCAAGATCTTGGATTCTGTAAAGACACTCCTTCTCTGGTCCTATGCTTAGTCGCTTGAGCAAGCATAAAGACCAGTAAGAGCCACTGTCGTAAACGCCAAAGAGTGTTCCAGTCCCGGTGGAATTTAACACAGGCCATCTATGTTCTGATCGTTCCCTATAGCTCACTGCTCAAATGCAATATTGCAGCTGTGTGCCCTGGGACCTGTGTAATTTCTATAGGCTACAGAGGGGCTCGATCAGTCTCCTCAGACAAACTCGTCCTGCTTCGCTGTCCACTCTTCTCTTCCCTTCACACGAAGACGCAGGTAAGATGGCTATTGATTTATCATCACGTCAGACTTATTGCTCATTCTCTTTAACTTCCCCTATATTGACAGAGCACCTGCTGCCTGTCCAGGACTCGAGGAGCAAACTTGAAGAAATCTCTCCTCTTCTGTAACGAGGAGTAAAATTCACTTGATTTTTCTTTTTCTCTTGTATTTCTCTTCTTTTTAGTAGTGGGCAATATGGCCAAAACTATTTACCATGGTATAATTACAACTTTGCAATATACCATAGTATATATATGGTAGTGTCAGTGCAGAGTAAGACACAGGGGAGGCCATGGTTCTGCAACAGGAAGTGTTCTTTATTAAACAGTTAGCACTGATTAGCAACGGCCCCTAACACAAAACACACTGGTGTAGACAACAACATTAACAATACAAAATTTCGCTTTATTTATGGGGTGCGCTTCCCATGATCATCCTGGGGTGGCCAGAAGAATGGCCATGCCTGACAAGCTTTCACTGCCAATCTGTAGCTGGTCGCTACAATATATATTTTATATTTTTTAGATCCTTAAGTGCATCTGTTTTTTAGGTTAACAGTGGCTTGTTATTCTGGGATGTCCTTTCCCTTTTAAATAAGAACCAGTTTTAACAATCCATGTAATTCTGAAATATTTTTTGTGCAATTCTTTCTGCAATTCTTTTTTCCTAATCTGTTCCTGTGATTTACAATTCATTCTCTTGTTTTCATTTAATTGCATGTAAATTGTACATGTAGGCTAACAGATCCGTGAAAGCGTTCGATGGGTTTTAATGTGCTTAGATATAGGCTAAAATATATTAGGTTTTATTTTGGTTTGCATTATGAGGGTTATGAGGACAGTGTAGCTTCAATTACACAGAGAGGCATTACAATCAGTAAACCACGACTTTCAATAACTGCACTTTCTAATTATTACACTCATCATTGGAAAAAATAGTTGCACCCAGAAGGAATCAAGCAACAGGAATGAATCTTGGTGGGTAGGTTTGACATCATGAGACATGGGAATGATTCAAGTTTCAAGTTCGGCCACACATGCCAAACTGTCATGGAGTGACTCAACGGGTCATCTTCAGTGATGAGTCACACTTTTGTCTTGGTGGAGACGACTAATGAGTCTGTGTGTGGAGGTACCGTGGTCAGCGCCAAGATGAACGGTTTGTTGTCATGCTTCACATGTCCAGAAGGCCTGGTGCCACTCCACCTCCACCCCTACCGCAAAATCAGCAGACACTGCATGAGAACATGCATGTTGCGTTAGCAAACATGGCAGCCCGACGCCATACTGAAAGACACTACTTCTGTATGTGTAGCTCAATAAATATTGTTAATATCAGTCTAAATTTATCATCATTTATTGTTCCTGGTAACCTTTATCTTCCTTCCCAACAGCACTGCAGTCCGACACTTCTGTCTGGGTGCAACTTTATTTTTGATAGTGAGTGTACATTACAACAAAAATGAAGTCCCAGCGCAGCCACTTATCGTTTTTGCTTAGGGATCAAGCTGCAGTGTAAGGGGCCAACGGCCCTTAGATTTATGCCAAATGCCAATATTGAATGCTAAGACTAGCCCCGTGGGCGTCACTCATTCATTCATTACTCTGGCCAAATGGAGGCTGCCAGCTGCCTAACTTCCAGCCCCCACCACCACCAGTTTGCTCTCAGTCCTGTTGTCCAGGAAGTCGGCTCTGCCCCTGCCATTCATATCCGGCAGGATCTGCAAGGCTCAGAACATTTCTGATCTGGGCCCAGAATTGGTCTATGCCAAAGACTCTTCACTCCTTAAGAATGCCTATCCTTTATATTGTACACCTTATTGAGCATTAAAATATCTTTTTCCATCACTTTTGCCTTTCTGGCACAACTAAATGTTCTATCACTTCTTGTTTTCTAGGCAGATGCTTTTTATTTGCCAGCATTCTGGTGGAATGGGAAATCTGAATAAGAAGCTAACTTTAGCTTTGTAAATTTCCCAAGCCATTTATCTCTTACATGCATCCCACCTATTTGCTGGAATTTGGACAATATTACAGGCATTCATGCTTCAGTAGCAGCTGGTCCACAGTTTGTTGCATGCACAAAACTCAAGTCTGATGTCTGATTGAGACAGGCTATTCCTTTAAGGCAGTAAACAGAAGAGCTCTGAGGTCCATGTTTGGCTAAGGCGAACCCCAAAAGTCCAGCTATTTCTTTATGTTTGCTGCCTTAATAAAAACCTGGACTGCTACAGTTATGACAGTCTAGACAGCAGGAGGTGGTTGAGGGTCTGTTTGCACTGCTTGTATGTCACTTTATCTGTGCTTATTTGTGACATATCTTTGTAACTTGTATGATAAAAGTTATACCTGAGGAAGAATTTCTGATGGTTAGCTGTCCACCAAGATTTCTTCATATTTCTGATCCCTCGGACGATCTATTTCCTTCTCTCTTTTTACTTTCTGCCATCATTGTAGTCTGTCTCACTCTACTCTATGTTTCATTGTTCCCTCCATCTCTTTCACTAACCCTCAGAACATACTCTCTCTCACTTTCTCCTTCAGGGCTTGTGCTGGGAGAAACAGCTCCGACAGCTTTGAAGTCCTCAGAGTCCCTCACCCACACACACATATACACATACATCAGGCTGAGCCATTGCAGCTTTGTGAACTGGAGGCTAAAAGCCGACATGAAAATTGTACTGTGCCGTAACAGGGTGGAACCAGCACGAACAGGGCTGTAATTTAGGTGGCAGACACTAAAGGCCCAAAACTTTCCCAAAACTTCCAAACAATGGTAACAGAGGATACGGTTCAGTGCAATAAAAGCACAACCAGACTTGGTCTTTAAAATCACAGAAAAATTGCTCCAAGCACGTTGGTGACATCCTGATTGAACAAAAACACTGCCGGAGTGGTTGTAGAACTGACGGCCCGCCTATCTGTAAAGTCATCTGTTGAGATTCAGTTTTACTCTTAACTGCTGTTATTTCATTGCTTTATCTACTTCCTGTTTGATTGCCGTATAGCAGCTTTGCAAGTAGTTCAGGTCCAGTACCATAATGAGCATTACCATGCAAGATGTTGTCAGGAAAAACTCACTAAGAGCACAAGGATTTGTGTGATGGCCCCTAACACCGCAGCTTGGCCCGTGAGCAAAAACCATAATAAGCGGCTGCATTGTGGCTTCATCTTTGTTAACTATAAAAACTAGAAAGTGCAACTTCATAAATGTTGAGGTTAAAAAAAAAGTAGTAGCAAAAATAGTATTAGATGTACCCACAAATATACATGCATGATTAAAAGAAAACAAGAGAACAAATTCTTAATAATAATCGTGTTAATAAAATAAAAGAAAATGTGCACATAAACTACAAAATATTCCCTCAAAATAATAAATATTTTATCCCGTCCCCTCAGTGGCTCTGTAGGGCTCCCACCCTGGTCCTGGAGAGCTTCTTTCCTGCAGAGTTTGTATCAACATGCCTACATACCAACATTTAACCTACTGCCTGCCCCCCTCATCTGATCCAGCCAGTCAGGAACCTCTGAATAAGTTTATAAGCTGGAGCAGGTGTGGCAGATAGTGGTTGTAACAAGACACAGCAGGAAGGTTGCTCACCTGGACCAGGGTTGGAGATCACTGCTCTAAGACTCAAAAGAAAACACTCCATAAGGCCATGATGAAGAACCATAAGGGTATGATGAAGAACCACTGAGAAGAACCAAGAATGAAAAGGTAAAACTCCATAAGGGCATGATGATGGAACCACTGAGAGGAACCAAGACTGAAAAGGAAACCCTCTAACCCTGCATGCACACTGCTGGAAAATCTGTCAGAAAATATGTCAGGCAGCCTTCAAATTGTCACTGGTGGGCATTTTAAGCTAGAGCAGGCATGCAGGAGGTTCGATTGAATCGTGTGGTCATGCAACCTATATTTTTAAAATCATGGGATCCAGTACAATTCCGCCCGTATCCAGGATACACTATATATATATATTAACTTCAAATGAGACAAATCTATTTAAAAAGATATAGGAAAATTAAGACAACAAATTTATAATATTTCACTTCTCAGCATTGTTTTCTTGTTTATACTGCAGCTGAGCAGAAATGCTTGGCAGACTAAATTGTTTTTCTTAGATTCTTTACACCTGATCACATATAACATGCAGGTCTCTCAAGAAGAGTATATAGTACTTCGAGTCACCAGTGGTCACGCCACTGCTCCATCTTGAGAGTCACTAGCAAAGCTTAAAACATAGCTTCTGGTTGCTTTGTCGTGTCATGCCACTGTAGGTATGAACACAGCGTTAAAGCATGAGGAAGAGCCACTAGGTGGAACCAGGACTCAAAAACAAACTCTTTAAGAGCATGATAAAGAACTACTTTGAGGAACCAGGATAAAAAAGCCCCCATAAGAGCAGAGAGAAGGAATCACTGAGAGCAACCAAGAATCAACCAAGAATCACTGAGAGCAACCAAGAATCAACCAAGAATCACTGAGAGCAACCAAGACTGAAAAGGTAAAACTCTCTAAAAGCATGAGGAAGAAGAACTCAGAGGAACCAAGAATCAGAAGTAGAAGCCACACCACATAGTACCATTATGATACTAGTAGGATGTTTACGAATAAGTTTACAAATAAGATGTGGATCCCAAAGGCCCTGAGATCATACAGCAGAAAGATCTGGGAGATACACTACTGACGGATGACAAAGTCCCTCAGACACCAGTCAGAAAAAAGGATCTGGAGGATCTGCTAATTGTGTCTGACACATACAGGATGTCACATTTGAGAACATGGTGGGAAAGAAGAAGTCAGGATTGCATATAGAAACACAGTGTAAATAACCCAAAAAGTCACTTCATGTGGTAGCAAGTACTTTAATTGGTTTATTTCAAGCCAAATAAATACTCAGCATGAAACAAGGCAAACTAAATGAGTAGAACAAAAGCAGCAAAATAAATCAGTTCAAACTTTGAAAACACTTAAAACTGCCATCTTCCACTATTTATTCAGCAGCTTCTTTACAGAGTTTTGCAGGGGTTTCAGTAAGAAAACTCATTACAAACTCACTATCTTCCAGGTAACTGATCTTTCAAACAACGCCTATTGTTTCACAACCTGACATATTACTTATTTAAACATTTCAGTATTATTGCAAAATTAATAAATTAATTACAGTTACGTATAGAGTTGCATTTACATTCAGTTGGCATTCTGTATTGATGCAAACTGATGCAAACTTCCTCTTTCCATGTGTTTCAGGGTCAACAAATAAAACAAACAACAAAAAAAAACTTAGATGTGGAATTTGTCAGTTTTTTTGTTTAAAAGTCTCAAAACATAACTAAAACTGTTAACAGAATTTTAATTGTTTTGACAGTGTGTGATATCTACTGGACTTGCAAGCTAACCAGCTAGCCCCGTCCCATCCTGTCTCATAATACCACTTTGTACCGTAAGAGGTGATAGTGTCCTCAAGAGGTGCGGCGTTGAATCAAACCAGTCCAACGCGAGAGGGTAAAAAAGTTGCGCTGCTCTGGTAACACTTTATTTGGATGGTCCACCATAGATAATATGTAGATGCTCAGTCTGTTTTTAACTAATATTCAACTAATTATCTATTAAATGCTACTGACTGCTCCTGACCTTATCTTCAACCCTACTGCTACACCTACATCTAACCTTAACCATGATGAAGCAGATAATTAGCTGAGTATCACCAGACAATATGTTGGTAATTTAAGTGTATGTAGATCATCTATGAGGGTGCCATCCAATGAACAGAAGAGTAAACACAATGAGGGCTGGCCAAAACCGCCCACTACTGGCAAGAAGCCACATACAGCAGCAAACAAAAGTGACATACGCTACCAGTCAATAGTTTAGATGCAATCAACTAAATAGATGTTTTTGGTTATCTCAGAGACTCTACAGGCTTATATTTAACAGTTCCAACTGCCGAGATGTCTGAATAATAAATATCCTGATATACCACATGTACTCTTGATGTATCACAATTTTATATTTTGGCCATCTCGCCACCTCTAATATATATTTGGTTGCACAAACATTTTGTCATTAGCAAGGGGTGAAAAGGAAGAAGGAGGGATTGTGCATTACCTTGTTTCTCACGGTATGGGAAGACACCACATTTTTCTGGTGATGTGCTGCCGCTATTTGTTTGGAGTATAAATTCAACAGGTTTCGTTATCCTTTTTTAGGAGGACAGCTTCTCTTTCCCACAAAACCTACAAACTAAATACAGCAATAGCCCTACATCAAATTCAGTTCTAAATGTCTTTACTACGATCAAACACAAATGTGGTGTGCATTGAAATTGCTTTGTTATTGCCATCAATAACCAGTTTAAACCATATTCCACTACAGAATACAAAATACATACCCAAAAATGTAATTTGTAACAGATTACTCAATGTTTATGTATAAGAAATGTCTTCTAAATACTTTGGAATGCTTCAACATTTTCTTAGATTTTAAAACAGTATATCTGTGACAATCACACCCTGATTACTTAAAAACATTCTGTTGTGTTCTTTTTCAGGCACATATTAATAAACTGATTTTATGATGAGAAGAATAAGGAAGCCTGCTGTATAGGTTGCTGTCTAAATATCACAAGATCCCAGAGGTGGTGATGGTTTCATTACACTTACAGTTTCTATATAATTGTCTGTCATAACTCTCCCATGAGAAGCCTACCACCATATTACATGTCTGGTTCATCGTTCAGTGCAAGCTATGCCATAAAACAATACCCTGAAACCGTTATGCTAGCCACGTTGTATCTGAGGGAAGACATTTCAACAGCAGCAAGCATGCATATAGCTAAAGCATTTAATCATGTAAACCGTATTTCAGAGCAACCATACACATGAATGCCAGTAGCAGACAGCCTATGTTGTAGCCTATATTTTCTGTAAAGTTGGCACTGCATACTACATTAAACGAACACACTGAATCTGAAGCATTCCAAAGTATTTAGCTAATGTTAAATTACAAACTGACAATCTCCTTTATTATATCTTTGGATATTTGACATGCTGTCTAGCATTATTAGCATATAGGAGATTGTCAATTGACAATACGATTAAGTAGGTTGCTATCTATAACTGTAAAGAGTTGGGAAAGCCAAGCTAACCAATAACCTGCAGACGACTTCAGCCAAACCAAAAAAATAATATTTCAGGATACTACTTTAGGTTGGAAGTGGAGTCTTTGGACGCTGAAAGCGAGTTAGTATCTGGCAAACACAACTGAGGTTGCACTGCGCAGTGATGTTACACTCTCTTTTTCTACCTTAAACGTGAAATAATGTTTGAATTTCCACGACAGAAACACATTTCTCTCCTGGCTGTGTCTCCATGACCTCAAGTGAGCAGGCAACTAATGAAACTGCGTGTAAACACACAGTTGTGTGGTTTATTTCAAGGGTTTCTGGGAAATTCATGGTATCACTGTAATTAAATTTGAGAGTAAATAAACATGTTAAATAGATAAATCCCTTCATTTAATCCATTCATTTTACCAATGTAACTGTATTCTGAATACTATCTATTTATCATGTAACTGTACCTGAACACAGGTACTTTTGTACTCTATATATTAGGGATACACTGAATGTTCGGCAACCAAAATTATAATTATTATAATTATAATAAGTGAAGAGGCTAAATAATTTATACCGAACAATGACGTTACGTTTTTTTTTAGTTCCCAGATGTAGACGGGAACCAAAGTGGAACTTTGTGAATGCAGCTATCATGTCGGCTGTGAACACAGCATGTCAGCTGGGATGTATTTACGTCATATTGTGCTTTGTTGGTATGTCTTCTGGGATGTTTTTTTTTTTTTTTGAAAACCCGGACAAAAATCCATCCCAGACAGCAAAACTGTTCTGGCCCAAACCTGGCCTACATTCCCTATTTTCATCTGGCCCACTTTCCAGATGGGTTGACAGGTCCACTTGGGTGGACCTCTCCCGGTAGCAAGCCCATCCACATATGCACCACATTAGAGCCAGGCCTCGGCCAAAAGTAGGCAACTCTGCTGTATCTGTGCCAGACCAGATCTGTTTTGGGACAGGTGGGCCAAATCCATGTTGTAAATATGTGGGCCACCTTTGGCTCACAGCAAACTGCCAGCGCCGACAGTGGGCCAACAGTTCCATAACGTTGCCAGATGTGGCCCACATCCGTTTGCTATATGGGATTTAACCTATTTATGCAATGGTGAAAAAATGGCAAAATTAATGAAACACTGTGAAAAAACATGTTTGGTATTCGGCTTCCAGCCAAAAGTTTCATTTTGTTTGATTACGACTTCGGCCAAAAATTTTCATTTCAGTACATCCCTAATATATATTTAATGCCATTACATGTATTCCGTTATGCCCCTACACTGTTAATAACTGTGATTTCTAAGGGTCTGTCTGCACATACCTAACATGTGCCTGGGTTCTGATTAGTCTGATAAACTTGAGATTCAGGGGTGATACTGCTGTACACAGAACTGAGCTCTTTTCATAACAAGTGAATTTTGGACTGCTGGACAACAGGCTTATGTCATCACCAGGAACTGCAACTTCTAAGAGTTCTTTTGTCTCGGATTTGACTTTGGATACCATCTTGCTTTCAGAAGTGTATCTGAGTTCAATTCTATTGAAAAACTCCAGCCAATAATCCAATCAGCTTACCTATTCAGTGCTGCCCTGCTGCAATCACCGTCACCAGCGGCAAGCCCATCCTCCTCAGGCCCAAGGCTGCTGCTCCTGGAGGACATAAATAAAAGAGGAATCAGAGCGAGGGCCATCACCCAGCCTATCAGCCAACCTCCCCCACCCCCCACCCCCAGGCAGCACCAGCAGCCCGGGCTAATTTCTAATTGGCGAGCGCAGATGGCGTGTGGAGATACAGAGGTGCTAAAATTAACCTCTCAGCACTAATGGAACAGCAGTGGGAGGAAAAGTCGAGTAGAAGGAGGATCGTTGGGTGCTGAAGAGGGGAAAAGAATGCACAAGTTAAATGGTTGCCATAAGTGGGAGGCATTTTAAACAGACAAGTGGACGAAAACGTTTCTGATATTGAACTGAGATCACTATGATATCGTTATCAAGGTTAATTATGTCATTATGAGCTCTCTGACAATATTGTGGGTGTTATCAGTAATATACAGGTGCACTAAGTGAGATTTGGGGATTTGAAGACCCTTCTGGTGGAAATGTGTAATTGCACAGAACATGAAGTAAAAAAGGCGCGTTTGCCACCAGGATAAATGTGCTGCGAATGTTAACAGTATATTCTTAGAGAATGTGGTGAAGGATGTGTCTTCTGAGGATGCAATTATCCACTATTGTCACCATATTATATCAGTATAATGTTGAAATTGCATTTGAGACCCAAACATTGAACTGGACCTTCTTTCTGAGCCTTTGCATGTAACATTAATGTAGAGACATATGACATGGTCAGGAAAACTCCCACATAGCAAACACCTACTTAAAACGATCATTTCAGGCTGTACATGATGACTCACATTTTAGTTCTTCTGTGGCATAGCTGTTTAAGGTTTTGTCCTGTTGTCAGGATTCCGAGTGAACCAAAATGGTCATCGTTAAGTGCAGATGTTGTGGTTTGTGGAATGTAAAACGCTAAATAAATTGATTTATTAAGTTATTAAATTAAATCATATACAGTTAATGAAATAATGAAACAAGAACACCAAACACAAGAAAACTAAACCCGGGAACACAGAGGATACCAAAGGGAAAACAATAACGCAACAAGAACCACGCTAGCGCTTACAGAATCGCTTACAGAATCACTTACAGAATCGCTTACAGAATCGCTTACAGAATCACTTACAGAATCGCAGGAGAATCACAATGCCAGACCAGGAGTGGGAATAAACAGAGGGGTATATATACATAATGGCAGACAAGGAACACCTGGGAACAGAAGGAGCCAGAAAATGGGAACAGGTGAGGGGCGAGACAAGAGGGCGGAGACAAGGGGGAGCTAAAAACCAAACTAAACAAAAGCACATGGAAATGACATGAACTTGAGGAAAGGTAAACAAAGACAGAAACAGGCATGGAGGGCAACAGGGCAAGGCGTGACACTTGATGTATCACAATTTTACATTTTTGCCATATCGCGACCTCTAATATATATTTTGTTGCACAAAAAAACTTTTATCTCTTTTTTAACAGTTCAAAAGCACTAACTACTCTTTCAATTTAGTGAATATTCATGATGGACAGACCAGAAGAATTGGTCCAAAATATATCAACCTTTATTGCAGGTTAAGAAAGTGATTTTATCCTCCTGTAAAAGTTCCATTTTGGAGGTTTTTAAGGAGGACTGTATAATTCCATGAGTGCTTCATACAGATTAAAGCAGCCCATTCTCTAAATCAGGGGGTTCCAACCTTTTGCAACACGTTGCACCACAACAACAAAAGCTTCCATGGCCTACAAGATGTAACTGATCAGATTGCTTTTTTCTGACTCAATGAGATCTTATTTGCAAATGTGCAAATGAAGTGATGTTGTAAATTGTTGAGGAAACAGCACAGAGCAGCATTCACTCATTTTCAGTTCTAGTACTGCATCTATTCTTTTCTCTGTATTCTCAGTCTGAGATTGCATCATTTATCCATCATTTTAAGCATGTATCCACAATGGATGAGTTCCAACTGAAAAGTGAAACGTGATTTCAACTTCATTTTGAAAGCCTTATTGGCACTTATTGTGCATTGTGTCTGTTCCAACCTAATAATAACAATCATGCATCGTTAAGCTATCTTCAGATATTCTGATATAATGTTTCTGCCATATTGTTGCCCCTAAACAAGAGACTGGTATAGGGAGGAGTTTGAAAATAACAGGCTGATTACATTAAAGTACTATTAAGTAGTCCAGTACTCAGAACTACTTTCCAGGAACATCACAGACCCACAATGACGGCAGACAATGCATAGAGACATGCACTCAAACAAACACACACAGGGCTGTCTCTGCTTTACACTTCTGTTGGATGTGTTCAGAGGGAAATCACATTTCCACGCGCTGGATGTTTCTTATTTCGTCCTCTCGCTTGCTGTGGTGGCAAATAATCAAAACAAGAGAGAAAAGCAATCGGAATGAGGACGGCAACATTTCTGCTGCCGAAGGCAATAAAAAACATTCTATCCAAAAGAAGCCTGGCTAAGGCCTTCCTGACACTGCAGCCTGTTGGCGTGGTGCAAGGCAGCAATGACTCGCAGTAATGGAAGACTTCAGGCCGTCGCTAAGAAGCCCCAATATCAAAGCAAAGTCATAATGAAGAGGAGCAGGAAAACTCTCCCCTGGTCGTGTCACGCAGAGCGTAGCAAACAAATAAAACAACAACACCTACGAGCCAGTGCTTTATCCCTGTCCGCAGACGGAGGAGCTGTGTTCTGACTGCACCGCAGAGACTCTACTCATCAAAGCCCCAACTTCTGAGAGCTCTGAGTCACGAACCTTCTGTTTTACAGTACTTATGAATCACAGCAGCTTCCGTTTCAAATTACCACAACAAATTAGAATGAAAAAGATGAAGGTGGAGGAATCTTTGTGGAAGTACAGAGAAACTAAAGTCTCAAACAACTTGAACACGACGTCTGTTTCAACACCAGGTTTATCTTAACCTATAAGAGCCCAGTCTGCGGTGGCCAAGAAGTGCAAAACACATTAACATTTCAGAAAACAAAATTACAAATGAAAAAATTCACAAATGAAAAAAAAATACATTCAAGAAAACAAAAAACAATTTTAATAGACGTGAAACTTTTGTTTTTGTTTTTCCATTACCTTTTTTTCTTTCTGCTCTTTTAAAAGATCAATCTTATTGTGATAAAGAGGTCATATGGTGTCATCTGTTGTTGGGGCAGTCGTGGGCTGGAGGTTAGGGAACCAACCATGTGACTGGATTTAAGCAAGTCATCTAACGTCCAACTATTGGACTGCCCACCGCTCTGGGGAAGGGTGCTCACTGCCCCCTAGTGTGTGTGTTCACTAGCGTGTGTGTGTATGTGTACGTAGGTGTTTTCACTTCACAGATGGGTTAGACAGTAGACAAATTCCTCTGTGTACAAGTGCAAATGGTTCTCTAATTCTATTTTAAGGTCAAAATACTGATGTAACATATGTCTCAACAACCAATTCGTCACTTAAGAAATACGGTCTGAATGACTTATAATTTACAATTTTATTCTTGTTCTTGGGTACTAAGTGTCTCTATAATTCCTTAGGGCCAAAATGTACAGAAAATGGCTACCTGCGTTTGTGGTCAGGACAATCATGTTTTTAAAAGTTCTCTATTTTCCAGAATTCTATTTTCTCCTTTTGCTATACATTCAGTGCTAAGTAGACTTCAAGTAGCTTCTGGAACTGTGAGAACTCTCGAGACGTTTATAGAACTGTTTATAGAACTTTCCAGAATTTTCTAGAACTGTCCAGTAGTACAAACAGTAGTATAAATACAGTAGTGTTAAAACAGCCAGTTCAGTTTAGGTACAGCTGAGTAAGTGGATAGTGGATACAGAGCTACATTTAATTTAGATGGCATCAAGAGGCTGCGGCATCCAGCAGATGCTTTCTGCTACATCTGTGGCCAATGCACCAAGATACGAACAAAAAAGTACTTTGTGAAAGCATCTGCTAAGATGTGTGAGGCCTATAGAGAATACTTCAGCATGCCTATTGGGGATCAAGACAAACTGTGGACACCTAATTTCACGTGTGAGCCCTGCAGGAAAACTCTTGAAGGTTAGGGGGACAATTGCTGCTTACTTAGATGGCAGAGTTTTGACGATTCATTGTCGTTTGAAAAGTGCTGTTATTAAGAAATTTGTCAAAATTTTTGATGTTCTAGCAAAATGTATGTATTATATTACAATAAATATTTTATGCATATTTTATGCAGTCTGTCAATATTTTACACATTACTAAGTAACTGTGTTTACAGTTTATACATAAGCAATTGGAATATAACACATAGAACTAACCAGCTATACATTCCATTTTGTAAATGAGGTCACGTGTTCACAAATTCATAACTGTCATGTGACTGCGTGCAGGATGTTCAGTATTGGTCATTTAGGGACTCCATGAGTTTAGGTGATGGATAAAGCTGTATTGGGAACTTTCCAGACTTTTTAAGGACTTGTGACACATACATCACCATGGGCTCTTACGAGTTAATGAATGTTCTACTCCTTTATTAGCTCAAGTGAATGGTGTGAGATAAGCCCTCAGATGGAGGAGGAATAAAGACAATGCAAGTGTCAACACTGGCAGAAGATCTTCCCTGGAACCCTTTTCCCACTGGCATAACCAATATGCTTTGTGCCTTGAATGCTGGTTTGCTGGTCAGCAGCATAACCAACACCTGTTGTATTTTGGATGCTGGTGTTGACCAGATATAGCACTAGACCAACACCAGACCAACATAAACCATTTCTCTTTCTGCAAATCCCAAAACAGTAGTGGACAAAATGATCCATAAGCCATAGCAGTCAAGTATATTAAAACTCTTTTTTCAAAACCTCCTAACGAAACTTTATTTGCTTATCTAAATGGAGAGTTAGGCTACACAGCTAAAACAACTGAAACTAATTTTAACTTCTCATAAAAAGCTTTGCATTGCAAACCTTGCATGGCTAGCTGATTATCTCACTAACCGGCTCATTATGCTTTTGAGCTAAGATGAGTGTGATCAGTTTGTCCCCTCCTCCCCTTCTTCCACATGTGGCAGGGAGGTGTTAAAAGAAACACCTAGTCAATAAAAAAGAAATACACTTGCTGGCCAATTTATTAGACGAAAGCTTGTATAGGAAAATCTGCTTACTCAGTGGCCATCTTTGCAACGCTGCCATATGAGTTCCAGCCATATGAGATTAGACCTTTTCTTGAAGGACGGGACTTTCTTTATATAAAGACATCAAATTGAGTGCTATGAGCTCTCTCATTCATATTTCAACCAGTGATCATCCCTTATAACGTCTCTGGATGTGTGCAGCAAGCAAGTGCATTCAAACACATGTCCAAACTAGCTAAAAACTTGGATCTCAAGAAATTTCTATATGTGTCCAACTTAAAATTTAATGAAATGTATTAATGTGTTTATACTGAAGGTAAGATTTCTAATTATTGAATCAACAAGCATTGTCATTGTTTTATTATTATCTATTCCACAGTCTCACTAAGTATAGAACAATGGACAGTCATTTGGCCAAAGGCACGTTTTGTTAATTTTCTAAGTGGGTAACATTAAGTATGAACTAACTTACATGAAGTAATGCTTGTATTAGTAATCCATGTAGTAATACATTAACAATGACTAATTAAAGTTAAATAAACATGTAACAACTGTTATGTGTTTACTTAACATGTAAACACATAGTTGTTATGTATTTACTGAAGATTAGTTAAGCTTTGTAGCCAGTTTTAATTATTACTTATGTTAACTAATGTATTACATAATGTTAGTTAGTCAAGTGATAATGATTTACACATCCTCCACAGTAAACATCTCAGCACACTTTAATGCACAGTCACTGCTTGTGTGCTGAATATTACATATTGGGGGAAAAAAAAACTTTAATGCACATACAGACAAACAAAAAACAAATAAATAAAACAACAAATAAACAAGTAAACAGCAGAACAGACATCCATTGTCAGCAGTCCGGTAAATACAAAATCCAAAGAGTGTAAAACAGGCTAATCACGATCCTCTACCTCTACAATGACTAGGATTTGTTAATGCAATCAATTCATCAAAAATAGACACAAACAGACGGGAATCTGATCATTAGCATAGGAGAGTGTGCGCTCCATCAGGCAGATGATTAAACAATGTCTGAAAAAAATCCTTTAATCTGCACTAGGTTTAAGACTAAAGGTGATGTAGAAACACCAAAGATTTAGACAGCACTCCTGCTTTGCTTGGTTTCACTGTTTATCTGTGAGAACTGCACAATTGCACCACATGTAACTGTCATTTCTATTACTAGTTTATTTGTCCGGAATAAATGCTCTCCTGTTCGGTTCATTCCGGCAACGCATTCACGTCTCAATCACAGCTGCAGCGGAGTGTTTCCTGCTCAGAGTCGTGCAGGAAGAGGGGAATCACGCTTACTCAGCCACAAAATAACTCTCAGCTCCCACTTCACACATCTCATCCTATCCGCTGACAATCCTCGGAAAAGCCCATTGACTCTGCTTGAACGCAGCAGCGCGAGGCAGCAGCGCCTGACAGGTTTCACGCCTCCCCCGAATGCCCTTCTGCGGAGCTCAATAAGCCCCTGCACAATGCAGGTGCTGCAGGACCATCCACTTCTCTGATAAAAGGGAGAGAGGGAGGAGAAATTATGCCTTGTCATCCATCCATGAAAACAGTCCCCCTGTCTTTCCGCAGCTGGCGCCTACATTTCCCAGGAGTCCCTGTGGCGCTTGCTCTGCTAAAGTGCAGGCTGGGTGCGTGCAGCCTGGGTTTTATTGCAAAAGGTCAGGCCTCCATGTGGTGGTAGAAGATGGTGGGGAACGCGGAGATTAATCAGTGTCACTCTTTGTTTCAGCCGTATCATCTAACTTACCAACTTCACACGCTATATTAAGAGAGGTGTAACAATCATGTTAAACACATGTGCATATTCATGCATGCTCCCCATTATTGTGAGGGACGCTTGGTCCTTGTAAAGATAGCAAAACAATATCTACTCAACATTCTCCTTATTAGAAACTGCATTATCGGAGCATAGAAGGACTGTCTGTGGAGACAGAGTTTCACATAGCACGTCAGTCAAATTGAGCGTTTTTGTACAGTGCCAATGTATGAATCATAGGCTTTGTCCTTACATAATGGTCTATCTGAACATGATGAGTCACTAAATAACAATACTGTCTGGCTATAGAAGACATCACACACAAACAAGTCAGATTCGATCCATTAGCCTCGGGTGTGATTCCGGTGTTCACTGTGCTACAGAGACTGTTGTTGAAAAGGAAAGACGAGGATCAAAACTATGAAATATACTTTACGTACATTAAAAGTTATTTCTTGTACATTTGTCAGTTGATATCTTCTCAGGGCGGACTAAGCCCATCCATGCCCCTATTAGAATCTCCTACCTTGTACTTGAATTAACACCTGAAAAACCTACAATATAGATTCACTATATAGTTGTACAGTTATAGACTACATGCTAAATGTTGACATGCGTAGTTTCTGACCACAGGACTCTTTCTGCCCATTCAGACCATTCTCATTGTTGTGACACTTACATAGTAGTATGTAGTGCTAGTGTGAAACAGGCACAGTAGTTTTTTTTTCTTTTTTACACACATCAGTGCTGAAAATTGTTCACAACCGAAATATAATTAACCAAAAGAGGCTCTAAATAGAAAACGGACCACTTCTGAAGGGCTATAAGATGTCTAGCACAAACTGTGCATCTACTGATGGTGAACCGGTTTCTAGAGTGTCCAGTTAGCGCATTTTTGACATTGTTTTGAAGGAAAATCATTGGAGTTTGCACTGGAGTTTTCTATCAGTCTTGTTATATGCACCCAATACATCAAAGTTTAATACACATGTCAAATAACTGTTACTCTGTTTTATAGTGGTTCTGTAGCTATACGGCAAGGTGACCCTACAAAGTAAAGATTTCAACATGGACATACAGGGTGGTACAGGGTGGTGAGGGTTAAAGGACGCTGGTGTGAGCTCAGCGCAACTCTGTGTGTGCATGCAAATGCCTGGCATCTCTGTAGAAGCCTGTAGAAGCTGCCAAGCCTTCAGTAGAGGACAACTCGTGGCATGGGTGGATGAGGGAGCTTTGGCGGGGACAGGGCCAGAGCAAAGAAGACCTCCTGCTCGTGAAGCCCGCCAGTGGAGAACGAGCATCCGTGATCTGTGGAGTCACAGATGGGGAACAGCCTTGACCTGGCCTGCTGTCTGTCCACAATGCGCATTCACCACTGCCAAGGCCAGTACCAGAGTGCATGCTTTGAACCCTGATTAGCAATGTTTTGGAAGTTTATTTCATGCTCCAGATTTCTGCACAATAGGGCTTGTAGAACTGAACATGATTCTTTTTAGACTCTGTGCTTGCTAAAACTCCTTTTTAAAGCTCCTTTAGAAATGTTACAATGAAGAAACGAAACAGCTGAGCCCACATAATGCCCAGCATTCAGCAGGCCCACAGTAAAACAAGCAGGAACCATGGCAGATAGGACAGTAGCAAAAATGAATGTGCATGCTGTGACCTCTTTACAGCACTGGAAGCAGCTTACAAACTTTCATCAGAAAGCCCTCACTGCGGGGGAAATGAATTCCTGTAAGGGCGAGCGCAGGTGGTTCAGATTTACTGCCTACAACATGCTACGTGTTTTTTTGGCTCCTGTTCTTCAGCCCTTTTAAAAGCATAATGAGCCGTGCGTAACACATATTGTAAACATATTCCCCCCCAGCATGCTGTCCACTGTCTCAGCGAGAGGGGGTTAGACACAAACTGTGAAGCCAAACCCACTGGGAAGAGTTCTGCTGGCCAGCCTGCCGGCAACATGGACCTCCTCCGACTCTGGCACAACTCGCACCACACCAAATGAGCTGTCAAATATTCAGCACAGAGAAATTAGCCAACATTAGTCTGACCAAATGTCACCGTATAATGCAAGATGCCAACAGAAATACCATGGAAACAAATTCCACAGTGCTCTCCACCATCTCCACCAGTTCAGAGGAGATTTCTCCATTAAACATGAATCCAGACAGCTCTTCTACTTAGTAAATTCAGCTGCTTTATGATGGCTGATACAGGCATTCAAGTGTGGGCATGTAGTTTGCATAATCTCCATAGAAAAGCATTGCTAAAAGAATGTGACACTCTGGAGCAGCCACACATAAGGCTAAGGTCGCCATGCAAAATGCCAAACATCGTCTAGAGGGGTATAAACCACCAACCCCCCCCCAAACACTGGGCTGTGGAGCTGTGTTCTCTGGAATGTGGAAAACTGGGCTGTGGAACTGTGTTCTCTGGAATGATGGAACACCTTTGGGATAAGTTGGAGTGATTCAGATCTAATATTCCAGCATAAAGACCTGACCTCATGGATGCTCTTGTGAATGCTCTATATGCAATCAAATCCCCACAGCAATGTTCCCACACCTAGTGTAATGGCTTCCATAAAGTATAGAAGCTGTTACGGCAGCAACAATGGGATAAACTTCCCATCAAAGGTAAATTCCACTGATGTTCTTCATAATGTAGTCACTGAGATATGAAGGCATTTAGGGTAGCCTGATTCAGAGTGGATTGAGCATCATTTTACTATTTACAACGCCCTGTTTATCATCACTGTCGGAACAAAACCTCATCTCCAAAATGATAGCTTTAGAGGAAAAGGAAAAACATACTGTATTTTTAATGTAAGTCAATAGAGCCAGACTTTTTTCCACGTCATTTTGGGTCATTTCTTTTCATCCATTCATCATGAAATCAAGACTTGTGCTGTCGCGTCACAGCAAGAAGGGCCTGGGTTATATTCCCTGCCCGGGTGATCAGTGTCCTTTCTGTGTGGACTTTGCATGTTTTCCTTGTGTCTACCACAAAGACATGCAGTCAGGTGAGTCGGAAATGTTAACTTGCTCCCTAGATGTTGCTGTCTGTGAATAGGTATGTCTGTGTGTCTGCCTTGCGATGGATTGGCGGTCTGTCCAGGGTGTTTCTGCCCACTGAGTGCTGGGATAAGCTCTAGCACCCCCGCAACCCAGAAGGATAAAGCGGTTTAGAAGAAGAGTGAGTAAGTGTAAAAGTGTGATAACTTTCTGTGAGGTGGCTTTTAGTTACATTGAGTCTTTTGGATGTCTGGTTCCCATCATCATCATTGGTCATAAATTGTGATGAGAATGACGTATTTCACAGCTCCCAGTTGCTGTGTTTACCCATAAAAGATTTTATCATGCAGAATACTCTTTCATTACTTCTGATTTCAGAAGAAACATTAAATGATCAGGAGTCTAAAACATTTCATCATATGGTGACATATAGTTGGGCAGTGGTGGGCTGGAGGTTAGGGAACCAGCCTTGTGATTGAGAATGTTGCCAGTTGAATTCTATGAATCAACAGGACATGACTGAAGTCCCCTTGAGGGACTTAAGGCACCTAACTCCCAACTGCTCCATGGGCGGTGTAGAATGGGCTGTCCACTGCACCGGGCAAATGTGCTCACTGCCCCCTAGTGTTGCTGGTTCAATACAGAGTGTGCATGTGTATCACTGCATGGATGGGTTAAATGCTAATTCCTACGAGTGCAAGCACAAATAGTAAATGGTTCTAAATTCTAGGATTACAGATCTGGCCAATAGAAAAAGAAATACAGTTTGCAGAATGACATGCTACACAAAAACCTTAAGACTCAGCAATGAAATGACTTTTTCAGTCACCAAAATAGACTGAAACAATATTTTTCTCCATTCATTTTTTGGGAGGCAATTTTGCATTCCAATCTTTCCATCTATCATTTGTCCATGAGGCAGCGTCTCCATCCTTATCTGCTGAATCCCGGTCTCAGCAAGTGAACAGCAATGTGTTCATCTTTATCTGATAAATTGGGTCCAGTAGGGCAAAACAAAATAACACTTAGCCGTTACCAATTAGAAGCTTTGAAGTCAACAAATGACGGCGCTGTAAACAGTCGTCTTTCATCCAGCACAGATCAAGGCTTGCATGCACATGTCTGGAATGGCCAATATGCCCGGTTCACACACATAGACCCTGAGCACAGCAAAGGCCAGTGAAGTTGCTGGGGAGCAACACAATTTAAGCCCATGGCCTTGTACTAGATTTGGCTCTGCCTTAATTGATCCCACAGGTAGAGCTTAGAGGGCCTGTCACCTTTTAAATGAGGCGCACAGGGATCCGAAAGCAAGAGATGAAGGCCCTACATTCTCATAGACCGACTAAAAAAAGCCTGAATAACTCCCCGAATAACTTCCACTGACTGATTATCATTTGGCTCTACATCGCTTCAGATAATGGCCACACAGATATGACCAATGACTCATCCACTATGAGATCTGAAAGGTTGTGTGCTATATTTTGACCCTAGCAAGTCTCCACTGCGAAATCAAAATTAGAACCATTTAATGGTGCAAAAAAGAGTGAGTCTGTTTTTTTTACTGGAAGGCTGAATCATGCAAATTCATCCTTACCTACAGAAATGATAATACAAATAAAATCACCCTAAATATAGTGAATATGGCTTATTTTTAATTATGAGACTGTTGGTAAAATATTATAAGACTATTCCACCAAATTTTAGAAATGTTTATTATACGCTAGTCATCACAACATTGGCAACATTTACTGAGCTACACATACAGAAGTAGTATCTCTCAGTATGGCGTCAGGTCACCATGTTTGCTAATGCAACATGGCAGACGTCACAGCAAGGAGTTGTAGAGGTTCCTAATGGTGTCCTGCGATAATCCATCTCATGCAGCTTGAATATTCTCACACAGTTCCTGCAGATTTTGTGGTAGGGGTGGAGGTGGAGTGACACTAGGCCTGCTGAACGTGTGACGTGTGACAACAAACCGTTTATCTTGGTGCTGACCACGGTGCCTCCGCACATGGATTTATTGGTCGTCTCCACCAAAACAAAAGTGGTACTCGTCACTGAAGATGACTTGCTGCCATTCTGAGTCACTCCATGAAATCTGGCACGACACCATTGCAGTCTTTAGAGATGCTGATGTGGTGTTAAGGGCAGTCAACATAACGGTCTGCGTGCATGTAGTCATGTGTCATGTAGCTGTCTGCCAATGGTACTGGCAAAAACAAGGTGACTCATGAAGGGCATCACTGCTCACTGAATGTTCGCATTCGTGGCTGTTGGGTCAGTCAGGTACAGTGATAAGGCCTGCCCTTGCTTATGTCACATGCACGGAATGTGTGAAACTACTATTTTTTTGATGATGAGTGTATATTATCTATATTAAGATATTTTATCTTGTCAGATAGCCATCCTGAATTGGTAGAAAATTGTGTTTGTTTATAGAGTTCTTATGTCATAAGAAACTAGTCTAGAAGGATTAAGAATATTATAGCAGAAGATTTAAAAAGCAAAAGAGCAATAATGAAATACAAAAGAACACTAGAACAAAAGAAGATGAAGCAAGGCTTGGCAGACACAAGGAAAAGCAAGAGAGAGACTAACAGAACTAACCAAAGCTTGAACAGAAGATCTAGCACGGCATACACAAGAAAATGCTAATGCTAATGCCGGTGCCAATACACATACAAACTACAATCATTATCATAATACAAATGAAGATACAAATGTCAAGGCTAACGCTAAAGGGCAAATAGTAACAAGATCTAATAAGGGAACACACACACAGCAGGAATCAAGAAAGGAAAAGCATGTGGGAAGCTGCAAGCCTTCACACTGAAAGTCTGTGAAGGTGGAGCTTAAATAGAGTCCACTGATGAGAGGGACAAGAAAGCACAGGTGTCTATGCTCAGGAGAGGCAGAGTGCTGGGTATGCTGGCACGGATCTGTGACACCTAACAACAAAACCTTTGTCCATTTACTTACTTACTTATATTGGCCATTCACATAATATATAATAACTTAATATATATACTTAATATACATCCATCAGCCATAACATTAAAACCACCTCCCTCTACACCCATTGTCCACTTTATAGGCTCTACTTACCACATAGGTGCACTTTGTAGTTCTACAGTTACAGACTGTAGTCTATCTGTCTCTCTGTTTACTTTTTGTTAGCTATATTTCATCCTGTTCTTCAATGGTCAGGACCCCCACAGGACCACCACAGGGCATGTATTATGCGGCAATGCAATGACACTGCAGTCACTGCAGTGGTGTTGTGTTAGTGTGTGTTGTGCTGGTGTGAGTGGATCAGACACAGCAGATACACCTTATTGTAACTGCTGGACTGAGTATAGTCCACCAACCAAAACTATCTAGCTAGCAGCATCCTGTGGGCAGCATCCTGTGGGCAGCATCCTGTGGGCAGCGTCCTGTGGGCAGCGTCCTGTGGGCAGCGTCCTGTGGGCAGCGGCATGTGGGCAGCACCCTGTGACCACGGATGAAGGACTAGAGGATGGCCAACATGAACCGTGCAACAACAGATAAGCTATCACGTCTGACTTTATATCTACACGGTGAACCACCAAGGCAGGAGTCCAATAAAGTGAACAGTGGGTAGACACAGTGTTTAAAATCTCCAGCAGCACTGCTATGTCTGATCAGAATCAGAATCAAGTTTATTGGCCAAGTATGTTGACACACACAAGGAATTTGAATTCTGCAGTTCGTGTCTTTCTAGTACTGTATCGATATACACATAACTAACTGACAGTCCACATTATACACAATGACCCCACATATACACAATAAATACAGACACTGTACAATCCACTGATCCACATGTACCAGCACAACACTGGTCTGTGGTGGTCCTGTGGGGGTCCTGACCATTGAAGAACAGGGCAAAAAGGGATTACCAAAGTATGCAAAGAATCAGAGGACTACAGTCTGGAGTTGTAGATATAAAGTGCTCCTACATGGTAAGTGGAGCTGATAAAGTGGATATGCATATAGGAGCATAATTTAATGTTTTTTTAAATACCCTTTTAAGACCTTAACATAGCAAAAATAATACTATTGTCATTGCATAATACACACAAGTCTGGCATGACGCATGTGTTAATGACTTATTTATTCAAATCGATTGACTGAAAAAACATACATATATGACTTTATCAGGGGGAGTTCAGCCACATCTGTTGATCAGGCCTAGTGCTGTTGGAATTCTCAACATGGGGCTTAAGTTATCTTGCTGACTAAGCAGTTAGTTTTGACCATAGGACCTGTCTGTCTTACAGATAGTTTTGGTTGGCAGGCTATTCCATATTAGTTTAATCTCAATAATTTAAATTTTCACATTGTTTAGGCATCACCTTCCAGTTTAATATTTGCCCCTAAATATGAACCAAGTAATTTAAAAAAGAGCACAAGCCGACAATGATTCCAAGGCACTCTTATATTTTGTGATACAGTGGCACAATTTAGATAATATTATGCTAATCCACAAATAATACCACAATAAATAAAAGACTTTTAGTATGAGCTTAATACGAAATGATATATTTCCACCACTTACTTTAATGTTCTGCAGTAAAATCACTTCTATTTTGATATGTGCAGTATTGGACTATATATGTGAAATGACCCTTTTTATAGGTTTATATATAGGGTCATTTATAGGGTCGTGAAAGTGCTACAATTTTATACTGTGCTAACACGCATGCCGTAGCTGCTCTTTTTTTGCCTGGGTATAAATGTAGAAGCATGCAATGGTCTTTGGCTTTTGACTATTTAAATATGCCCCAATTGGACATTAATAATATATATATTACTTTCAGTTTATTATAAGTATATTAAGACTTTATAAAGCTTTATAAAGGATCCACGGGAACCCTCACGGATATGCTAATTCAACGTTCCCCCTTAAAATTGCCCCCCTTTTGTTGCAGTAATAGTATCTACTCTTCTGGATTACCCCAATTTATTCCATTTCCTGGAAGTCCATCACTCCAGAGAACACAGGTTCACTGCTCCACAGTCCAATGTCCATCTAGCAGACGCTCCATGCCCTATAGTATCCCATTCTATTGCTTTCCATGTAAATCATACAAGCCGTGCACACAACTGCATGCTTGTGTCAGCAATTGCTTTAAAGTAACTGAACATACTAATTATAAGGGCTGTCTGGATACGTTTGGACACATAGTGTTCATTAGATTTAAGGTGGCTTTCAAAAATATCATTTTACGCCATGTATGTAGAAGCATGTATGCATCAGATCCCTGCACATTTGCTGCATTCTAAACCTGTCACAGTCTAAACCTCTATACAGCCCATACGCCTGTCAGCAGTTCCCTTTTCACGTTCACAGTTTCACTGCGCTGATGTTACTTCAGTGTTTAATCTGCCTGATTGCCTGGCTTTCAGGTCAGTTCAGTTCATTTTCATTTGTATAGTGTTTTCTACACCAATCCTACACCCAAATCAGCTCTTATAGTGTGTTTCTCTGTTGTTCAGGCAGGAAAACAAAGATTTTCATTAGTGAGACCAATCAAATTTATTCAGTCATTCATGTTTTCACTATCCCTTAGTCATCTTGGTATGGTTGTTTGAGATCATTTAAGATATAGTGCTGTGGTACTCCGGTTCTTTACCAGACCAAATACTGCTTTACAAAATGTAGTTGTATTTGCTTACTTTTAACGGTCTTCCACTCAAGCAAGTCAAAATCATATCATTTCATCTCTTATGTTTGGTTTAGCTTGCTGGATTAGAATAGAAGAGGAGATATATTATTATGACTTAAATTTGACAGAGTTAGCATTTTTTGCAGAAAGGACAAGGACGTGGCCTTGTCTCGACAATATTTATATTTGTCTAGAGTTTGTTTTGTCAGACAATGTAAACTGAATGTAATGCAAATGTAATTCAGTTTTGTGTCTGGACAGCCATAATATATAACTATGCAATTAATAATAAATTTACATAAGGCTGTTTTGGATTCACTGTCACATCTAACTTGCGAGTTCTCCTCAAGTTGTGGGTTGTGGAGGTCCCTCCTTTTCTTTACTTCATTGAAGAGTTTCTATTCTTCTGTTTTGAGGTGAAATGGCAGAAAGAAAACAGAAACAGAGCATCTGTCAAAAACGGAGCACCATGCACTATCGCTCGCGTCTGGTGTAGACAGCATCATTGACTATAATGGCAGGAAGTAGTCATGTAAAATTTAATCATAAACCCATAAAAGTTACAAAATGGACCTTGAAAGAAACATAGATCCTGACTTTTAAATGACTCACCACCTCAACTGAGTGGTCAAAGCTTGGTCTCAAAGAGAACTTGTTGATTAACAGTATCAATTCCTCATACTTTGACTATAACCTCAATTGTTTCTCATACCTCTCAAGTAGTAGTAAAATCATCCTAGCCTAACTAAGAGAACTACAGTCTTGACTGCTGCTTGTTTCTAATTCACAATAAAATGACATAGCTCAAACTGTAGAAAATACAATATACATATACATTCAGCAAAGGTAATCTAAAGTCTCATGTGCTGAATACCTGCGGTACTTCCATTCATGCACAGTCCATCTCCGCTGTCATTACTGCATCAAAGCTTAATGCTGAAAGTCTGTTGTATGTAATGAATGCATCTAATGGGCTCAGAAAGTAACATGCAAAACCATCTGAAAAGAACTCTCCCAAAATAACTCGATTTCCAAGTTATACCGTCTGCTGTCTGTAGGGGCCGGAGGAAAGTGGACTTCTTTTACTGTGGCTTCAGCAAGATTCCAGGTGATGCCATTAATGCCACACTTTTTTGGAAAACCTCTACTTCCAGCCATTTCTAGTCATGTAGTGTCAGGCCCATCTTATGAAAGCCTTCTTCACCCACTTGTCTTATTCAGATACATTATGTTCTCAGTACTCCAGTTCAATCACCATGGCAAATGCTCTATAACAGGACCATAATGTTTTGCTGCAGTCATTTTTTGTCTACATGGTTAATGACTGGCTTTACTTGCAGCTTTAAAGCTTTCTGTTTTTCCTTTTCCAATTTCAATTCATTTCTATTAATCTTTGAAGATGACTTTCCCATTTAAAAAAAAAAACTGTATGCATGATTACATAGCTAATTATTTGAGCAATGTCATTCAGAGTGATCTGATGTGAAATGATCCATTCTAGGAGAGGTGGTGAAAGGAACCAGGGGCCATATTATGGAAAATGTCCTATCTTAAGTTAATATCTGACAGGTAAAGATAAGACTTCTTACCGTTCATTTGTAAGCAAATCCTATCCTTATTTAGGAACGTTATCTTATCTCACAGCATCTTATCTCAATCTAGGAAATCTTAAACTACTCGATCAATAAAATTCCACAGGTAAGATGTTTCTTTAATACGGCCCCATATGTCTAAAAGTCACCTCACGCCAAGTTAGTACATGAAGTGGTTATTAATGTGCTTCATGATACCTGATGCGTTGTTTAGACTTGGTTTAGATTTTGGAACATTTTATTCCTATTCATAACAAAATAGTCCATGCAGGGTGTTTTATAGCAAAATAGTACCCAAAAAACCTTTTCAGCATTATTATTATTGTTATTTTACTATTATCAGCATTACATATACAAACCAGATAACACATATAGGTTTACTGGTCATTTTGGATAGTAAATAAACCGGGTATCTTTATGTTATTCACACTCATCGTCAAAAACATAGTGAAACCCAGAAGGGAGTGTCGTATTGCAATGCTGTTGGGAAGGAAGATAAAGGTTACCAGGAACAATAATTGATGATAAATTTAGACTGATATGGTCAATATTTATTGAGCTACAAATACAGAAGTAGTGTCTCTCAGTATGGCGTCGGGCCACCATGTTTGCTAACGCAAAATACATGTCTCGGCATGAAGTTGTAGAGATTCATAAAGGTGATCTGTAATAATCCATCCCATGCAGCTTCAATATTCTCATACAGTTACACCAGGTCTTTACATTTACAGCATTTAGTTGACAACTTACAAGGTTAATCATATTACCCCAGTCTCCCCCAGTCTCCCACATGTAGCGGCTCCCTGGTGGGTAGTGGTGTTACCCACTGAGCTACACCAACCACAAGGGCTTCTTGGCGCTGACCACAGTGCTTCCACACACGGATTCGTTGGTCGTCTCCACCAAGACAAAAGCGGGACTTGTCACTGAAGATGACCCACTGCTATTCTCACTCCATAACAGTCTGGCACGACACCATTGCAGTCTGTGGCGATGTTGACACGGTGTTAAGGGCAGTTATCCTAATGGTCTGTGTGCATGTAGTCCTGTGTCATGCAGCCATCTGCCAATGGTGCTGGCACTAACAGGATGACTCACAGAGGGCATTACTGCTCCTTGAATGTCCGCAGTCATGGCTGTTGGGTCAGTCAGGTACAACGACAAGGCCTGTCCTTTCCTACGTCACATGCGTGGCTGAGAAACTTGAATAATTTGCATGTCTCACAATGTCAAACCTACCCACCCAGTTTCATTACTGTCGGTTGATTCCTTCTGGGTGCAACTATTCCTATGACGATCAAGTTCAGTGTACTTATGTTTCATATCAAACAGCTTTTTTAATGACTTTGTTTTTAATGACCATATTAGGTGGAAAGTTTGAATTTGATGGAATTCCTCCTTTAACACAGAACTTGTCCCCTCTTTCCTGCAGAAACAGTCTCTACTCTTCTAGGAAGATTTTGTACTAGATGTTGGAACATTGCTGTGAAGATTAGTAAGGTCAGGTACTCATTTTGGATGATGAATAGTTCTGGATCACGAACAGACTCATCCTAAAGGTACTGGATAGTGCTCGATTTTGAGTTTCTCTACATAAATCATAATAGAGCACTCTGACTTTGTTAATATCTCAAGAACTGAATTATGCAGAAAATGAAAAGTGTTCTTGCTTAACACAGCTAGAAATGTTTTCTTCTGTTATTTTTGATACAGTATCTGTTAATAATTATTAGTAGTATTACATTATGAGAATGTGTAGTAACAGTAAAAGTTGTGGGAATGTTTGTTGGTAGCTGGCGAAGCCCTGTTCATGCTTTTATTAGCATTTTCTTAAGTAATTTGATCATCACGTCTTCAGAAATAGGATTTGAATAAACACATAGGCAGCTAACCAAATGAAATCTTGTGTAATGAATCAAAGGCTTCTGTCATTTTAAAATCCTACGCTGTTGTTTCTGCTAGCGAATATGAGACATTGTGGGTAGGAATGTTTGACAGCTGCATCAGAGAAAATTAAAGGTTGAGAGGAACTGTCATGGTGACAAGTCGCCTGTGATGTACCATGTGTTTTTGATTTGGCTTAATAGCATAACAGCAATGAAAGTCACCTGCTGCAATGTCACAGTCAATTGGACGAGTGGAAAACCATGACAACAAAGAGCATTTTAGTCACATGTGGAGACGTCTTAATTAACATGTCAATTTAAAATGAAGTTTGGGAACAAAGACACTTTGCGTCTAATTAAAGGCAGTCATCAGATGGTGCAATTTCAAACCCATTATGCAAAAAAAAGCTGGATCAATGGAAAATGCCCAAACATTTCAATAGTTTGTTGCTATTTCTTGAGCTTTTTTGGTAAAAAAAAATAGGAAGAAATTGAGAAGCTGTATGTTCTACTAATTTAAGAAAACCTAAATCTGATGTATTTTAAGCTTAATCATTGGCTCCATGAGTCAAATAAAGACATTTTGCCACCAGCATTATAGTTATTTAGCTTAGCCCCTTGTGTAGCACTTCTATGGGTTTTTTCCGCTTCGCAAATCAACACCATGAAGTTGTGTGGTCACATGATTCCAATGGCAATGGCTATCTGGCTATTACTGTTTTTTAGGAAATGGCATTCGTCCAACTTGAGTCACAAAGTATAATGATTCTGTAATGATTGTGTTTGACTAGGGATGCACCAATCCTGAATTTTTAAGGCCAATTCCAAGTTCACAGCCACATTGGACAAAGGCTGAATTTATATTAACCTGAAGCTCACGTTGTTTGGGCTAAATGTATATGACTCACACTTGCACTCTTCCAGTAATTTCTTTTGGCAAATGTCCTACTAAATATCACATTATTTTGTCTTATAAATGAGTCAAACTGAAATATACTGATATAACTTCTCAACTAACAAAATAACAAATAAAAAAACAAAACAGTCTTACTAACCAATAACTTGATTCTAAGCAACATGAGTAAATGAACTAATTAGCATATTGAGTCATGCATAGTTATTCTAATTTTCTATATTTATATATAATCTATACAATTATGAATATTCTATATTATGGATTTTAGAATCTGACTTTGGTTATAATCACCAAGTCACATTCCTTTACAATCCTTGAGGTCTTTTTAATGTGATGTCCCATTTACAAGAACTGAGGGCAGCGAATTCTGAGACCTACAGTTATGGATAAAAGGTAAAGCCAAATTCCCTTGACATGAAACATGAAACTCACAGCTTAAACATTTCAAAATTAACTCAAATTATTAATAGAGTCTG
This sequence comes from Semaprochilodus insignis, assembly GCA_034552555.1. Classification (NCBI taxonomy): domain Eukaryota; kingdom Metazoa; phylum Chordata; class Actinopteri; order Characiformes; family Prochilodontidae; genus Semaprochilodus; species Semaprochilodus insignis. The sequence continues at coordinate 30,208,041 of CM067478.1, read as the reverse complement.
AGAGAATAACAGTTCTGATGGCATGGCAAAAACATCTATGCACCATGTTGCAGAGGTATCTAATGAAGTTAGCATGCTAACCAGCTAACCCCAGCCCATCTCATAATTCCACTTTGTACTTCAAGAGGAGGTAGCAAGTCAGTGTAGTACTGAGTCAAATCAGTCCAACATGAGAGGATGAAGAAGGAGCTCAGCTGCCCCAACGGCATATTCTAACTGCATGTTAATCATGTTGAAGGTGATGCTACTGGTTAGATTGTTTAAGAACAAGTAGCCAATGAAAGGAGTATGGCAAAAATGGCAGAAGCTTGGCAAGCAACCACTATCATCACTGCTGCCTACTCTCAGCAATTAACAACTGTAGTGATATAAACAAAACATGGGTTAATAGCTGCTAATGCTAACACTGAAGAGGAGGGGCTATGGGTTTCTTGTATTTTCACAAAGCTTCAAAGTGTTAAACGGCCAATACATCGCGAAAAATATGTTTCCAAAAACATCTGGGTAAGTGTGAACTGGGCCTGAAAACTGGGTGGTCACTTTCATAACACCAAAAAGCAGGACATCCCATCCCCAAAAGGAGGGCATCATAAAGGGCGGGGTCGGGCAGGAACAGAGTTACTAGAACAGAGTTAAAATCATAACCTAACCTTTATAACACATAAATGATTGCTTTACTCCTCTAATTGGGTGGAATGGATGATATTTGTGAGTCAGATGGGAGCTTACTAATTGACTAACATCTAGAGGGCTGACCTGCAGTTAGCTGGTAGGTGACGTCACATGACCTTGTTAAACCAATGAAATGCAAGGCGTATCTTTTGACACGGACGTGGCACACATAATATTGATCGCAAGTGATCATTTTAAATAGTCCATCCGGAAAAGAGGGTTAATGAGCGCCCGTCCAGGTATTACGGACGGAGGACTGAGAAAAAAAATGACTGTCCAGCCTAAAACCAGACGTGTGACCACCCTACCTGAGAAGCAGACAAGTGTCTAAGCATAACAACGGGACAAGTCTCCGTATCTCCATTTTTGGCATTTTTCATTTTTTGATTATTTGATATGATATGCCCTGTTGCCCTTTACATAGTGTCAAAATGTTTATGATGAATTGACCAATGTACGTGCTGCAAAATGTCTTGGAATAAATCATTTCTTAATTAACGTCCATTAAAAGTCAAGAACGTTCCTTCCTTTTCTGTAAACTTACCTTTTCAGAGATACAAGAATTAGTTCTGACAGCAACAAGAAGCGAGTCTGTTCTATTAATTAAACTCAGACAGTAAAGTGGCACCAGTGCCAATGATTTCTGTGATCTTGCACAGTGCAGAGTGTTACTGAATACGAGCCTGCTCTTCAGATGCTCCAGTATTTATTCCAGTGAGTGTGCGCTGTATGTGTCCTGAGGTTTTCAAAGTGCAGACAATGGTGGGCAGAAAGGACACCAGGGATTTCAAATCACGTGATACCTCCATTGTCATGAAGAAGCAAGCACTTAAAATCTCTCCATTGGTTCCCTTTGTTTTCTAGATTGCTGCATGGTTGCGGCATGCACGCTGGACCCAGTAGTTAGGACAGGACAAAAAGCCTTGAGATACAGAGCAGATGCATACACATGCACACACACACATGTGCCTCAATTCCCTTCTATTACAAAGACCAGGCTCTCCCTGATAAAATATTTAAGATGCACTCGTGATCCAAGTGCCAGGAAAAAACCATTAACCCCCACGTGAATCAATCCCTTCAATTCAATGATAAAGACTGCAAATACGTGTGATGGGGGGGTGGGTGAGGTCGTCAGGGGCCAGGAAAGTTTTTGCTACACCGCCAAAGCTTCTGCAGCTCCATGAAAAATGCATGGGACCTACTCAGCAAGCGTTGTGATTGTTTTCATGGGCGGGCGGAATGGAGGCAGAGAGTGAAAATGCATAGGAAAATGCAGCCAAGCCTGAGCATGAAAAAAAACCCTCCATCCTGTTCCAAACAAATGCTTTCTTGCTTTTTTTTCTCCTATACTGCAAATGCAATGCAGAGATGGAATGAAGGCA
>CM067478.1:30027795-30205651 GCA_034552555.1 Semaprochilodus insignis | reverse complement strand
AGGCAGGGGGTGGGGGGGGGGGGGGGGGTTGGATGAGTTGAGAAAGAGACACAGCAGAAGAAAGTGAGTGAGGCTTTGGTTGGCTGTGTGAAGGCCTGGAGGCTCGCCAGTGAAAAATAGTTTGTGATTGCTCAGGGCTTAATTAGCCTCGGAGAAGCGTGACGAGCAGCTTGTCATGTCGCAATATTTTTCGCTGCGACACTTACCTCGTGGAGAGCTGCTCCATCATTTCAAAGACTGATCCTTCTCCCCTTTGCCTCCTCCGTCCTATTAATGAATCATGTTACACCGAGTCCAATATTATCACCATGACGGCACTGCCTCTCCAACCTGCAATCTCAGTGGCATGAATACACCCACGCTAGGGCTAAACAATGTGGACAAAATTAGGGGTGCCCGATTCAGGTTCTTGGAGTCCCTGTCTGATCTGAGGACTGTTAATGTTGAGTTTCAACTGATACTGATTTAGGCAGGACATGCTGCTGTACAATACTGTAGTGAAATCACTCCATTTGTAGAATGTGAAGCCCTGCGATGGACTGATGGCCTGTCCAGGGTGTGTCCTGCCGTCCACTCACTGAGAGCTGGGATAGGCTCCATAGGATGGATAAGCGGTCTCAGAGTGAGTGAGTGAGTGAGTGAGTGAGTGAGTGAATGTATCATATGAATAATGTCACATTTGGCCTACAAAATGTTAAATGTGTGATTCAGTTTGATTGATCTTTGATTTGGCTATTAGTCATTTTTAAATGGTGCATTTTTTTTTTTTGATCGTTCAGTTTGATCAGTGTGATACCTGCATAGTAATGTATACCCTCAAATGCTATCTTTTATGTTAAATACCTGTTTTATAGTGTTGTACACATGGTATGAATTCATATGGGTCTAAAGCACACACCAGCCATCTCCTTCAACTCAGTCTTGAACACTGTTAAATGCCACTTTTCACCCAGAAGCAGCGTGCAGCCCTGCTGCCGGAAAGCAGAGCTGTTCCATGCTAGAAGTATGTTTTGTATACGGTTTTGGTGGCATGTCACTCATGGCAAATGGCAGAAACTCCCAGGAAAAAAGTACTGAACTGTCACTGGGGAGGGAATATCATTCCACATTCCACTGTAATTCATAGTATTCAAGCTCGTCATTAACGATACTTGTCATTTTGGTAAGCAAGCGATAACTCTGGCTATACTCTTGTAGATCTGGTCTCGTCACTGTTACTAGAGCTACAGCTCTGCAAGTGGATTAAGATCAAGACTAGAATGACCACATAAAGATGAAAAGATATATGGACACTTTGGATACCGTCGCCAGAAAACACTACACAGACAATATTAGCTAGATTAGCACAGTGGAGTCCAGAAACTTCAAATTCATGAGATTAAGTCAAACAACCAAGCAAACAAACAAATAAAGTGGGTCCCAAAACGGTCTCAAATAATAAATTCACATATACACTCCTGGACAAAAAAAGGGGCCAATCCTGAAGTAAAATCGTTATCACTGTTTTTTTGGCCGGATTTAAACCCTATAGAGAATATTTTGTCTCACATTAAACACAAACTCTTGGAAGCCATCAGTGCAGAGTGGAACCTTATTGACTCTTCAGTATTTATTAATGGGTAAAGCTCCCCATTGTATGTACTCTAAAAAATGAAATGTTGGATTTACTTAAAATTGTTGTGCCAAGTGGTTCTATGCAGCTGTGTTAAGTAGCTTTTATGACTCTTGACTGAGTAAGACATACTTAACAAATTCAAGTAAGTCACATTAAAGTGATTTAAGAAAGTGCTAATTAACTGAGTGGGTTATTTTCCTGTATGACCCAAAAATGAAACGTTGGATTTAATTAAAAATGTTAGGCTAAGTGGTTCCATGCAGATGTGTTAAGTAGCTTTAAAGATGTTCTTTTGAGTAATATGTACTCAGTGCTACTGAGCTGTCACAGAATTACACTCAGCAGTAGGGATCATAGTAACTTGCACTTACAGCCAGCAGCAGCACGGCTAAGCAGTTAACTGTGGAACATAAAAAGAATCACGCACAATAAAACGCAAGCCAGGGGAAAAGACAACGCAAGTGTGGTGAGTAAAAAAAGTAAAACAATATGCAAATAGATGATGCCAAGAGCATGACTACACTAAATAGTGCATCTGTAATGTGATATGTGTTTTATGCGCTATTTTGTGTGTTAATTGATAGTTTGAGACACAACAGTAATAGCACAGCGGACTTTCATTTGTCATCAGAATCAAATCAAATCAAATTCATTCTTTTGTCATCTAAACTGCTAATCCTCCTGGGTCATGGGGGTGCTGAAGCCTATCCCAGCACTATCAAATAAAGCATATTACTTAAATATAAAACACTCTGGTTAATATTGGTTAATATGCTTTAATAATTCCAGGTGTTTCGGAAAAAGCCAAACTGCCTCTGCAGTCTTGAGTAAACTTTAAGTTCCCTACCAAAATGCAGGCTGCACAATAGTGCAACATCAGCAAAATACCATGAATTCATACACTCACTGTCAAATAGTTGCACCCAGATGAAAGTGTCAGATTGCAATGCTATAAGTGATCAGGAACAATAAATGATGATATATTTAGACTGATATGGGCAATATTCATTGAGCTACACATACAGAAGTAGTCTCTCAGTGCAGTGTTGGGCCACCATGTTTGGTAACGCAACATGCCAGACGTCTCGGCAAGTCCAGCATTTCATGTCAAACCCTTTAAACAACTTGGCTTACATCTCAGTGATTACATTATGCTGCAATTTGAAAAAGTCAGAGGATTTCCCCATTAATAAATACAAGTCTAGAGATATGTCTGCAGTTGTGATTCCTTCTAGCATGGTTTGCTTTGGTGCCAAACCTGATGCTCACCTAACAGACTGAAGAGAGAGAGGACGAAGGACGGGCGCATGTTATTCGGCGGCCTTTGCAGCTCCAGTGAGATGAGATAACCTTTCACTCGGAGAGGGAGATGTCACCCGCCGATGCTTAATTGCTTGGTTCAGGGGGAAAAAATAAATTCAATTTCCTTAAAAGGTCAAGGCTTGAAATTTCCATCATGAAACTCTTTTAATCATCTGGGTTAGATATGACGGCTAAATGACAATGACATGCGACGCGACGTGTGTGTGTATGGGTGATAGGCCGAGCATAGGTATGCTGTATGCCTTGATAGGGAAACTCACAGCTGAATGAGTGTACGCTCCATAATTTACTTCATCTGCTTTAGCGCCTTCTAACACCCCACAAGCTAAGCGCCAGGCTCTATCAAAACAAAGCCATCCTTTCTCTTTGCATATCGCACCTCCCTAATTATAGGAAGCAGTACTCCGGCAGATTTAATGATTACACATGAGTGCTTAAGTTGAAAATATGACAAAATAGGCCGGCGGTTGAGTTATAACAAGCTGCTTCGGTTACAAGAAATGCTAAAAAGACTATTTTGGTTCCTTCTCTCTTTCATCTACCCACACTCCCCCTCTCTCTCTTTCTGTTACACACAGACAAAGTGGGACGTTCTGAATCAATATGCAATAGAACTGTGTGAGTTAAGCTGTGCTGAGGGAGACTGGCTCAATCTTTGTATCAAAAGCAAAGCTGAGCTCAAACAGCTTCCAACCCAAACCCAGATTCTGCACACTCAGCTTTTTCTTAGCCTTGCTTTTCATTCTCCTGATCGGAGAGAGCTACAGGGCCCGTCAGGGACCAGAGGAGGTCTACACCACCCCCCACGGCCCTCCATAACAGAAAAGCTATCTGGGACTGTGGGACTACAGACATTCTGTGGGGTTTACCACCCACAGTCAGTGGAGGGCATGACCTCAATCTCTTCTGGAGGGTAAAGTTCTTTAATCACTAAATGATGCTTTCTTTAATCACCCATAATCTTTTGTATTTGTGACATTTAAAGGTTAGAAGTCATAAGGCTACACATAAGCCTTTCAGAACTAAGGTAAACTTGCGTAGATATTTATAAAGACCATAAGCCTCAGCTGTCATGACAGTTGCTGAAGTCAAATGACATCACAATTGGCAAAAGTGTATGTAGATTCACAGCAGTTGATATAAAGGCTGGCCACAAGAGTGAAGAATTAAGCTTCTCCATTGTGGCTAATCTCAGGGGTGTGGCTTGGCCAGTTTTGGTGGAGCTTTGGTGGAGTCTTGAAGGAACATCTCTGGCTTTACTCTTTCTGCAAATTAACATATGCAAATGTTGATGGGGCCACATCGAGAAAAGATATGGCCCTATGGCCCCAGCACTGGCAAACTTTGTGGTAGGGGTGAAGGTGGAGTGACACCAGGCCTTCTGGACGTGTAACACATGACAACAAACCATTCATCTTGGCATGACCGCTAACTGAATGTCTGCATTTGTGGCTGTTAGGTCTGTCGGCTGATTTTGTGCAGCTATTTGTGCAACTATTCTTTTGATGATGAGTAATTAAGCATGACGAGAGTGCAGGATTATAAGATGGTGATATGGCGACAATCCTGACAGTGCAAGGAATGGTCTGTGCTGGACATTGCCAGGTCTGGCCTGGAGAACAGAGCATGTCTGCTTATGGAGAAAAAAGTGTCCAAAGCAACAATGCTCCAACACAATCAGTCCTGAACCCATCTGAAAAACCTGCTGTCTTCCTTCACCTGCACTCAGGCATTGGCCTTGTCTGTAACCTCCCCCCCGCCCTCCCCACCTTCCCTTGCACTCATACACACAAAAGCACATCTCCTTTTTTTGTATCCTCTCTCTCCTTCAGACAGCCTCTGCCCCAGCGGCTGCAGGCACCCTCATAATCTGATGAGAGGGCTTCTGGAGTGCAGGAGCAGAGAGGAAATCCTTTCATTTTGTCTCCACTCCCTATCATCAAAGAGCAGTATAATGTTGAAGTGGTGGAAATGCGTTGATAAAATGGAGGCTTAACCTTCTGGATGCAAGACAGCGGTCCGCTTCACACTGGGGGAGATCCAGCAAATTAACCCAACACAGTACAGCTCCTGCTATTGATTTTAACACGGGGGTCTGCATGCTGTTCTCCAAATTACACCAAAAAGAAGTGAGTTCGGCAGAGTACTCTTTTCTGCACATGCACTGCTCACTGCTGTAACTGATTTACAGATGTAAGTGTTTATGCAATGAACGAGTGAATGACTTTTGCATATGGCTGAATATCCACTGCTAGCCAAAAATCTGAAATCACTTGCTATATTGTGGTGTCAGAGTAGAATAAGGCACGAGTTACATGGTGCTTTAGGCAACCAGCCTCACTGTATTGTTTACGCAGTTGCACTGTATCTTTAAGACATATGCATATCATATAAACTGTATGATCAAAAGTATGTGGCGACCCTTCCTAATTAATGAGTTTAGGTGTTTCAGCCACACCCAATTCATAACTGGTATATAAAATCAAGCAAAAGGCCATTCAATCTCCATAAACAAGAAATATCAGTAGAATGGGTCATATAGGGGAGCTCAGTGATGTCGACACTTTGGCATCATAGGACACCACCTTTGCCACAACGCCAAGCATCAACTAAAATTGTATAAAGCATGACACCACTGGAGCAGTGGAAATGTGCTTTCCGGAGTGATGAATCATACTTTAATGTTTGGCATTCTGATGGACGAATTGGTTTGGTGGAGAACATGACCAAACGAAATGCATAGGGCAGTTGTTGAGGGTTTGGGTTGAGCTCATTAGTTCCAGTGAAGGGTAAAGTAATCGCTACAGCATACAAAGACATTTAGTGTAAAGATCAGGCCAAAGTATGATGTGTGCAGATGAGGCTAAAAAAGATTTATTACCAAATCCCAATATCAGGTGAAACAAAGTCAAAAAACAAGTGATGGGTCGCAAAACACAAAGGGGAGATCCAAAATCACAGCCAAAAAGAAGGCCAAAAGTAAAAAAAATAAAATAAACAGATCACAACGAGAAGAGACAGACTTGGTATGTACTGAATATACATATATGATACTTTGCAAAGGGTTAGCCAAAGCAAACATCTTAAATAGGCCACAAAACAGTTGACACAAATCAGTAATCAGGTGAGGTCGATCTGGGATAGGTTGCTGGCTGCCTACTGGAGGTCACATGCTCACCCAGGCTATCCTGGGAAATGGAGTCCCCAGAGGCTAGGTTCATTACTGAGCCAGAGGGATGCGTAACATCTAGACAATTCTTATTTTGTGGCCCAAGTTTCAAGGCCTTTTTCTGTTCCAGCATGACTGGCATAAAGTGAGCTCCATAAAGATTTGGTTTAAAGAGTTTGGTGTGAAGAAACTCCAGCGGCCGGTTCAGAGCCCTGATCCCAACCCCACTGAACACCTTTGGGATGAACTGGAACATCAGTTCCAAACCAGGACTTATCAGTGTCCAACATCAGTGCCTGATCTCACAAATGCTCTTTTGACTGAATGGGCACAAATTCCCACAGACACACTCCAAAAACTTGTCAAAAGCCTTCCTAGAGAGGCTGAGGCTGTTAAAGCTGCAAAGAGGGGACCAAATCTATATGAGATGTTCAACAAGCTCAGACAGCTAAACTGCTGTAGGCTGAACAGACTGATATACTCTCAGGGATGATTCCTTGTAATTATACTCACCTTCCCCTTTATCAGCTCCAATTACCATATATGTGCACTTTCCACAATTACAGACTGTACATCTGTTTCCCTGCATACTTTGTTAGTCCCCTTCTACCCTGTTCCTCAATGGTCAGGACCCCCACAGAGCAGGTATTATTTTGGTGGTGGATCATTCTCAGCACTGCATTAACACTGATGTGGTGGTGGTGGTGGTGTGTTAGTGCGTGTTGTGCTGGTGTGAGTGGTCACAGGACGTTGCTCACAGGATCTTGTTAGCTGGATAGTTTTGGTTGGTGGACTGTTATCAGTCCAGCAGTGACACTGAGGTGTCCAGCAGCACTGCTGTATCTGATCAACTCACGCCAGCACAACACACACTAACACACCACCACCATGTCAGTGTCACTGCAGTGCTGAGAATAACCCACAACTTGAATAATACCTGCTTTGTGGTGGTCCTGTGGGGTCTTAACCATTAATGAACAGAGTCAGAGGAGGGTAACAAAGCATGCAGAGAAACACTCTACACTACAGTCTGCAATTGCAGAACTACACATAAATGGTAAGTGGAGCTGATAATATGGACAATTAGTTGATGCAAGAAGGTGCAACTTCCTAATAAATTGATTGATGAGTCTATGTACTGATGTAAATGAGAGGTTACTCATGACATCACAGAAACAGTGAATTTATAATGGGCTTTTGCAGCTTAGTTTATATGTATAACGTATGAACTGGGGGTAAATAATCAATTTTGAAACTTTAACAATATTCACCTACTATATCATACTCTTATTTCTAAAAGAATAGGGAAAATGTTTTTCATGATATGGAAAATATGGAACGTCCCCTGCTACATTTCAGAGTATCTTCAACTCTGCAAGTTGACATGTTTGTAGAAAAACAACTGGCTCTGCATGAGGGTGTGCTTGTGTGCCACCTGCTTGTGATGGTTTATGTGCCTTGGAATGCCGTGCAAGCGCAAGTTGACAAGTTATGGCTCAACTTTAAGAATTGAACTCAGTTCAGTTCCAAATGGTTGATATGATCTGTTTCATACACCGAAAGAGTGTAGCCAACTGAATCAAACATGAGGTCAGGCTGGCTTGTCTCGAGTAGTGCTTCAGCAGCCCTTTTATAAGCTCGTCATCCAGAAGAAGCCTCGGGGCTCTAATTGTCCTATAAGCAACAACGCGGAAATCAAAAAAGCCTTTGAAGATAAAGCAAAGTCATTATGTGAACAGCAGAGAACAAATCATTATCAGAAAAAGGCATACAGTCATGAGTGCTCGACGAGAGGGTGAGTGAGGGTGAGAAAATGAAGATAAGTCAAGTTACTGGGGCTTTTTTCATCTCTCTCTCTCTTTCTCTCTCTCTCATTCTTTCTCTCTCTCTCTCTTTCTCTTTCTCTCTCTCTCATTCTTTCTCTCTCTCTCTCTTTCTCTTTCTCTTTCTCTCTCTCTCACTCTCTCTCTCTCCTCAAGTACCAAATGAGACTGCAGAAAGAGGTGATAAAAGAACTAAGGAACGGTGTCCTGGGACAAAAGGAGAAAGTGCTGATGCTGGTTTAATTAGAAAGGTCTTCATAGCATCGAGTTCGTTCTATTCATCTGACTGCTTTTCCTTACGCTGTCCTTTATGCTAACAGCTAAGACGCAGTGAGTGACTCTTTCATCTTTTAAAAAGCACAGGACACACAGAAAATGACAACAGTTCTGTTGAAGATGAAGCTCTGCTGGTCAGCCACGCATGTAATTAATTATCTCATGCTCATTAATAAAACGTACTAATGGCTGCAGTCTCCAAATGCACATGTCATCATTTTCTCTGATTAATTCACGTTTGCCAATGTCACCGTCATATCTCGAGAGTGAAGTGCAAAAGATTTCAGTGCAAAGCAAACTTTAACCTGATATAAATACTGATATAAATATGAAACTAATCTAAAATATGCATGTACACAGAAGTTTACACTGGTGGCCTATTTATATTAACACTACACTCACTAGAATCAAGTATGTCTCTTGAATCAAGTCCGCTATTTTGGGTAATTCACTGTGAAGTGAAACATTACAGGATCTGAAATGTTTGATAGCTTTAAAGACTTAGAGTGCATGAGGCACAGTTGGAAGTGAACAAGAGCAGACTCAGGCTGCCCTAGAGGCACTAGTGAGGGCATTTTGATTAAACTGCAGGTGGGCCACCCAGAGAAGTTACACAAGTAGAGCTGGAGAGCTGACTGGAACTACTAAGCCTTTCCTTCCTCTACCAACCCTTGCCCTATGTGTCAACCCCAGCTTGGTCCATGGATTTTCACCAATGATAAAAGCTTTGGAAATTAGCTATGACTGCCCAAACTGTCTACTATATATAAGTATTAACTTTTACATAGTACTTCCAACTACTGTCCACATTATTTGAAACACCCACCTTGTGCTTCACTCACTGGCCACTTTATTAGAAACCCCATACATTGTGCTTTACTTGCTTTCCCTGGCTATGTTGTCAGAAACACCTACCTTGTGTTTCACTCCCTGGCCACTTTATGAGAAACCCCTACCTCATTCTTCTCTCCCTGGCCACTGAGTCCATTACCCTGAGGGTTACTCACTTGCCACTTGCTTCAGCTGGCACTGGTCATTTTATTAGAAATGCCTATCTTGTATGTCCATTAACTGGTCACTTTATCAGAAACATAGACCTTGTACTTCCACTGACTGACCAGTTTAAAAGAAACCCCCACTTCGTACTGCCACTCATGGCATATGAAAAAACTGTTAAACAGTGGACATGTTAGGTTGATGAAGCTCTGTAGTCGCTGGTTATGGACTCGAGAAGCATTGATAGATGGGCTGCAGTCACAAGATCTGGGTTTCTGATAAGTTGGCATACATATACATGCTTGTAGAAAAGCTGAGTACTGCTCCACTGGATACAACATGCAGCATAGCGGATTCAAAGCAAACACTCTTCTATCAATACAAGTTTATATTCAGTGATTCTGAAATAAGTTTTTGCCCCTTCGTTTCATCACACAGTCCGACAGATCTGGTGGAAAAGATGAACAAAACAAAAAAGTTCCTCCACTAACAATGGATTGAAAGCAATAGGCTGTTCTGTAATGAGGGACTGTATTTATAACCATGGCATGCTTTCTGAACCCTATTGTCAGTGGTCTAAGGTGTGTGTTCGGATTCGAGTCGTCCACACCCGACACTGCTGATTCCTCCTCTCTGTGTGTGCAAGTGGGTTGCGGGCGAGGGAGAACAGCTCGCCTAGTGTCATATTTCATTCTGACGAGGCTTTGATCAAGAGAGTCGGCGCTCCGGAGCTTTCTGACAGCGATCCCTGGTGGAGGGCGAACAAGGCTGCCGCAGCAGGAGAGGTGTGAGACAGAGCAGGCTGAAAAAAGCTGAAGACACATAGCTGGAGAAGGTCAGGAGAAACGACGGTCTGTTTAACACCAGCGTCCAGAACGGAATCAGTAATAGAAACCCATATGAACTCGTCTTGATGCTGATTATAACTGTCTGATAATTATGCAAAAAAGCATTTTCCTCACTGCATTGAAAACATATGCAGATTCAGCATGGATTAAATTATAAGGATGGGCTACTAATCCTAGCCAAATACTTATACAGGCCAAGCACATTCAAATACATGAGAAATCTGTCTTGATGAAATTAGCACTGTAAAAGGATGATGCTGAATGCAAAGGGTAGCACAAAATATACATATCCACAGTGTGTAGTCTAAACATGCAGGGTATTTACAAGAGATAGCACAATTCTACTTTTCTTATTAGTGCCCTAGAAAAGTTGCCTCATAGTGTTTTGTTGTACTGTAAAACCCTGTATTGGTATAATGACAATTGAACTGAATTGAATTGAACTGAACTGAACTGAACTGAACTGAACTGAACTGAACTGAACTGAACTGAACTGAATTGAATTGAATTGAACTGAATTGAATTGGCGCAGTAGGTAGTGCTGCTGCCTCACAGCAAGGATAGCCTGGGTTTGATTCCCGGATGGGGTCCTTTCTGTGTGCACGTTCTCCCCATGCCTGTATGGGTTTCCTCCCACAGTACAAAGACATGCAGTTAGGTGAATTGGAGATCCAGGGTGTATCCTGCCCATTGAAAGCTGGGATAGGCTCCTGTGACCCAGTAGGATTAAGCAGTTTAGAAGATATTGAATTGAATGCTACTTTTTGTTTTCGGACAGTGCCAAAAATGTCTTTTTCTTAAAAAATATGTTTTTGTTTTTTTTTTAGAAGAAAGCCATATAAAATGACCAAGAAGAAATACATAGCCAAATATTCTTGTGACTTATGTAAACGACTGCTTTTGAATTTAAGGCCACTACAGCAACTTCTGCTACATCTACCGAAAACATGCTTCCTTGCATCCTGCAGAAGTTTCACAGTACTCTTTAGAACCTTTTGGTTCAAAATGAAGGCCCTTTTGATGATCTTGAAGGTGGCTGGAGCCTTTGAAAAACTACGGCTGCTGTTATGTTTGGTTGTAGGCCATTTCTACTTTCTGTTGTTAGTAATAATAACTATCTTACAATGCAGAGAATGGATTTCTCAGAAATGACTGGTCAGACAAGAAAGACAATAAGCTCTATGCTTTAGTCAGCAAGGTCACTACCTGCCTATCAAACGCCTTTAATCAGTTTGAGGTCTTTTCTCTGGTGTCCGCTTTGCTCTTAATAAAGACAGAATAGTTGATTTGTGTACAATGTGACCAGGGTAAGAATTACACCCCTTTCCAAAGAACTTGTGTAAAATTACCTCTAGTATTTACAGGAATATAGACGAGCTGGAATATGATGTAATAAGTATAAATGTACATGTGTTCTGTGTTTGTAATTGCAGATTAAAAGGAGCTTCTTCATGTTGCATATATCACCATAATACCAGCATGTGTACTGATATCCCTATAGATTCAATACGTAGAGGTTTTTAATGATAAAAGCTGCACACATGATGACAAAGAAACACATCCGTGATCTTCCTTTACCCGAAACACTCCCTCAGCCGTGTCACCAGTAGAACTGTGTGATTTTCCAGCCGTGTCTCCAGCTGCTCTGCTGTACAGCACGGTAACTAATGAAAAGGGGTAAATTCATCCCTGACTGCTCCTGTGACATCTCTCCAGCATAATGAGCAAACTGCACAGTGAAAAGCACGCTCACACAGCTCAGCCTTTCACAAAACTGTATGATCCACAAGTGGAGTCACACATTAGCTCATATGTGTTGCATATCTGTGAAGTACCTACGTATAATGCTATTAAATACTATATTATGTATTATATATTATCTCCCATATGCATTATCTGTATATATAGTTCCTAAAGTCATATGCAAACGTTTGTGTGGATTTTTGAAGTGATAATAAGTTATTGTATCCTCTACAGGGAACTTAGGTAAGAAGCTTTTGGGGGTTGTCATGTGGAACTATATGAAGCTATACTTGTCGCTACATTTCTGATGTTCACAATGGTGTTGTTTAGCCTTTGGGTCAGGGTTCAGTTTACTAAAGCATGTTGATGTATGGTAGCCAAAGGCTGGTAGTAGCAACCTCCCTACACTTAGTTCCATGTAGTGTGCAAAATACACCCTGGTTTCAGGGGGTCTCATGGTGCCTGGCTCGCCATAGTGGCGGTGAGATTAACTTACATTTACCAGATTTAAGAGACTGTTACACACTCATCAAAAAAGAATATTCAAAAGAATAGTTGCACAAATAGTTGTGCCCAGAAAAAATAAACTGACAGGAATGAACCTTGGTGGACAGATTTGACACTGTGAGACATGCAAATGATTCAAGTGTCGTGCTCGGCCGCACATGTGGTGTAAGCAGGGACGGGCCTTATCGCTGTACCTGACTGACCCAACAACCACGACTGCAGACATTTAGTGAGCAGTGATGCCCTCCATGAGTCATCCTGTTAGTGCCAGCACCATTGGCAGACGGCTGCACGATGCAGGACTACCTACCTTAACACCATGTCAACGGCGCCAAAAACTACACCTCTCTGGAATGATCACATGGGAACCCCCAGAGCAGCTGAGTCACCTGAGCATCAGCTCCACCGTGGGTCTTCTGCCCTATTTCTCCAGTTCATCACCCGGCAAGACAACATTTAGATGACCAAGCGTTTGGCTCTGATTATGAACTCTATCTATGGGTCAGCTCCATCTTCGCAATTCTACCGTCCTGGACTAATCAGACCAATAGACGTTCTAAGATCCTTTTCCTGTTAGTTCTGTCTTTCATCCGGGATCAACCTGAGGAGGCTGGGTTCCGCCCTTGAGCCTGGTTCCTCCCGAGGTTTCTTCCTTAGTCAAGGGAGTTTTTCCTCGCCACTGTTGCCTCTGGCTTGCTCAAGGGGGGCTTAGACCCGGTTTTCCCTTTCTTACGTCTGTACATTAACGCCATGTTTTTCTCTTTTCTTGTTCCTTTATAACTAATTTATTTTGTGAAGCTGCTTTGAGACAACGTTGGTTGTAAAAAGCGCTATATAATTTTGATTGATTGATTGATTCATTGAACTACAACGCTGTTGTGCAGGAATGTCATGGATTGACTCAGAAAGGGAGCGGGTCATCTTCAGTTACGAATCCCGCTTTTGTCTTGGTGTAGACGACCAACGAATCCATGTGTAGAGGCACCGTGGTCAGCACCAAGATAAACAGTCACATAGGACAAACATGGAGGCTTGACGCTATACTGAGAGACACTACTTCTGTATGTGTAGCTCAATAGATATTGCCCATATCAGTCTAAATTTATCATCATTTATTGTTCCTGGTAACCTTTATCTTCCTTCCCAATAGCACTGCTATTCGACACTTGCAACTAGTTTTTGGATGATTAGTGTAATTAGACCAACTAATCCACACTAATCCAGCCTAAATTGCAACGTTTGCACTCTCTTTGCTTTTAGCTGGTATGGTATTTAGGCCTGGTGCTGGAAACAAAGTTCATGTGTTCCTTTGTAGCAGAGATGAGTCAAAAGCTTGAACACCTAAATAGAAGATGGGATAATAATAATAATAGTAATAATAGTAATGATGATGATGAATAATGAGATGTGTAGATTAGAGTTTGCACAGACTAGTCTACTACTGGATGATGACGCTTTGTATGTGAAACATGAACACCCCAGAGAAAACAACAGGTGAGGAGCGTGGTGATATTAGAGTACCTACCTATGTAGGTTTCCTGAAGATTCGGGTACATCATGTCGTACTGACCTGTGCAGTTTGGCTTAGTTCTAACATTTCTGTGCTGATCTACAGTGCTTCAGAATCATGTATTCATTGTTGTTGATTGACTACTATAAAAAGTCACTGGAGGTATGACATCCTGTAATCCTCTAAAGTTTGAAGTCTGTTACACTCTTTCAGCCGAGTTACAGTGGTCTAAATTTTTTGGCTCTCCAAACTTCCGCCGCGGGCAAGTATTTCGGCAAAGCTGACTTAAAAAACACAGAGGAAGTACTTTACAATGTCGGAGCTGTTTCCCCCATAGCTTTTTCTCTTTTTCTAAAAAGGATATTTTTATTCTGCAAATATATTAAAACAAACACACACCAGCACACAAACAAAAAGAAAAATCAATGACTAATGTAGCCAACACTAAATCCCTAAATCCTCGGATTGCAGCTGTGTCTCTAGCTAAAGAGAGAGAATAAGCAGGGCTGCTAACAGTAAGGGATCTAATGTTTTATCTTCGGTGGCTGAGCGGGAGCTGTTAATAGACCTGGTCACATGGGTTCCCTTGTGGAGCTGCAGCGCTGCTCTGTGACTGCCTTTATTATTGATGAGGAACTCGAGGCTACAACTCATAAAGAGAAATTATTTAGTATTTCTCTCACTCGGCCACACATATTTCATTCTCCACCATGGGCGTCATGGCCTTACATTCAAGGAAATATTGAAGCAGCATCGCTCGCCAGCACAGAGGTGAGCAGGTGACTCCTTTAGCTGCCATTTGGAGTCGAGTTCCACACTGCGCCACGGACCCGTTCTGCAGACTGTGTCAGATGTCATTGGGAAGTGTAAGAAGCTTTATGGGAGTTGTCATGTGGAACTGTGTGAGGCTATACTTGTTGCTACATTGCTGATGTTCACAATTCTGTTACTTGGCCTTTAGGTCAAGCTTCAATTTGTTAAAGCATGTTGATGTATGGTAGCCAAAGGTGGTTACTGGCAACTTCCCTATGCTTAGTTCCTTGCGGTCTGCAAAATAAACCCCTGGTATTCGGGGAGCCTTATGTTGACTGGCTCGCCGTAGTGGCCCTGATGTGAGCTTCAATGAAAACAAAACGTGTTAACAATCCGTCTTCTGGAAATGCTCTTCCACACAACATTCTATTCTAAATTGTATTATGTACTTTATAATCCTGATTGTCTCTATAATTCAGTTGTCTAATCTGCTCCTGGAGTATTCTTACCCAGCATGTATATGTGTTCCACTGTAATACAATAGTTGCACAAAGACCTGAACCCAGAAGGAATCAGCCAACAGGAAAGAAACTTGGTGGGTTGGTTTGACACCGTGGGACATGTGAATGATTCAGGTTTCATGCTAAACCGCACATGTGACATAAGCACAGGCCATATCTCTGTACCTGTCTGACCCAACAGCCACGATTGCGACATTCAGCGAGCAGTGATGCCCTCCTTGAGTCATTCAGCACCATTGGCAGACGGCTGCACAACGCAGGACTACTTACACGCAGGCCGTTACGATGACTGCCCATACACCACATCAATGTCGCCAAAGGCTGCAATGGTGTCATGCCAGACTGTGATGGAGTGACTCAGAATGGCAACGGGATCATCTTTCTGCTAAACATTTATCTTCCTTCTGAGTAGCAATCTGACACTTCCTTCTGGGTGTCACTATTCTTTTGATGATGAGTGTATATTACATGTAATTCTAAGACTGTATATGTTGTTCTTTTTGATTGTTTTACTTTATTAATTAATTATTAATATTAATATNCGCAGGACTACTTACACGCAGGCCGTTACGATGACTGCCCATACACCACATCAATGTCGCCAAAGGCTGCAATGGTGTCATGCCAGACTGTGATGGAGTGACTCAGAATGGCAACGGGATCATCTTTCTGCTAGACATTTATCTTCCTTCTGAGTAGCAATCTGACACTTCCTTCTGGGTGTCACTATTCTTTTGATGATGAGTGTATATTACATGTAATTCTAAGACTGTATATGTTGTTCTTTTTGATTGTTTTACTTTATTAATTGATTATTAATATAAATATAAACATTATTAATAATTATTTAATGTTCTTTGTGCAAAAGAATTCTGTGTAAACTACTTAATAAACTTCTTAATAAAATCTAAAATAATATTAGTCTCTATTCCCACCATTAGTTACTTAACCATTTAGCAATGTTTATTACGTCTTAGTCTTAAGTACCAGTAATAGATATACCCTTATTATAAAGCGTTTTGATCAAATGATAATACTTACTGAAGTATTGGTGTGAGTAAAAGTTCTAATTTAGTTCTTGAAATTGAGGTGGAACTTTTTGCGTTTAGTTTAATTCAGGTTCATTCATGTTTCATTCGTTTTATTTTAGATCAAAAGAATGCCAAAAGAGAAGAATAGCAACAAGCACATTTTACTTCTACAGGAAATAAACTTCTGTTCATCCAAACAGCTGCCTGCTGTGACAACAATGAGCCATTCAGAGCAAGACCTGGTAGCTGGAATGCAAACATTGCTGGTCTGTAAATGTCAGTGGCACATCCTGATTATTGAAGTCTAGTTTGGTTCACAAATATCAGGTCAAAAACCCAGAGGAAATATCACAACGTCTACAAAACAAAAAAAAATTATTTACTATTAAAAAACAGTAAACGTACACGTCTTCTGAGATTTAATACACTCATCATCAAAGAATAGTTGCACAAATAGTTGCACCCAGACGGAATCAACCAACAAAAATGAAACTTGGTGGGTAGATTTGGCGTTGTGAAACATGTAAATGATTCAAGTTTCATGCTTGGCTGGGCATGTGACGTAAGCAAGGACGGGCCTTCACTGTATCTGACTGACCCAACAGCCACAACTGCAGACATTCAGTGAGCAGTGATGTTGGCAGACGGCTGCACGATGCAGGACTACATGCACACAGACCGTTAGAATGTTGCCAAAGACTGCAATGGTGTTTTGTTATGTCATTATCGCAGGACACCATTAGGCACCTCCAAGACGCATGCTGCATTAACAAACATAACAGCCTGGCATCATACTGAGAGACACCATTTCTGTATGTGTAGCTCAACAAATATTGGCCATAATATTAAAGTCGTGGTAAATAAAAAAGCAAGTTTTCCTCAGGTACCATTTTTGCCTTACAACACCCTACATGCACATCTGTATCGTAAATTGGTGCTCATTTGCACCTGGCATGCATGTAGTGATTGTAATCATATGCTAGCAAGTGGCAGCACATATGAACATTTAATGGCAGCTTTAACTTGGCATAAAATGGACATGTAACAAGTAACAAGAATGACCGTAGAGTTATATAGTTTTATAGTAACCCACGGCATGTATTCTGCTCTGGCTTTTTTTCATTTCCAACAGTCAAAAGAAACCTATTGCTTGTGTTCAGTCAGTGGTACATTGGTTGTTCATTCAGTGAGGAATCCAAGCCTTCCAAAAAAGGAAATTTTCTCTCAAAAAATTGCTTCGGCTTCCACTGGAAAACAAAATGTGTTTGGTTCGTCCATTGTTGCTTAAAGATTATACAGGTGGATAATTGGGTGCATAGGACCCTCAGTCCACTTCCTCAAGGCATAATCAATGAGAGAGCTAGCACGGTTGTATTCATTTTCCTTTAGGCATTTTAATATTTTATTTTTATTTCAAACTGATTTAATAATTAAAGGATTATTATTACAACCCTTGCAGAAATGCAAAACCAACCTGATTCTAACAAATTACATGTCATTTTTTTCCATTATTGGACCTTCTCTGAGAATCTACAAAGCCCTAAGGGTTGCCATTAAAAGTAATCCAAGAGTTTTCTTTCAAGAGGTAAATAACAAGTAAACAAGATAACCTTGCATGATTGCCATTGGGCAGACAACTTTGTTTCACATGGGTCTGTTTTTGTTTTTGTAGAACCTTTTGACAATTACATCTTTAAATGAACAACAGGGGTTTATAACCACACAAAATGACAAATTAAATTTCTGATAGTATGAAGTTTTGAAAGACTTCAATTTAGGCTACTCTATTTCACTACCAACAATCAAAATGTTACATTTGTTCACACACACACACACACACACACACACACACACGCACACACACACACACACACACACACACAATGACTGGTGTTAAACAGTTACATTGTCCACAATAAAAAATAGTCCAAACCATTGTCAGTCATAGCTTCTAAATGTCTTTGTACCAGATTGGCGAAATATATTGTGATACAGGACCAGACTCTCTCACTCTCTCACTCTCTCTCTCTCTCACTCACACACACACACACACACACACACACACACACACACACACACACATAAGACCTTCCATTTTATCTTCTGTGTGAAAATGCTCTACTAAATATGCTGCACCCTAAGGAGATTAGTTAAAGTCAGCCATAATTGATTCCCAGCAGGATTCTGGAAGTTGGATACAAGTAGAAGTCAAAGTGGAAGGACAAACCTGGAGGACTTGGCTTGTCATTGTTTCAACTTCAAGTGACCTTGAAATTGCATCAGACCTTTACACACTGCAATCTCTAAAATGCACAGTCCATTTCCCTTAAGCCAATCACACTGACTCAACAAACACCAATGTTCTAAGTCGCTTTAGAATATTTAAAAACCAAGAAACCAACTTTAGTGCAAACATTCTAGAGGAGTATAAATGGGAGTAACATTCTAGTACAGTGGAAATGGGGAAAATACACAGAACTGGCTGAAAAACACCAGAAAAATGGTTTCCGAACCTTGAAGTTGAGGTTAATGGTCCAGTTCACCAGCTTGTTTGAACTGAAGTGTTGGTAGTGTTGCTTGTTGCTATTGCATTAAATAGTGCAAAAAAGTGGAACTGTGCAAAATACAATTTTGTATCCCGACCACACAAAACTGAAAAGCTTATTCAACAGTTTGCATGTTCCACCTTAAATGGTGCAGTAGATGTTAGAATGTAACTGCTGCACCTTTTATGGTGGAACAGGACAACTGGCATATAAGAAGCTTATTTTAGCTTCTTGTGGTCGGGAGGAGTGAGAGGACATTCTATTTGTTTTGCGCAGTTCACCTGTGGGTGTGAACTGGTGAAAGATTTGAAACCTACAATAAGTAAATAACCATAACGTTAATGTCAAGAGGCACTGAAGCATTGAAGGTTTGTTGCTAGGTTAATCCACAGCACAATAAAAGAATACCATATGACTACCACTATGGAGCACCATGACACAGACACCTGAAACCCAAAAATATATGGCTAGAGGTGACCTATCCCACTGTCCTGGCCATTTAGATAGCACAAAGCATTTGCCCCAAGTGTTATGTTTATGTGGCTCCTTCTTTGTCTACATGTCACAGTATGAATGATGAGGCGCGTTTTAGAACAATTCGAATGGGGAGAGCAGTCTAAAGCATTTTAAATAAAGAAGAAGATTCAAGAACAGTGTGTAGAGAACATTTTAGAATATTAAGAATGGGGGGAGCGGCATAGAACAGTGTGGTTGAGGTGAATATAATAGAATACCATAAATGGAAGAGAACATTCTAGTGTGATGTGCATGGGAAGAACATTCTAGAACAATGTAAATTGGGAAAGCATTATAGAACATTCATGACATGTGAGAACATTTTAGAGCAGTACGAATAGGGAAAACATTCTGGAACAGATCTGGGGAAAATGTTCTAGAGTAATGTGAATGGTGGGGGGTGTTAGAACAGTGTAAATGGTGGAAAATCAGTTTGACTGGGAAGATTTTTTTTATGTATGGGGAAACAATATGACAACAGTATGACTGGGGAGGACACTGTGAGGACAGACAGTGTGAATGTGGGAGAAGACTGCAGGACAGTGTGAATGGGTAGAGAAGATTCTAGAATAGTATTAATAGAAAAAGAAAATTAAAGGACAGAGTGAATGTGGGAGAAGATTCTAGAACCGTTTGAATAAGAAGACAGTAGGACAGTGTGAATGGGGAGAAGATTTTAGAGCACTTTGAATAGGAAGAGAAGATTCTACAACACTTTGAATACGAAGAGAAGATTCTAGAACACTGAATACGAAGAGAAGATTCTAGAACACTTTGAATAGGAAGAGAAGATTCTAGAACACTTTGAATAGGAAGAGACAATTCTAGAATACTTTGTATAGGAAGAGAAGATTGTAGGACAGTGTGAACAAGGGAGAAGATTCTAGAAAAGTATGAATAGAAGGAGAAGACTGTAGGATAATGTGAATGAATGAATAGGAAGAGAAGATTGTGGGACAGTGTGAATGCGGGAAGAAGGTTGTAGAACAGTATGAATAGGAAAAGAAGATTATAGGACAGTGTGAATGGGGGAAGAACATTTAGAGTCTCCCAACAATCATGCATGTGCATGCATACCTTTTGTTGGGTCAGTATGTTCTGACCCAATTGCTCTCCCCACTGAAAGAAAATAGCCTCAACATATGTTATTTTCCTTTCTAATGTAATCCTCTCAAGTTCTGCTATTCTCAAATGGTCTCAACTAAGCTCTAGCAATGGCCTTTTGTTGTGGGAAAGTGCGATGGTTTCTTTTGTTACAGAAAATGTAAATTGTCTCCCCACCTATGGAGTGGCTATGCAGTTTATATGGAAATGACCCACTGTCTCCCACCGTAAGGTGATACAATCACCCCCAACAACACCCTCCTTCACACCTTGATCTTCCTTATCCTCCTACCCCTCTTACCCTCACCCCCAACAACCCCCTCCTTCATACCTTGATCTTCCTTATCTTCGTTACCCCTCTTACCCCTCCTTTTCTCCCCCCCCCGAACCTCACCTCTTAAAAACCATGTCAGACAGAGTAAGACTGAGCTAGACTGAGCCAGACCGGACCAGACTGGACAGGACTGACAACCTAAGCCTGGTGCCCGTGCATGGCTCTGCATGCACGTGAATAAGACTAGATTGACCGTGATCGACCGAGTTGTACTCATACATCTCTGTGTGCCTCAATAAACTCGTCAACACTGAAGATCCAGTCTCCTGACTCCTGATTCTGCCGGAAGAGCCGAGTTTCTAACACCACTTACATTCAATTGAGCAGTGTTCAATATGCATATGGACTTATGGTTCAAGTGTCATGTTTGCTGCCCCTTTAAGTCAAGCACTGCTTTAAAGCATCTGTGACCAATCTGTTGCAATAGTCTTGCTTGGTGCTAGCCTAAAAGCTGGAACATAGCAGCTCAATTTGGAGCTCACGGCAGTGGATTATACCTCATTTAGAATGGATGGCTGTGCAAAAAAAGGCCATAATTACTGAGGGAGTGGGTGAAAAGGCCCTGTAATCAGGACGAGCTACAGCTCTACTAGTGTCGGCGGCCATTAGTTACTTAAAGCAGCCCACGTCAGGGCAAAGCAATAACTCAACTTAATGCTTTAATTGAAAACAGTTGCCTTTTTGCAATCAGTTCAGGGCATGCAAAACTGAGGTGACCAACTGGCCATATCGCTAGTGTGCATTTTCCTGCTGGCTATAGTAGCTTACCTATGTGGCCATTTTACAAGGTAACATAAGGTTATGTATCACAGAGCTAAAATGTACTCATTTCATGGACAGTAAACCCAGGACAAGCTGAACAAACTGCACACAAGGCATCTAATGAAATGTGATTGTAAATAATATGCGCCGTGCTGAGTGTAAGCCGAGAAAAGCCTGGCTATAATTAATTTTCAGCTCTTTGTGGGTCCGTATTTTCCAACGGGTCATAAAAATGCTCCAAATTTGCCATTATGCTGTAAATCCACTATCTCGTATAGCACACATGCTGGTCGCATGGTCAGTTCATCCATTCCTGATCATTCTCATTCCTTTAAACTGCCAAGACAGCTCATATCACTCCTGTTTTAAAAGAGCTGCACTGGCTACCTGTGTGGTTTAGAACAGATTTAAATGTTCTGCTACTAGTTTTTAAAGCTCTAAATAATCTAGCACCTGCTTACATCACAGAATGTCCCTCTGATTATATTCCAACTCATGATCTTAGATCTGAGACCTCTCTCAGTTTTATGCTTCTAAACTGTGGAACCTAATCACAAGTTCTATTAGACCGTCAAGCTCAGTGCTCAGTTTAAAGAAACATTTAAAAACACATCACTTTAAGTGTTTGATTGAAACGACATCATCGTGGTGTATATAAATTGGTTTTGTGTCTTTGGCTCATTAAAACATATCATTTCTGCTATTAATGTCAACTGTCTGTAAAGCACTGCCACCTGTATGAAAAGTGCTCTATACATTATTATTATATAATTATATTATTATGAATATTATTTTTATTTATTTATTTATTTATTTATTTATTTATTTATTCATTCATTTATTTACTTATTTATTTATATTTATTTTTATTATTTTTATGATTATTATTACACACCATGAACCTCATGACACACCATGAACCTCAAACACTTTTATTACTGTTATTCCTCCTTCAAATACAAAAGAGGACAGTAAAACAGGCTGATTCCTAAATCCTGGACTATTACGCATCTTGACTCATTAACATTTACAACCCCAGAATTTATACACACCAGCTCATGTTGTAGCCCAACAAAGCAACAGGAATGAAAATGGGAGACTGTGCAGCAACATACTTTTCCAGACTATGAATGGAATTATGGCTAACCTTTCTAGGGAAATGTTCTGTTCCACCTTAAATGCTACAGCTTGTACAGGTGACAGAATGTAAGTGCGACAGGTGGAACAGAGAATTCGCAAAACAAGCTGGAGAATAGGAAGACAACTACAGCTCCCACACTTTAACAAGATCCTGGACAACTTCAATTGAAGGTTGTTAGTTTGCACTGCACATTTCACACTGTCACACAGTTTGTCAGGCATTGGACAATACAGAGCAGCTTCACTCAGCATTTAAGACTAAAGAGAGAAGCAGTTCCACCTTTATTAGCATCACAAGTAAGTAGCAGCCATGCTGTGTGAGTTAATCACTGTTTGATGACTGTGCAAGTTTCATAGTAACAACTTTAATTTACTTTGTGTTGATGTTGAGATTGAAAGCAAGTAGCTAGTAAAGGTAGCATTAGCTACTAGCTTCAAGAATATTATGACGACCCAGCTTATTTACATGGAGTGGTTGTATTTTCCATGGTTTTTATTTTCTTTGTGTCTATTTCAACATGTTGCTTCTGTGTGATCATTGCAGAGTCTCACTGTAAACCAGCCAATCAGAGAAAAGCTCTTCAAATTATTGACGAGGTAAAAAAACAGCTTGTTTCATTCAAATGGGCATGCAAAAAGACATTTCTTACTTCAACCAGTCACATACCTTCTATGTGTTCTTCAGAGAACAATGTCAAATGTCGAATAAATGCATTTTATTTGGCACTTTAACTCATGTAAATATTTGACTGAACGACTTTAACTTATATTGGAGTAATATTTGACTAGGCATATTCTAGGAGTAATTGAAGCTGAGGCTTTGTTCCTGTGAGCTCGTTGTGTTTGATTCTATCAAGTGAAAACTGAGACAGGATGGGTGTTTCTTTCCATGTTGTACAGCCGGGTTCGAAGCCGGGGGGGCCTCCACTCCGCCCTCCCCAGCCTGCATTATTCAACATCCATCCATGAACGTCTTTGTGTTTTTTTTTTCTGAAGATGCTGCCTCTTGTTTTCTTCTTCGCTTTTTCACCCCCCCTTCCTCTTTTTTTTTCCAGAAGCCAGTGAATTAATTTTTCATGCGTGTCTTATGATGATGTGAGCCATCTGTTTGTGTGGGATTTCTCTACAGCACAGCTTTATGGCATTCTACAGTGAAAGAGAAGAGCGAATTGTAAATAGCCTGTGCAGGGTTGATCTACATATATCTGAAGCAAATGGCAGTAAAGCTGAGCGACTCCCTGGGGGCTACGTCCCCTCAAGGGCCGTTTCTAATTGACCTTAAAAGTTACGATCCATTGCGGTATATCACAGCATGCTAATCTCGCTCCACGCGGTTCTGTAGATGTGCAATGCTCTATTTCGGCATTGATTAGAGAGTAAAATGTAAGCTCTGATCAGTTACATGGGCTTTGAAAAACTGCTTTATGGTTTGAGAAGTGATAAAACTGACACTGAGAATATAGAAAGGTGCCATAAAAGAGGAATGACTTTTGGTTCCATGTCTGAATAAGAGATTTGTCAGTGTGAAAAACACTTCAACGGTTCTTTCAAGGAACTTTACAGGTGCTTTATACCTTAATAAAAAGGTTCTTCACATTAACATGTCCTATTTACAAATATGGCTCTCTAAGGAACCGTCCCTTGAAAGTTATTCTAGGGAACCAAAAGAGGTTTCTTCTATGGGACTGTGAAAAGCCTGGGCTACAAAAAGGAAGATAATAGACTATGTTGAAGATAACAAGAACCTTATAGAAAAGACATGAGAGTAGTGAATAGAAACCGTAGGGCTTTTATACTCCACTGAAAAACAACTGCAATTAGAAAGCAAAGTATGGTGGGAAAATACAGTTCCTTCAATGGTTACTAATTTAAGTGGACTTCATAACCGTCCCTTTCTTTCAGCACCTTCCTCCAAATTTAGGTCAACTAATGAGACTCCTTTCAAAACAGATTCTAGCCGGAACGACTATTACAAATCCAGAATGAACCATAACGCTCATTAAAACAAGGTTAGCTCAAAGGAGTCAGATGGGTTCACAGTTTCTACAGCCTCAGAACCCTTTGTGAAAACCTTACGCTACACAAATCAATCTTCTGACTTTGTCTGTAAAGCACTTTGAACTTTGCAAAACTTGAATTCATACACAGCCTGAAAGTCTGTGAGGGAAACTCACAAGGTAGTTTTTGTCCCAGATAAAAAATGGGCTTGCTCCAAGAACCTTGATCAAGTGCGACTGACAGAGATTCTGGGTTGGGTGATTATAGCAGAACAGATGTCGTAACATGCCCTGATTTATATAAACAAAATCACACTCATCATTGAAAAAAAAAGTTGCACCCAGAAGGATTCAACCAACAGGAATGAAACTTGGTGGGTGGATTTTACATCATGAGACATGCGAATGATTTAAGCTTCACATTCAGTGACTTAAGCAAGGACAGGCTTATCACTGTACCTGACTGACTATATAAAGCTGTCCCATTGCGCATGCTTTCCATTCTGACTCTTACTGTTGTGTTGGTAGCATCCTTTGTAAGTAAAGTATGCCTTAGAGAAGTGTTTGCCCAACATGCATGGAGTGACCCAACAGCCAAGATTGCGGACATTCATCGAGCAGTGATGCCCTCCATTGGCAGGCAGTTGCAGGACACAGGACTACATGCAGACTGTTACGATGACTCCCCTTAACACCATGTCAACGCCCCGAGACTGTGTCGAGCCAGGCTGTCATGAAGTGACTTAGAAT
The DNA here is from genome assembly GCA_034552555.1 of Semaprochilodus insignis. Lineage (NCBI taxonomy): Eukaryota > Metazoa > Chordata > Actinopteri > Characiformes > Prochilodontidae > Semaprochilodus > Semaprochilodus insignis. The sequence goes on along the minus strand of CM067478.1, from coordinate 30,180,387 downwards.
AGGAGTGGGTCATCTTCAGTGACAGGTCCCGCTTTTGTCTTGGTGGAGACAACCAACAAATGCACCTGTGGAGACATCGTGGTCAAATCCAAAATGAAGGATTTAAATATTCTTCATCTTCTGATGATGTATGTTCATACTTTATGGTAAGCTGTGATTACTCAAAGTGCATGTAAACATGTTGACTGGATTACTGTCAAAATTTGTTTTTCTGCAGTTATTAAACGATTAAGGGCATGTATACACAATGATCCTAAGTACTGATTATTCAGATTTGGAAACAGTCATAACCCAAATGAAGTGAAATACGAGAAAAGCTCAATTTCTCTGCCTGATCGGGACTGTGTGGGAGTTTGGTTGCATTTTCTGCTTTGCAAAATCCAAGAAATCTTACTGTTCAGATTTAGTAAGAACTTCTTGACAAGTATACATCCTTTCAGACCCATATTGCTGAGTTGCCTTCTCACAGTGGACAGAAAGAGCTGTGGATGTTTTCAGATCTAAATCAAGAGTGGAGCTTGACCTTCTCCTCTCTCTCAAAGATGAAAGCTTTTAGTGCAGCTTATCTGATGGTGATCTTGGTAGTCTACCAAGTCTTGTACAGTTGTTTAGAGTCACATTTAAAAATGCCATTTTTTCCCACTTTGTCTTACCCATTCCTTATGCAATGGATCCTAATCACCTCCTTAAAAATGACTAACCTATTGACCCTTTTATGCCGTTGTACTGGCCTGTCTAACCAAAATCCAAACCCGATCACCGCTCTCTTGAGAACCTTTTCCCATTTTTTCATTCTCCTAGAAATTTTCCGAATGGTATACATGTGGTTTTCTTACAACAGCAACGAAATACATCAACATCTTGGCCGATGATGGCTGCATCATGTAGAAATGCATTGAAAGAGCTCATTGTACATTCCGCTGCAGCCGAACAGCTCCACATTACAGCCGTCCAACCCACTGCCAGTTCAGTGTAAACATTTCACCAAGCAATGTGTCGGTATTGTACTGCAAGAGGGATTGCTTTAGGCGTTTCCATCAGTAAAATGTCAAACAGGCAAATGCACTTCATCAAAAGATGAAGGGAACTTTTTCCGTACACTCGAGAGGAAGTCTACACAGTCACTTCGGATAACCGCACCTCCCTTCAGCCGGGGAAAAACAACAGATGATTATCGGACAGGTTGAAGAGATTTTCTCCGATAATCTGCAGACACCAGACTCAGCATAAAAACAGTGCACTATCTGTAATTACCTTACAAACACCACGTCAGATCCTGCTTAGATCTCCCCCCAGGAGCTTTCACAGATACAACCCATCAGCTGCAAGGTTATATAAACATGACACACACTAAGAAAACCTCAATCGTGTCCTGAACAGTTAAATTATATGGAAATGTAGTGATGTCACTACAGATCTCAACTTCAACTAAAGTAGACAGATGTCGGTTCAACCTGATCTCCTCAGCTATCGAACTGAAGTGCAGCCTAGTGCAATTGCAGTGCACCTTTCAACCTTGCAACAACTGTTCCTACATCGGGAGTAATTTGAGCTAATCAGACCCATTCTTTGCATACAAATGGCTTGATTGGAAAAAAAAAAAGAAGCTAGTTTAAACTTCATGCGCAGTGCTAATAAAGTTATTATATGCAGAAAGTCAATTAACAAAATGTAATTTGACCAGATGTGCCCAAAGCAAATTGTGCATACAACTAGACATGGTGTCCAGGAAGATAAATATTTTTTTTCTTGGACAGCCAACAAAAATCTGTACAATCTAGGAAAATTCTGGAGAAGTTGACAACATGAAACATGTGAATAATTCAAGTTTCTCGCTTGGCCGCGCATGTGACATGAGCAAGGATAGCCTTATCGCTGTACCTGACTGACCCAACAGCCACAACTGCGAACATTCCGCGAGCAGTGATGACCTCCAACTTTTTTATAACAGCACTTTTTAAACTTCAATGAATCGTCAAAACTTCCATGCCATCTAAGCGAGCAGCAAATGTCCACCTTACCTTCAAGAGTTTTCCTGCAGGGCTCACACGTGAAATGAGGTGCTCACAGTTCGTCTTGATGCCCAATAGGCATGCAGAAGTATGCTCTGTAGGCCTCGGACATCTTAGCAGAGGCTTTCATGGAGTACCTTTTCATTCTTGTCTTGATAAATTGACCATAGATCTAGCAGAATGCACCTGCTGGATGCAGCGACCTCCTGATGCCATTCCATATCCGTATCCACTATCCACTTACTCAGCTGTACACAAACTGAAATGGCTGTTTTAACACACCTGTATTTATACTGCTATGTATACTACTGGACAGTCCCAGACAGTTCTAGAAAGTTCTAAAAACTTCTTGAAAGTTCTAAAAAATTCCGGACAGTTCTGTAAACCTCTTGAGAGTTCTCACAGTTCCAGAAGCTACTTAAAGTCCACTCAGCACTGAATGTATCCCAGAAAAAAGATAACTTTTCAGAACATCACTGTCCAGACCACCGATGCAAAGTTTATGGGGACCAAAGGCCATTTTCTGTACAAGGAAGTAAAAACGTAGTGTAAATGCCTAAATTAATAACAGCTCCTGACACTATTCTCTTCTTAGCCACCATATCGTAAATCAGACAGTTTTGTGGAAAGGACAAAAACTTTTACATCCCTCACATATTTTGACGTGTCATTTTTAACATCAAAGCACATGTCACACTTGAATCTAAAGATACAGAATGATATATCAAATGTAAACATAATCGTCCTGAAACTGTAATAACTCTTGAGACCTCAGAGTTGTCTGTGTAGCCGTTATGCTAACATGAAACTGACACACTGAAGTCACTGCAGCTAAAATGAAGAATGAACCTGCAACTTACCCAATAATATTTCATCACTGGCAGAGAAAAGGCAGCTCACATATCAGATAAAGGTTGGGGACCTGTGTTTTGAAGAAGAATAAATAAATAAGCAAGGTAAAGTGAGGGTTGTGACTGCTGGCAGTGGGCCTGTGATCGAACGCTGCCAGGATTAGATGGAGATGCTATCAGTGGCGGGCCGAGTCGATATCCAGACGGCCGCTGATAGGCGTGACAGAGACAGTCGGAGAGAGAGAGTGAGAGCAAGCGAGAGAGAAAGAGGCTGCTTAAACATTGTAGCTCTTTACATTGAGCCCAAGGTGAAAAGGCAGGTTAAAGGGCACTTTCACTATTAGCATTCACTTTATTTGCCACTCACTGCTGCCATTGGAAAGTGAGCTGTTCATCATGTGCGGTGAACCACTAAGACGACCGCCAGGCAACAATGAAAGCCTGCCCAGTGTGCATCTTCAGTAACGTTATGTAACTCAGGCCCTGTTCACACCTGGTATTAACATCCATCTCAAGGGATCTGGGCATAAGCGGACAGGGAGACGTATATATCCCTGTACACCTGAAATGTCTCGAATGACTACTAGTAATCGGGTTTTGTAGCTTAAGAAAATATTCTTTGGTAGCCACAGGCTTATATTTCGTCATCAGACAAAAATGTGACTTGAGCCCTTGTTTGTGCTCATGCACGTGGTTTACAGCAGATCACATGGACTGCTAATGCAACCAAGAAAAAAGCTTTGCAGCTCCTTTCATTCCGCTATGATGACGCATTTGACTAGACAATCCATCACTGCTGTCAGGGCCGCAATAAGACACTTTTGAGGTTGCACTATAAATGGTATGTGGTCTCAAACGTTCCTTATCACCTTCAAGGGTGATTTGAGGGACTGGATAACAATGCATGTCTGAGATGTACCTGTACTTAGTGCTTTCCACTTATGATTACATCAACCCAGGTGCATGTTAATGCCAGGACTGAATGGGGTCTTGAAGTCAAATGAGGAATTGTGGTAAGACGGATCCTAAATGAAGGATCCTAAAAACGTTTCAGGTTTACAAAATCTTAGAAGTGCAACTATGGTCAACATACAATGTATGAATGCCATTTTGTGGCAGCAGTCAGCAACTTCCTCTGTTAACCCATATTTAGATATCCAAGCTGTTGTTAACCCCTGTGTGCATGCACATGAAAGTCTGACATTTACAGTAAACAAGAAATTGTGTGAAACATGAGGAAGTGTGGCATGGTTATATTTATACACCGACACACTTCATTAAGCACACCTCCTACAATCTCTACATACCTTGTTAGCCTCCTTTCACCCTGTTCAAGACCCCCACAGAGCAGGTATTATGTGGGTTATGTGTTTGTGTGAGTGGATCAGACCTGCTGCTGGAATGTTTAAATACCTCAGTGTCACTGAGAATCGTCCACCAACCAAAACTATCCAGCCAACAGCGTCCTTTGGGCAGCATCCTGTGACCACTGATGAAGGACTCGAGGATGACCAACACGAACTGTGCAGCAACAGATGAGCTATCATCTCTGACTTTACATCTACAAGGTGGACCAGCAAGGTAGGAGTGTATAATAGAGTGGCCAGTGAGTGGACACAGTGTTTAAACTGATCCACTTGTACTAGTGCAACATACACTAACACACCACCACCATGCAAGTAATGACTGCTCTGTGCTGGTCCTATGGGGGTCCTGACCATTGCAGAACGTAAAGTATGCAGAGAAGCAATTGGACTACAATCTGATATTGTAGAACTACATAGTGCATCTATATGGTAGGTGGAGCTGATAAAGACCCAGGTCTTTGTTTTCCATTTAATCTCATCTTCTGGACTACCTACAACACCTTTTTGTTTATTCATACTACTGCAAGGCCTTTGCATTTCACCTTTGTGTAACCATTTGTAATAGGCACTTTTAATTAAATAAACTCAAACTCACATTCTAGTGACTCAAGACTCAACTCTGACTCATACCGTAGAGACTCAAGGCTTGAGTCAGACTCATGTCCCAGACACTCTAGTCTTGAATCCTATTGACTCAAAACTTGACTCTGCCTCATTTCCCAGAAACTCAAGACTTGAATCCTAAAGTCTCAAGACTTGACTCTGACCCCTGTCCCAGAGACTTGAGACTAGAATGCTGCCGTGTCGTGTTTTGGAAAACAAATTCATTGCTGTCCTGTGTGTAATAATAGCTGTACGTCCTTCAAACCCTTCAAATCCTCACAGCAATGTTCCACCATCGTAACATTATGATAATATTTATTCAGGCTTGTCGTTGTTGACAGCTCCTCCCACAAATTTAGCAGGGGGGTTTCCTAGTATTTACACTGGAACCTCTAGCTCAGGAGACTACTGCACTGTCGCTGTAGGAGGCAAGTAAACATGTCTCCATCAGATGTAGGTCGCACTTTAACTTTGCATCCAGTGTTGACACAGGTGTTCTACTGCACCTTCACAATTTGTATAATCCCCTTAGAATCCCCTTAAAGTCAGTTGCCTGATGCTGTGCACCAGCTCAAAAAGAATTTCCATGATTCCCGATTTGAAAAACTGGTTCAGATGCATCCAAGGCATTACAGGCTACTTCAGGCCATTGTGAGTCAGAACACTGAGGCACCCAAGTGTTTTGCTCAACTGTTTACAAGCACAAGCTAACATAAGCTCTAGCTTAGAAAGGTAACATGCCCCCATGCCCTTTCTATAGGCCTTCAAAATTAAGTGCAACAGTGGCCACTGATTGCAGCTTTCAAAAAAATAAAAAAAATAAAAAAATAAATAAACAACAGCCTTTCCAATCATAACTGTGACCGTGGCATGAGAAATGGATTTCCAGCGCCAGCTGAAAAGAGAGAATGTAATGCAGGTCACATATGTACCTACCTACATATACACACATACAGCTCTCTGGTCTGAAGTGGACAGCCAGAGAGCTACTCAAGATCCGTTCTTTGTCTTTGAAGATGATTGATTTTGGCACAGGCGACCAAAACGCTGGCATGGAGTACAAATTAATTCGGAAGCTCAGCAGCTAGCACCTCCAAACTCTCTACGAGGTGAACAAGGCGAATGAGTAGAGAAGAAACAGCTCTACAGATTGACACGAGCGCTGAAACGAAACCAATGAAACCTCCATTCTCCAGCAGGGCACGAGTCCATCTCTAACATCAAACAAACAAACAAACCAAACAAAAGTCTATAACCAATCCCCTCACCCCCCCACTCCTCATTCACACATCGATTTCTCACCCCCTCTTCCACATTACCAGGAGAAATTTAATTCCAGGATCTAGTGCATTTGTGGATGCGGCTCAAACAAATGTTACTTAATCAATAGTACGATGAAGAGTGAGAATAAAAACACGGTAGACCTGCGCACAGGGTGACCCTGAAATCAACTAGCCATTTGCTGTCTTAATCAATATAGATTGGCTTTTGTTGCATGACATTAAAGCACTGTTCTTCTGCGTGCACAGAGGAACATGAATGCATACAAGAGCGTTAGCAGGAATCAATACTATACATCAAGCAGGATGCAGCACTTTGTGTTCAGTTGTGCATGACGCATGTGCCTGTATAAGTACAAAAGGAGAAGAGATCAAACAGAGAGAATCAAAATGACTATTGAACAAGTGCGCATGTAGGAGGAAGTTATCTTGCTGGATTGAAAAAGACAATATGGAATTCCATTTTGTGTCTAACAGATCTGTTTTTGCAGTTTATTACCAGGCACCACATCTTATCAACTCACAACAACACTGGACAACTCAGCAGACTTGCAGTAGACTGCTAACTGCCGGATTCCGTGAACAGCTGACAGATACAGTATCTGCACTGGCTAGCACTGCATACACAGAGCCACCCCAGCCCTCCAGAAGGAGTGAGGAGGTCAATTTAGCTCTCTTAACTCGCAATCACCTGACAATAAGGTCAATGCCTAGACCAGGGTTGCCCTGACTTTTGGTCTTGGAGAGCCAAAATCTAACGTGTGATGGGCCAAATAGATAAAACAGTATACAAATGAAGAAATTAAGACAATGCCCAATCAAACATCTTTAGAAGTACAATTTGAAAGAAGATTTTTAGTTCATAAATTCCAATGTTAACTAAAATTAGTAAGAGAATATCAGGGCATAACAGTTTTGATGGTTTGTCCAAAATGTCTATGTATTGTGTGCCAGTGTCAGGACAAAAAGACTCCAGAGCGACGCTTGCAGAGCTAAAAGTCAAAGCAGTTTATTGAATGACAATAGTGATCAATCCAATCAGCAACAACAAACCAGCAGTAAAGGTAGGGCTTCAGAACGTAGTAAGGGACAGGCAGAGGTCTAAACCAGGAAGAGCACACAGCGAGGGCTACCGAGATGAAAGGGTGAGGTGAGAGGGAAAGTCAGAGAGAATAAGCAGAGGTCGAGAACCAGAGTAGAAGAATACAGGATGATCCAAAAGGGGTAAATGAGGGACAAAAGGAAGTCAAAAACCAGGAAGACAGTAAACCAGAATAAACACTCAGAATTGGCAACGAATAGACAAAGCTTCGCAACAAACACTCGGAAACACTCGGGGTATATATGTGAACGTTAATTGGCTATTAGAACTCAGGTGACCGGGAGCGAACGGGAACTGCTGATTGGGAGCACGTGGATGCGATGTCATCGAGCGTAGCCCTCTGGGAAGTGGAGTCCGGGAGGGCGAAAGGACCAGAGAGAACCAGAGGCATGACACCCAGCCAGCAGGGAACATTCCCAGAACGAAGGCTAACGTCACCTACAAGTTCTAATCAAGTTTAAAGAAAATGTTTTAAACTATCTAATGTTCAAAGAATGTTTTGAAGATAACTTCAAATAATGTTTCTATAGGGTTAAATATTAACTAAGATATAACCGCAACGTTCAGAGGATGTTCTGAGGATTTTGTCAGAGCCACAGATTATGTTACACGATAACAAAAGAAAAACATTCTCAGCATAACGTTAGGTAAATGTTTTATGGATGTTACTGAGAGAATGTTTTTTAGAGAACGTTCTCCTACCTTTAGAAAGAATATTCTGGGAACCAAAAGAAAACTTCCTGCTGAAAACATTAATGGAACATTATATTGCATTATTTTTATATATTGCATTTATATGTTTAGAACATAAAATTTCTAGCTGGAGTTGCAGAGATGTGTACTGATGTTAGCATGCTAACCAACTCGCCATAGTGAGCCACTGTAATATTGATTCATCAGTCTAATATGAGAGGAAGAAAAAGTAGCACTACTACCCTGACAGTGTATTCTAACCTCTTGTCAGTCATGTTGAAGGTTCAGCTCCTGGTTAGATTATTCAAGGTCAGCTAGCCAATAAATGGAAAAGTAAAAACAATGATGGCTAAAGCTCTTGGCAAGGACCCATTTGGACCGCCGTTACCCACTCAAACAAAACACAAAAACAAAATAACAAATCAAGAGTTAACTTTGGTGTTGCTTTCCAGCCTGGAGATGCTCTTGGTGAGTAAAGAAATGAAGATTGATGTTGTGCTTACATCGTTTCCTCTAGACTGGCAAGTAAGCTGCTGCATGCTATGATAGGAGGTGACAACTTTCTGGCGATAGGTTGCTCCTTATTTGCTTGGAGTGTGAATTTGACAGGTTGCATCATCTTTCAAATCGCTCTTTCAATGGCCTGCAGGTGACACCGTAGACACTTGCACCACTTGTGAGTCCTGATAAAGTATCTGATGATCATTAACAGATGTCTACAATAGCTAGTAATATATTTGATTTACCTAGCATCATAATTTGAATGCTGTACTCTTCTGTAATATTTGCAGTTGTTTTTGGAAATACAGGAGTTGGACAATGAAACTGAAACACCTGTCATTTTAGTGTGGGAGGTTTCATGGCTAAATTGGACCAGCCTGGTGGCCAATCTTCATTAATTGCACATTGCACCAGTAAGAGCAGAGTGTGAAGGTTCAATTAGCAGGTAAGAGCACAGTTTTACAGTTTTGCTCAAAATATTGCAATGCACACAACATTATGGGTGACATACCAGAGTTCAAAAGAGGACAAATTGTTGGTGCACGTCTTGCTGGCGCATCTGTGACCAAGACAGCAAGTCTTTGTGATGTATCAAGAGCCACGGTATCCAGGGTAATGTCAGCATACCACCAAGAAGGACGTTTTCCTCCACCAGCATCACGTAGTGACCTGGCCACTATCCTGCAAGAAGAATGGCTTAAAATCCCTCTGACCACTGTGCAGGACTTGTATATGTCATTCCCAAGACGAACTGACGCTGTATTGGCCGCAAAAGGAGGCCCTACACCATACTAATAAATGATTGTGGTCTAAAACCAGGTGTTTCAGTTTCATTGTCCAACCCCTGTAATGGTTGAACATGGTGTATTTAACCTGTATTGCTGTTTAGTAACAATTTTTACCTGATACTGAGAAAGAAGTCATGGTGCAAAATAAAGCTGGCCTAATTATAAGATTAGCACTATCAATCTCCGTTGACGCTATTAGAACTAATTAGGATTACATAGTAACTTTTCTCTAGTAAATTCCTAAAGCTTCAACTTTGAGGCTCATATTGTACTGCATGTATTGTACATAAAGAGCTATGGTTCCTTGTCATTGTAAAGTGTTTTGGATGGTGATTTAATTTACATTTCAAATAAAATATGAACTAAATATTTTGGTAACACTTGGGCAGTGACAAATAGCAGTTTAGCCATTATCTAATAGTTTGTTAATGACTGTTAATAATTATTTCATAGTTACATATGCATTAATAAATGGTGTGATTTGACCAGCCATTAACTTAGTAACATAAGAATAATCAATATTTGGAATTGCTTAAACCTCCTTATTAATTTTAGGAAATCATTTAAAATATGTTTGAATTCTGTTCTAAATGATTAAAGATTTATCTACTATCTTGATGCTTTGTTATGCATATATTTCCTTAACATGCACTTAATTATTATTAATCAGTTTATACAGAATATGTTTTTTAAACAATTCAATAATCCTTTCCTGAACCCCTATTATAAAGCTGCAACTTTATAATGTATTGAATATAACACATTAATTAAAAAAAATTAACACTGCTTTACTTGTTTGTAGCTCATAATGTAAATTGTTAATAATGGTACAACATACTAATGTACAAATCACAATTGCATTATTATTAGCAATAATCCATAAACTATTGCATACCAAGTAAATTCAAATTTACAGGGGACTGATATTATAAAGTGTTACCAATCTTTATCATTGTTTTGCAAGTGTCATTTAACAAAAAATCAAAAATGGGATTTTTGATCTGATTCTGCAATTGTGGAATTATGAGTATATGTTGTGGACACCGTATTTTATTTAAATGTATTTTAATCTTAGGATTTTATTTCATTATGCACAGGGCCAGGAGCTTGCTGCTGGGAATTTTCCTAAAATATTATATACAGCATTTTGCCTCTGAATAATGATTATACATGCCACAATTCAGCTGAACCGAACTGGATGCTGTAGAAATAAATATAATATAATGCAAATACAAAAGAAATAAATACAATTTAATGCAAAGAAGAATGAGCACCTTCATGTATGCAGATGAGTGTGTCTCTATGTGCCTGTGTGTGTGTGGCAGTCGTGGTCTTGACCGTGTTGTTCCTCTGAGACAGAGCTGCCAGCGTTTGCCCCCCAGAGAGCAGGCCGGAGTGATGGATAGCTTGCAGCACCTCTTTAAGGGACGAGCTCTCTACCTGACAATCAATCACTCAGGCTGCCACTCAGTGCAGACAGGGCTACTTACAGGGATCTGTGGGCCAGAGGGCAACAGAGGAAGGTGGGTGCAGGGGGGGAAGTGGCCTGAGGTAATCCTCAGCATGGAGCAGCGTGGTGCAGCCCACTCAAACGGCAGCTCTGACCTTCCCCACAGCTACAGTCAATACACACCAGCCTCACTGTCAATAAAAAATAACATCTGTACATCAAACCCCTCTCATATCTCTCAGCAGGAGGGAGAGAAGTAAAAGCTCATACAGCAAGATGGGTCGAAGGTCACGGAGGAGCCTGGCATCTGAGGCCAGCTGAACTTAATTCCTTACTTAGCACATTCAAAACGAGTGCGGCCTACAAATCACACATGGAATGCTTTCGACAGTAAGATTCCCTTAAGACTGCAGCGGGTGTGAAAACAAACGTTTCTTCTAAAACGACACCCACTCCTGCTTCTTCTTCTACCTCTTCTTTTTCTTGTTCTTCTTCTTCTTCATCTTTTTCTTCTTGGTTAAAAGATTTTTGTCCGCTATCTATTCCCAAACTTTTCAAGATATCGACACACAGCTTAAGCAATCAGTCTGCAACTCCGAAATGTTCGGTCTGATCGGGAATGGTCTGCTTGTATATAGCTTTTGATCCGATGTGTGGTTTTCATAAACACCTGGTTAAAGTCCAATTTTTTCCCTGGGGTTAAAAACTGCACATCCTTCTACTGTATCTCTGCTCGACTGACAGACACCATTGTGCACATTATCTCAGGGCAGACCCCTGAGCACAAATTCAATGTTCGTCTGACCCGCACTCATCTATTTGTCTTTTTTATTCCATCCCATTTTTAATGTAGAAACTTTTAATTCACATTATAAGTAACTTTTGTTCATCCAATAATCACAGCTAGCATAATTCTACTTCATGCTGGTGCATGTGTGGGAATTCTTGCTATGTTAGGACCAGTTATGTTATGTTTTAGACACAGACATATTAAGCTTGCAACAGACCTTCTAACATATTTCAGTTTGTATGCTGTAAATTCACAATAGACCTTTTAAGTTATGTGTTATTTAGTAGTTGCTATCATGATCAAATACGGAACTCTGGGTTTAATCCATTTTTCTCTATAGGAAAACCGAATGACATTTTTGAATATCACTGCTGTCATGTCCTGTGGTACACAACAGTGTCGAAAAGTCAATATGTTTTGTCCCATGTGCACCTTTTCCTTTTGAATTGTGAACAATGAAAAACATGAACAATGCTACATTAAAGCTAATGGAATTGATGTTGTTGAAGTAACTCCTGCTATTCAAACTGTAGGCTGCTACTGTCACAAACATCCTTTCAAGACACGAGGTAACTCAAGGATTAAAAGCAGGGATGGGTTACAAGACTCGAATCATGCTACTAGCTGATTTCGATAGACATACAGTCTACTTGAATGTAGGTACTATGCCATCTAATAGCAGTCCATCCATTTTTTTTACTGTGTCACATTTAAAGACATCCACATGACATATGGTGTATTTTCAAAGCGGCATCTTAGTCTCTCCAGAACTGGAGCCCTGGGTTGTGTTTAGGGTCTGGCTATTAGGCTATACCCACAGGTCTTTTCTTCTGTAGCTACGGGTCTCTTTTTACTGTCAAAATATTTAACATAAATATGAATTATGGGTTCATACAACTGGTCAATCTTTCTGGTAAACATGTCTTTTGAGACCTCTTTTACTTTCTAAAAAGTGTCAGTTTGCAAAGGTACTTAGTACCCATTTGTATCAGTTGGCCTTCATTATAGTTTATTACAGTGCAGCAGTTACTGTGGTCAAAATACATGAAACTGGAACTGTCCCCCCTTTAATTTCATAGATAAGATATTTGAATGATTTATTGGTCACCAAACTTGAAATATCCCCAATTTTCATTTCAGGAATCTGATCAACTTAGAGAAGGTGCGGCTGCTGCGTGTGTATATATGGCGGCCTATTGGGATCAAATTGCTCACCAAAGAAAGAGCGAGCAGAAATGCGGATATAATATGAAAAATTAGTATTGGCATTGTTTTTAAATTTCTAAATGGATATGTGGCAGAAAATCAATATTTTTGACCGTACTTATCAAGGGTATGCTGTGTTCTTTCATTCTGAAAGAACTCTTAATTTCTCAGAGTGTACAGAAACAAGCTATTTCATCATCTATAATTCTTAATTGACAAATAAGGCATGCATTGACTGTCCCTCTAAGAGAGCTACATATACTAAAGGCCTTCATGGCTTAATATGGCTTATCTGAACTAGAACCCTGCATGGGTCAGAAGTTGAAACCTGAACCTGACGAGTGCTCGTTCTTAGATGTAGAGTCCTGAGGTCAGTCATCAATCTTCAAAGTCAAACTGATAAACATATTTTACACCTCAGTTAGGATGATGATCAATGTTCAAAGCAGGTGACGCACATTATTAATTCGGCCTCCCCTAACAACACATTACACGCAGTGCAAATGTACAGAGGGGCGGTATAAGTGATATGTGCTGTGTGTGTGTGTGTGTGTGTGTGTGTGTGTGTGTGTTACATTAGCTCCACCTGGTCTCAGTAGGCTTTCCTACCCAGCAGGAATTTTCAGCTCCATTTGAACGTCCATCAATCTCATGGCTGGAGGACTAGATTTCTGCAGGATGAGTTGAGACACTGATTTACTGAGGCTAAAGATTGGTTTGACTGTTGATAAAACCAGTAATCATGCTCAGTTCCCTACAGCAGGTTCAGCTAAGGCCAGCATTTCCACAACTGAGGCACTAAAGAGACAATACAATTTAAAATTGTATTGTATTTAAGACACTAAAAATCTTTCCAATCAATCATATGTTTGGACATACGATCAAAACACATACAGCATTGAGCAGGAACCTTAGTCATCTGATAAAATGATATTCAAAGTTCTGATCTGAGAAGTAAGTTTTTATTTACAAAATAATAATAAAAAAACATGATAATAAAAACAAATAAACAAAACATTGGTGTCCAAATTGTGCTTTTTGAGCTACAAGGCTAATGTTGCTAATGAACCCAAGAAATCTCTTCCATAAATAGATCCTCAAAGCTTCTCCCAACTTGCTCAAACCACATCTAGATGTTCAATATGTTTAGGACACAATATGACTGAGACTGGGAACATGAAGAAAAGCTTTACTGCATAACCAAACGCTGTGGGCAGCTACTTTAGACAGCAGGTATTGCACATACATCTAAACTACAGTAGCAACTTTTAACACACAAAACATCTCTTAGCTGATAGGTGTAAAAGTTAAATTTATAGGTTGTAATATTGAAATCTATTGTGTCATTGTTAATCTTTAACAAAATTACAAAAATGAGCTCTTTAACATCTTCAACTAGAAAAAAAACAGAAACAGATTTTGTTTATTTGTTTGTTTATTTGTTTGGGGCAGTAATAATAAAGCACATAGTCACAAAGTTACATTAGCTTAGCATAGACATCTTTGGCATAAAAAAACAATTATATGGTTTGGTAATGCATGTTTTTTTAATATTAATTTTTCTATATTAGACTTCTTTTTGTTGTATAAAGTTACATAATTCTGTTCATCAAAACCTCTGAGTGGAGTGATTGACTTGTTGCTTGCTTTCTCTATGGATGAGAACAGCAAAGGTGAATCTATTGAAAGACTCAGTGATCTCTAGTGGATTTGTTTAGCCTAACATACCTCTGCCGATTGGTAGAGATGGGACAACCAGGTTGAGTTAAGTTCAACACCTTATATATATAAAACAAGCGATACTAACTTTTGAATGTCAGTGCATTAATGAAACCCTGCCATGCCAATGAAAGCGTCTCAAGAAGATGAGCTCAGTCTTCCACCATGTCACTATGATCTTCAGAGGAGTTGCTATTATGTTCTATGGTGGTGGAGAGGTTCTCACTTATTATCATCTCTCATCACTGCACCTGCATCCACACCTGTTTTCTCGTGCATAAAGAACTTCAGTCTATTTGCCTGACAATTGCCTTTGTAAATCATAATCAGATTATTACAATTTATAGCCGACACTGGGGCGAAATGTGTGGAGACCTAAAAGGAAGCTTGACATTTTGCCCACGGCTGAATTTCAATGCGCCGCGGCCGCTGGCTGCCAAGAATCTGGGCCGAATTGGCTGTTAAAAAAGAAGGATCTCAGGGATTACATCATTATGTGGTCCTCACTGAGCCAGACTAAAAAAGCGTCCGGGCTGCGCTGCTGCCTCACAGGCCTTTATACACCTACGGCTGTGGGAAAAGGATTGTGGGATAGACAGCTCTAAGCTTTTGTGTACCGATTTAACAACAAAAACAGATCAGGCTTGACTGGAAAAAGACAAAACACAGAACACAGTCTCTGTAGGTGTTCTCCATACTCCTGATTCTTTACTTGCTGTCAAAACACTGGCAAAAAAAAAGAAAGAAAGAAAATGGCCATTGATAAATGCCCAGAAATAGCTGCCTGCCAAGGGGCTTCGCTTGTTACCACTACGTATTTAATATTCGGTATGTTTTTCTTCAGGTAATGTTTTGGTGACAGGACCAACACACCTGGGGTTAAGTAGCTAATTTAGAATGACTTTGTGAAGATTAGCTTGGTATTAAATTTCTCCAGCTCCAATCTTTATCCTCTCCGCTGTGGCTGTTTCAGAAATCACACGCGTTACTGCAAAGGCTGATTGAATGAGCCTGTGATTAGTTGCGTTGGCTGTGCTTCCTCCAGGCAACATCACAACACAGCCACACATCTGAGCTCCACTCTACACCTGCCCGTTTCACTCACTGATCTTTTCCCCATGTGTTTGAAGCCCACATGAAACAGTTTTGCACACATTTCCTAGCTAGATAACTAGATACATATGCAAAGTACCTAAAACCAATCAAATGAGCTATATGACCAAAAGTATGTGGGCATTTCTTCGTAATTATTAAGTTCAGGTGTTTCAGCTGCTCCCACTGCTAGTAGGGGCATAAAACTAAGCACATAGTCATGCAATCTCTGTAGACAAACATTTGCAGTACGAAAGGGCACAGTGATTTTAAACACGGCAATGTCATAGGATTACACCTTTGCCAGAAGTCAGTTTGTGACTTTTGTCCTGCTAGATCTGCCTTTGTCAACTGTAGGTGCTGTTAGGGTGAAATGGAAGTATCTATGAGCAAAACAGTAGACCAACCAAACTCACAGAGCGGGGCTGTCAGGTGTTGATACAGTTGTTTTTCCATGGTCAAGCAGCTACACACAAGTCTAAGATCACTATGCACAATGCCAAACATCAGCTGTAGTGGTGCACACCACCAATGAGGACATGGAAAAGTGTTCTCTGGAGTGATGAATCATGCTTCACTATTTGGTAGTCTCATGGATGAATCTGGGTTTAGATGCCAGGGGAATGCTATCTACCTTAATGCCAGCAGTAGAGTTTGATGGAGGAGGAATAAGGGTCTGAGGCTGTTTTTCAGGGTATGAGCTCCTAAGTTCCAGTAAAGTGTAAAGTGCTACAATATATAAAGCATTTTACACAGCTGTATGCTTTCAACTTTGTGGGAACAGTTTCCTGTTCCTGAGCCCCTGTACAGAAAGCAAGATCCATATACACACAGTTTGAAGAGCCTGATGTGGAGTCCTGACTCCAATAAACACCTTTGATATGAATTAAATGTCAACTGTGAATCAGGACTGCTTGACGTTACAAATGCACAAGCCCATATTATTAAAGCTCCTGGTTTGGGGATAGGATGTCCAACAAGCTCATACAGCTCATTATACACAATAGGTCCACCTACTTTGGGCCATGTAGTAAACATAGATTTTTCCTGGCTGGCTATTTACACATCACATATGACGCATCTCACATTTTACAACTCATGATCCTAAAGTGCATCTAGTAAGTTGTCAGTGTTGAAAGAGTTTGTTTAACATGTTTTATAATTGAAATGCTAGGGCAATTGAAAAACCACTGAAAAGAAACAACACTCAAAAGAAGTGCATAAATAAGAAAACCTAAGAGGAGCCAACACTCAGACTACACAGTATTTTTGTGTTCTTGTTGTATCTTGATCAGAAGACTGGCAACACAACACGTTTGATGCCGAAAGAACACACTGTCAACTTATTGGTCAAGGAACACATCGTAGGACATATCAAATTATACAGGAAAATACAAAAAAATCTGATATTGTTGTGGGGCGTCCCAGACACTGCATCACTGTTCTTCACTTATGTCACACGACACAGCCCATTCCTTGCTTCTGGAGCTCATACTGGGCTCAACGCTCTAAATTAGTTTGCTCACAACCATCACAAAATCAGATCCCAGTTTGAGAACATGAGGAAGAACCAAGAAATCAAAAGTTAAAAGGGAAAACGTCACTCCTGTACAAAAATAAAGGGGCCAAAATTTCCTCGGAGCAGTGCTATAGAACAACCATTATTGGTTCTCTGAAGAACCTTTTACTGAATGGTAAAAGTCAGGAGCCTTTTTAAACCTTAAAGAAACTATAAATTGTAAACCTACTATACTAGTTAAAACCTCTTTCCTAGAGTCATGCATCCAAGAAAAGAAGGATTGCATAGTGTAGACTGCACTGGAGAATGCAGTTAACATATAAGTTTACAAGGAGCATCTACTGATTGTTTTGGTAGGGAAGTGGTTTATTGTCATGTTCTGGTGTTATTCCATATAAAAATATTAAGCTGTTTCAGTAGAAAAGTTCCACCCATTAGTCAGTTCTCATGTGTTTAAAAATGTAACAAATTCATTATGAGTAGCATTAGCGTTTTCAAGGGCTCTTGTAAAGCGCAGAGATACGTTCTCTTCACCTGTGTACCTGAGTCACACTCACACGCTGCCGAGGCCGTGGGCACAGGGGGCCGTGCGTTTCTGCACAGTCACTGAGACCACATTTGAGATGCAACACAAGTGACAGCAAAGCACGCTTACATCACAATAGCGCTTAGCCTGGAGTGAGACTGCGACTCTAACAGGATCAGTGCCACAGCACTGGTGAGCATTCAGCGAGGGAAAAAGGCATTACCTGCACGTTGCATAGAGAAAGAAAAAACAGGTTAACTTGGCAGTTCTGCTCACACACAACTAGCATTTGCATTACAAGGAAGGAAACAAATGAACTACCCATACAATGACAATGATGAATTAGCCACCGTGCTATTGTTTGATTACATGACAAAAAAAATCACCTGATCTGTTCAAACAGTGTTACTGGTCATGTCACGTGCGAAAAAAAACATATAATTTAAATATGATAACAGGTACAGTTGTAAAATAAACTGTGTAAAATAATCTCTCTCTCTCTCTCTCTCTCTCTCTCTCTCTGTCTCTCTCTCTCTCTCTCTCTATATATATATATATATATTTTTTTTTTCCCTAAGAAATGTACACTAAGAATATAGATTCTTACCATCACTGAGAAAATATGCTTTTTGTTAATCAACCTTTCTTGTTGCGCTCCTGTGCTGCCTTTTTTGTGACAACACAATCTATTTAAGAGCCAAAACAGACATTTTTTTTTTCAAAATGACTGCATAATTAAAATATTTGAATATTAAATCATTCACAGTAATTTGCTGTGATATGCTCCACTCTAGAGAAACAAAAATCTTTACAGCAGTGGTGAGAGGAACCAGACATCCAAAGAGTTTCATGCATCTGAAAGCTACATCACAGAAAGTAGACTATGTTGCCTGACATCCATGATAGATTTTGTGTCTAAAATGTATCTTTAACCTGAGTCTGGAAAAAAAAAATCTTTGGGGATTATTTTGAGGTATAATGCTCTGCATGTATCTCACTGCCATGAATGAACATTATTTTACCACCATTAACATATAAACGCTCAGAAAACACATGTAGGTTCACTGGGTGTTTTGGATAGATTTTTGCATTGTAGACATGGTGACCCCTGATTCCCATCACTAACACTACTAAAGAAATCCAGGTCAGTAAGCTTCTTGACAATGCACCATTTCACATCCAACCACTCTCTGAATGACTTTGTTTAAATCTCAACCACTGAACTATACAGACCACTTTAAAAATGGACAGGTAGACTTCCCCTATACGCATACATTATACAGTAGATATACTGTACTACTACACCAGATATACTGTAAGATATACTGTACATTATTTATGTTATTATTTAGAGTTACACTGCAGTTCCATTTACACTCAGTGAGAGTTTTACTCATGTTCTGTAAAGCTTGTCAACAGTTGGAAAGGAAAGGAAAGGAAAGGAAAGGAAAGGAAAGGAAAGGAAAGGAAAGGAAAGGAAAGGACAATTCTGGACCACCTGCTGTTATGGACTGGCCTACAACAGCTATAAGTCATCCTGGCCCTACTGTACTCAACTACTTCAAACTGTGCAAAAGTAAGTCCAAGTGTTGGACTGTGTTGGGTATTGTTGAATCAATAAAACAACAGGCCTATTCTTTCAAAAATGCATTCTGCTGAAAAGAGTGACTCAGTAGCTGCATATATTTCACAGCTTTTCAGTTGAGTTATGACTGAGGTCACTCTTGCACAGAAAAGCCTCCATGCTGTGGCCCCCAATAAGCAATGCTGCTTAATGAGTCTGCAGTATCATCATAGGGCAGAACAGGAACAGATATAATGCTGTCAGGAAATAACAAAGAATGTTTATAAGTGATTGCAAACTTTTGAACAGTGTAAATGCCTACTTTTCCTGCCTACGTAGCACAGTGACTGTTAGTACAGTGCAGTATTATATGATCAAAACACTGTAGTGCATCCTGCTTTTAAACAGGGCTAATAAAGTAGACTACTGGACTACTGAAACGCTTTAGAGACACATTTCAAGTGAATTGCTATAAAGTTCCAGTTCACACCTGCAAAACACTCTTGTGCATTCTTGCTTACTACAAGCCCACGGAAGCAGAGGTGAGCCGAGACTGCAGCAGGGGCTTTTTTCTGCAGTGAGATATTATTCGTGAAGCAGCAGTGAGGTGTCTGTAGTGGGTTTAATTAGTGAACAGGTGGAGCATGTCTAACGGCTGCTGGATTGCAGCAGGCTCTCGCCATACATCATGTTTGCCATATTAGATCTGCAGTGTCTGCGTGTCGTGCGCTCAGTGGGGATCTTACTGCAGACTGAAAAGAACACAGAGCAATGGAAGCTCACCTTTAATGATGGTCTGAGATCAGCTATGCTGGGCCCTTATATAGGCTTTAATAGGTGCAAAGTTGTTGTTTACATATCATTCAAAGATCTGACTATTGAGCTTCACATACATTCACAGAAAAGTTGTTTAAAAAGAGAAGATTCTCACATACATTACATGCATTAGTATTAATCGGCTCTGACTCTGCAGCATTATGGTGCATTGGATCTTTCAAACAGTTCCATCGTTCCTCTAACGGTAAAGGCAAAAATCTGATTTATGCCATTATTACCTTACTCTCAAACCACGGCATGTTGTGGAGTAATCTCAAAATGTGGTTCATGACACTGTATGACATCCTGTGGTCTATAAAAGATGACAAAAGTAGCCATAAAACCTACATTTTATCCGTCTGTACTTTTTGCTCATTGCTCATTTTTATACATAATACGTCAACCTAAAAAGATGGACTTAATGTGGAAACGAGCAATTTATTGATTTTTACTCAACTCAGAAATACTTGTAAGCAACACCTTCAGTTCACCTTGCATGATTTGTTGGTTCACTAAGTGATAATAAGTTAGATTTTAAAGGGCCTTTATTGTAAGGTTTAGCACAGAATTTGTATTCATGTATTTAGATTAACACATTGGGGGTGGGGTGGGGGGTTGAAACATAAAACACAACGTTTGCACAGGTCCCATTTTCTGTTGTATTTTCTTCCTCCAATATGTCACATTCAGCAAATAAACAGTAACTGTTTCACTTAGAGAATCAAACTTCAAAAATCAAACAAAGCAATCCAAAACAATATTTTTGTCATTGGTCCAAATCTCAAAAACACTTCAAATTAACTTCTGCGCTGGTATAAATAGTATTCCCAAAGCCCGGAAGAAGCATCTCATGGTTAGCATTATTGTTAACATGCTGCCAGCATAATGTATTTGAGCAGTCAGTGCTGGCTATTACTTTTGAATTTCGAGATATCAAAGAAAGTCTGCTTGATCGGAGGTATCAATACCAACTCGAGTCCTGATTATGCATGAATGCCCACAACAACAACCAGACATCTATAATTACCTTAAATACTGCATCAGCGTACATGTCACAGGATTTAACCACATAGAATCACACAAATTACTGGAATCATATAATCATTTGGTCAGTGGAAGGGTCAGGGATATTCTGTTCTTTATATGAGGTTAATCAGAATTAGCTTGAGGTTAACCTTATGGGACACACTGACTGTGTAGTCACATTTATGTTTATTCTACTTGTGTAAATACTTATATATGTGTATGTACTTTCTTTTATGGGCCGTAGCACTTAATTTGAACCAATGTATTGACAGAAGTAACCAAACTTCGAGGGGGGGCTATTGCGGTGGCAGACGTTCGCGGCTCTAAGCAAACTAAGGAGAGAAACTCTCAGACAGACTTGAGAGCTTAGCCACGGTTTCAACGTCTCTTCTTTGTGCCCTGTTTTACAGGTGGGAAAAGTATTAAAACTTGCACTAAGCGAGGTAGAATGGGTTAAAAACTGTAACCAATAGGGTCGTTGTGGTGAAAATGTTTATTATTGCTGTGGAATAGTGCATTTCTCTACATAACTATGATGACTTTATGAAGCACGTGTTAGCAGAGCACATGTAATGGCGGATGCCCATTGTCCCTGTCCACGCAGTCTTTTGATTCGAAATTCCTGTTTAAAATATTGTCTATAGTTTATAATAGCTTAGCTCTGTCGAAAAAGATGATGTAGTAATGATTAATTCTCTGCTGGCTTAGTGCCCTTTCCCCCAGTTCAGCCGTTAGCTCCCGCTGGCCTCTGCTAGCTCCCGTTAGCTTCCGCTAGCCGACTATTAAGCCTCTGCTAGCCGCGGTGTTCACTTACTGCCCTGTCTCACTAATATTAGCACTAGCTAATGCTAACTTTAGGGTTTATATCTCATTAGCTATGGTTATGTCGTCCATGTAATTAAACCTGTTGGTCCTCTTTGTTGAAGCGCTTCATCTTATTTTTGTCATTTAGCCTGTTTGGACAGACAATAAGCCTCAGCCAACATAGTAGGTAGGGTAAGTTTGGAGGAACACTTCCCAGTGGTTCGTGAATGTTAATGGTTGTTTAATGAAAGATACAGAATAGAAAGTAAATACTTATTTTTATTCTTGTTTGGACATTGAGATGTATTTTGTTTTCATGCTTTGGTCAGAACAATGTAAACAGTAAAAGTTCCTGTTAAAAGCTCTAAATAGCAGTGAACAGATTGTCATTATGGTAAATGTTTATTTACATAGTAGTAGAGATGCTATTTTCAAGATATTTTATCTTTTCTGATGTGTTTCATGCACAATTGTTTGCCTTTTTTGGAAGTACTGAAATGGGTTTTGCTGACTACTGCTGAAGTTGAAATATGTCTTAATGCATTCATGTGGTGAGCTTAACTGTGAGAAAAAAAGAGAAGATCAAGAGACCAAAGTTTCCTTGTTATATTGAATTCAATAAAAAAAAACAGACAGACTTGAGAGCTTCAGAGCGAAGCCATGGTTTCCACGTCTCTTCTTTGTGCCCTGTTTTACAGGAATCATAACTGTTACTTGGACCCCACCCCTGGGGCGTGTAACACTTAACTAAGTGAGCTCTGATAATGGTCTGGCTAAAATAATTTCATTGTAAAAGTGTGTTATCAATATCAGCTGTCAACACTTGAAAACGATCCAAACTTCCAAACGATCCGAATTTGTCCTTCATCTAACAGCCTACATGTTAAAAACTTTTTCCATTTATTCTCCCTATTCAAAGAGTTCTCCACTTCTTTTTCCCCTCTTGACATTAGACAGCGTGGATGCTTTATTAACAAATGATGTGCACACAGTGGCTCTGTGAATGCTGCGTTGACCAGGGCTATGTCAACACTATGGCAGGAGCAATAACTGTGATGTCAAACGAATAGAATCTATACTTTTTACAGTGCATTGCCAGAAGCCACATAAGCAATCCTATTTGAGATTATTTGTCAGCTGTGTGATGAGTTAGGCATGCAGTTTGCACAGCGCTACTTGGTAGGGCATAAGCTTCTATTAAATGTCAGCTATATTAGCCTCATATATCCAAAACAAAAGTAAACTTCAGCATCATTTTTCAGTGCAATTCCACTTTAAGTGAGTCCTACAGCAGCAGATGAGGGAGAGTCTGTGCTGGAGTGAGCAGGACGGCCGCTGGAGGGTCTGCAGTGGGGATTTGTGTAACTCGTCCGTGTGCTCCGTGTCAGGCGGTGTGCTGGGCACCATGCACGCACAGGTGATTTATGGAGGGCCGGAAAACAATTGAAAACAAGGCAGTGAGGCATGCAGAGAGGCGAGAGGGGAGACACTGAGAGGATTTCAGAGCCGGATCGTTCCGACCACGGCTGCAGGCCAGCAGGGACTGAGAGAGAGGAAAAGAACATTTTGATGAAACAGTGTCAGCCGGGAAAACGGGGTATAATACATAAAGCACACAAAATATTTTGGAAAAATGAGCCACTGTACGTACAACACCATGTCTAAACAGGAAACGTCACCTGTGTGCATCGAGTCAAATAAACCATGTAAACAGACCATGGACCTAGCTATCCTAGCTGCACTATTAATCATCGGCATAGCAACTCATTTCATTAGGACATTTTAGAGACATTTATTAGGTTATTTTAGGTAATTAGCAACATAAGAAGCTGCTTAGGGGTCCACAGCTGCAAGGGGGAGCCCAAACATCTTTCTAGGCTAATACTGTACATCTGTTGTTTAAAATGCTCAATTTAGAGAAAAATAACCTGCTAATGAATCATTTCTCAAAAAGAAATGTCAGAAAAACTTCAAATAAAGAGCAGATGAGGAGAAACAGCTTAAAAGTTAAGGGTTTTTTTTTTTTGGTGCTAAAATGTAGTCAGACAACGAGAAGTAGTGGATCTAGGATATGTGCTAGCAAAGCCTATTCAACTTAGACTGGCTTTTCGGCGTTCCAGCTTCAAAAACCTAGGAACAATAAATGATGATAAATTTAGACTGATTTGGGCCATATTTATTGAGCTACACATACAGAACCAGTGTCTCTCAGTATACCGTCAGGCCACCTTGTTTACTCCTGCAACATGCCAGATGTAGTTGTCTCATATTAGCGATCAAATGAGCAATTAATGGCAATTCAAAGGTGTTGTATTGTGTTACTTACTTATACCATGAGCATAAGAAAAGTTACTGTTAATGAGTACATGGATAGGATCAAGTAATAGTTATAAATTAGCAGTTCATTAGCAGAGACTGCATATAGTCACATTAACTGTATAAGTAGAAAGAGAGAGAGAGGTAAATGAAATAAAATCAATGCAAAACTATAAACTGCCATATTGCCATAGAACAGAAAACTGCATTTAGAGCTTTCGAATATGAATAAGGAAAGTTTGGCATATACAACATATTGTGAACCTCAAACACTGTTGTTCCTCCTTCAAATACAAATCCCACATTTGTAAAAGAGGACAGTAAAACAGGCTGATTCCAAAATTATATAGTAGTATGTAACAGTCTGGTCTCCAGACAGTTTCTCAAACCTTAAACAATATCGAGCAGCTTTGCTCAACATTCAACACTGAAGAGACTGAAGAGAGGAGCAGTTCCACCTTTACTAGCATCACAACCCCAACAGCAACCTGTAAGCAGTAGCCATGCTGTGTGATTGTATCATCTCAGATCATCTTAAACTGATAGTTTCAAAGTGAGTAACAAATTTAATTTACTTTGTGCTGATGTCCAGATTGAAAGCAGGTAGCTAGGTAATGTTAGCTACTAGCAAGCTCTAAGTAACCAATACTACTATTTTTTACATGGATATGGTTACTTTTATTTTCCTGTGTCTATGTTATATGTATGTATATGTCACATGTTGTTTGTGTGTGATCATCACAGTCTCTCACTGTGAACCAGCCAGTTTAGATCAAATTATTCATGAGCTCACCAAAAAAAGGGGAAATGGACCAAATCTTAGGGTGTAAATGGGTGTGTAAAACCGAATAGGAGCATTTTTCACCACAAACAAAGACACATACCTTCAATGTAGACATCACATAAGAATTTAAAATGCTGAATAAATGCATTCTATGGCAGTTTCAGCATGTATTGTCAGGTGAATATAAATGGGTAAGAAAATAATTAAATCATTAAAGTGAAACACTTAAACTGGAGTCAAATCAGCCAAAGCCAAAACAATAGCAGTTCATGGAAAAATCGAAGCACTTGAAATTAATCTGGAACCTGAATGCTGAGAAGCTTATCTGTAATTTAAACTGTAACTTACTTGAACCCCAAACTAGGATCCACTCATCTGCAATGCACAAATTAGCTTGTTATAAATGTATGTAATTTGGCTTGTCATAGTCTTTGTAATTAGTTAGGCTTTAATTTTACAGTGCATTACCTCAGATGGGGTGAGGGCTGACTTAAATGCTGCATAGGGCTCCCAAACTGCTAGAGCCAACCCTGTGTGTAACCTTAAGGAAATGAGGTGGAAGCAGGGGTGACGGCATAAACCGCACATGTGATTCATGCTCCCCTTATAGGCCCATACTGACTGCTATGCTTCTGCACTGTGCTTTTGACATCTGCGAGTTTTAAGAGTTAACTCTTACTTCATTCTGAAAGACCTCTGCAGCTTGACGTCTTCCTACACTTTCAATGTTTAATGCTCAGCAGAAACCGGCAGAGGACAAAAGGTGAAGCGTCTTGTTGCGTGATGCGGTCTATGTAAACATGTTCAGGTAGGGCACCAACAAACTGACAGAAACAATCCTGCTCAGGAAGTGCATTGTGCATCCCTGAAGTGCTTCATATCCTTGAGGGACAAATCAAAGGTAGGAGAAAAGGAAAAGATGAAAAACTGATTTTTTTATTCTTTACATGCCCATGCCTACCTTTCACCCCTCTTCCCTTTGTTGTCCTGCTCAATAAACAACAGCTGGAGAAGAGGAAAAAAGCGGCCCTAGAAAGCAAAAGCAATTTTTAAACAGCAGCTAAAAGCAATGAAATGTGCTGAGTCATTACTGTCCATGGCCCCCTCAGTCACAGCGGGCCTCAATGTGGCATTATTCACTCGCAAGGTTAGCACTGACACTGTTCGCAAAGCTCCTCTGCTCAGTGTCCTCAGAGACCGACATAATCAAATGAAGATTTGTGAGGATGCGTGGTGATATTATTATGCAGGATCATAAGCGAGTTATTGCTTCGTGCTGAGTGTGAATCTCCCACTTCACCAGCCAAAGAAGATCAAGGAGCAAATCGCAGGTCACTTTGAATAAGTCAGCACAACGTTCTTTGTGCTGGAAATGGGAGATGTTAACCAGGATCAGCGTGAGCGTTTTGCAGCCGCTCTTTAGAGAGTAACACAGAGGATCTCCAGCTGCTCAGTCTGCAGTTCTACTTGTGTTTCTATTTCAGGCAGTGCCATATCCCGACATACATTCCCATTTATCATCACAACTATACAGCAAAGAGCTACCAGCATCAGCCACACAAGATATCGGGTATATCCATGCAGAAACATTGTGAGGCAGGAAAAGACAAAATTAATGTGAATTAACAGCATATTAATGTGTAATTCACAACATTCAAGATTCATATGCACAGAGAAAGTCGTTGCACTGTGCAATTAATTTCTTACTCTGCACTACCTCCCAGACTACAAGCACACATTCCAAGTATTACATTTACATTTGTGGCATTTAGCTGACGCTCTTACCCAGAGTGACTTACAAGGCTAACTGTATTACAGGTAGGCCAGTGTAGTGTTAGGAGTCTTGCCCAAGGACTCTTATTGGTGCAGCACAGCATAGTTACCCAGACTGGGAATTGAACTCCAGTCTCCTAGTGGGGTGATACCTCCCTGGTGGGTAGTGGTGTTATGCGCTGCGCCACCACAACCACCAACACGATTACTTAAAGAAGCACTAAAAGTAGAATATATACATACATATAGTAAATATATAAACTATATTGCCAAAAGTATTCACTCAGCCATCCAAATCATTGAATTCAGGTGTTCCAATCACTTCCATGGCCACAGCTGTATTAAACCAAACCTAGGCATGCAGACTGCTTCTACACACATTAGTGAAAGAATGAGTCGCTCTCAGGAGCTCAGTGAATTCCAGCGTGGTACTGTGATAGGATGCCACCTGTGCAACAAGTCCAGTCTTCTCACTACTAAATATTCCACAGTCAACTGTCAGTGGTGTTATAACAAAGTGGAAAAGATTGGGAACGACACCAACTCAGCCACGAAGTGGTTGGCCACATAAAATGACAGAGCAGCGTCAGTGGACGCTGAGGCTCATACAGCACAGAGGTCGCCAACTTTCTGCAGAGTTAATCGCTACAGACCTCCAAACTTCATGTGGCCTTCAGATTAGCTGAAGAACAGTGCGCAGAGAGCTTCGTGGAATGGGTTTCCATGGCTGAGCAGCTGCATCCAAGCCTTATATCACCAGGTGCAATGCAAAGCGTCGAATGCAGTGGAGTAAAGCGCCGTCACTGGACTCTAGACCGGAGATGTGTTCTCTGGAGTGGCGAATCACGCTTCTCCATCTGGCAATCCGATGGACGAGTTTGGGTTTGTCGGTTGCCAGGAAAACGGTACTTGTCTGACTGCATTGTGCCAAGTATAAAGTTTGGTGGAGGGGGGATCATGGTGTGGTGTTGTGGTTCAGGAGTTGGGCTCGGCCCCTTAGTTCCAGTGAAAGGAACTCTTAATGCTTCAGCATACCAAGAGATTTTGGACACTTTCATGCTCCCAACTTTATGGGATCAATTTGGGGATGGCCCCTTCCTATTCCAACACGACTGTGCACCAGTGCACAAAGCAAGGTCCATAAAGACATGGATGAGCGAGTTTGGTGTGGAAGTAGTTGACCTTCTGTGTGGAGTTTGCATGTTCTCCCCGTGTCTGCATGGGTTTCCTCCCACAGTACAAATACCTGCAGCCAGGCGAATTGGAGATGCTAAATTGCCCCTAGGTGGGTGTGTGTGAGTGACTCTATATGGACTAGCGACCTGTCCAGGGTGTTTCCTGCCTACCGCCCAGTAAGCCCTGACATATCCTGCAACACACCCTGTGACCCAGATGAATGAATGAATGAATAAATGAAATGTTCATAAAGTGGTTATATTTGTGTTGTAGTCACTGCAACCTCTGGCTCCTATAATATGCCAATTCACATCAAACCTTTCTGAATAACTTTATTTGCATCTCAATCACTGATTTTTGTAGACTTCTCCTTTAATGGCCCTTTTAGGAGGCTGTTAATGGTCTTGTATGGCCAATATTTTCCCCCTCTTTCTGTCTCTTTAACTCATAAGCTCGCAGTGCATGTTGCATTCTGTCTCTGTCTCTCACCCATTCTCCCTCTTCTCCTCTCCTGCAGTGCGGCAGTGTGGCAGTGGGGAAAGGCTTTGATTTCTTATTCCTCGGTACAGGAGACGCTTCATTCAGGGTGCATACAAGAGCAGCTGGATGAAAACATTACTGCATAATGCTGGAGCTGCCGTTCCTCTACAACACTCAGCGAGTGCAGGGCAGCTGGTCTGTGTGCTGAACAAATGATGTGGACAGGGACATCCAGGTTTATTGGATCAAGCTTCACTCCTGCCTGCCACCCTGTTTACTCTGCTGTCTTATAGACTCTCCGAAAACCAAGAAACACACCACACCTCCATTGCAAAACAATTTCTCACACATACAAAACAGGGAAACTCACTGCTTACTCTGTTCACTTATAGCAGCATGGTCCCATTTGCCCCGTACAGCGTTGAGAACATTCTCGTTACTTCGTAATGTCTGCCATTAGCTACCAAATTTTCATCATTTTAGGGTTGCTGCTGTTTTTATTGGTTTAAATATTTACATTTTTAGTCATAGCCGACTGCTACTTTGTGGTGCATCTGTCTCCTGTTTAACAGGCGGCAGCCAGGATGGTGAGATCAAACAGACACATTCTCCACAGTGTGTGAAGCCAAAAAACAGCACCCGGAAAAGATCATTAAGCACTCCGTCTTGCCTACCTGATCTAATAAACACTAATGGTTGGTTAACAACAATCAAGTGCCGACCCAGTGCCAGAACTAAATTATGAGTGGGTGCTCATGCATTGGGGAAAACATTGGGGACCATTTGGATCTGGACATCACTTTTCCCCAAATGAAACTCACATTTAGGAGAGAATCAACTGGAGAGTCACATTTACCACATATCAACAAAGGTACTCATTTAAGACATGTGCTATTGATCTTCACCCAACATACAGGGCATCTATAATATGCAGCAAATACAAAGTAGGGCATGCACACCTTCCTATGTTAATCAAGATAGACTTTTATATAAGGAGTGACTTCAAGACGAATACCACAATACTGAGTATCTGCCGGAACAGATACCAGTCCAATATCGTCTTTTTCCCTTTCTTAAATAGCTAAGCTGTTATGCATTTGTCTGGATGTGCTTTGCTTAACCTAGCCATCTAAATAAAACCATGCCCAAACTGTTAAACAACGTTTCTACTCCCCTACCTCTCTAACTGTTAAAACGCCAGGTTAATAGTGTAATTGTTTTGGTATTATTGTCTATGCATTTATTCATTTATTTATCTTCTGAGCCATTTATCCTTCTGCGTCATGGGGCAGGCTGCTGGAGCCTATCCAAGTGGGTGGAGCAGGAAACATCTTGGACAGGCCTATTATGGTCTATTACAATCATAAAGTATTACATGAGACAATGCCACACATGCCATGTTGTTATTTTCAGGAGATTGTGGGCTACTCATATGTTAGTATTTGTAGATTCCAACAGAAATTTGATATGAATTTGGCTGCTGATCAAAAGTAACCTAGTGCCTCCAAAATGTTGTATATTTTACTTACACTGATCTTGAAAACAAGTGTCAACTCTTTGGAGTAGCTGGAGTGTCTATGAGCTGAAAATGCATGTATTTTGATGGTGATTCATTCTACTGATTACTGTTGTGTAGATAAGTATATGATAAGAAATGAGAAGCATGAAGCAGCCATATTTTTTATTGATTTTGGTCCTCTTGGATTCATGCTGACAGCTAAAACTCGCAAGACGGGCTTTTTTTTAAATTTGTAATTCAATGGCATGTTTACTATCAAGAGTGTTCTGATTGGTATATGGTTATATTTCAAAGGCCAAAACCTGATAGGTTGACTAACAGTAGAGAATGGATTATGGGTGGTTTTGGGGAAGAGTTACTAGCTGATTGTAGGTCACACCTTAATGAAATCATGCTGGTTAGTGAGGGCAGGATCCACTGAGCACTCTGATAAGTGTATGATGTTGCTGCTTTAAAGCATTTGTTATAATATGCAGAGAGCTAAAATCTGGATTTTGGGTGTTTTTTCAACCAGATGCTGATGTCACATCTTGATGTTGGGTAGATTGGGCAGGTTTTGCAAAGTATTTGTGGTTATAACTAAAACTGTTCTAAAATTATGGGGCTAGAAGGTAGCTAGCATTTAGCCCACACACCTTTATCACACACAACTTTAGGGGCATTTTTGATTATTATCAAACATTCAAAATCAATTTAAAATGCATCTCAGTAAAAAAAAAAAGATATATATTTGGGATTTATGTGCTATTATAGGGTAATTAATCATGTAGGATTATAAATATGTTTTTTTTCTTCTGATATCTGATTCAGCGATTTTGGCCGGCATTGGCCTGATACTGAGTATCGTATTGGCTCACCCTGATTTTATACCAGGTGCATAATGAGAAGTACAGCAGTGCACACCAAGCGTGTAACTTCTTTTAGCCGCTTGCCACTAGAGAAGCACATACAAGCTAGTGGGTTTAGTGGGGCATGAAGATTGAGTGTTTGGGCTTTGCCCCACTGAAAGACCCCCAGGTGCCAGGCCTGATAAAGTAAGGCAGAGGAGCTATTCCATCTTGACGCAAATACACATGTGGCAACATGTGCATTTGAACCACTTTTACTGGTCAGATATTTAAACCCATTAATATTTGAATATCCCAGTGACAAAATATTAAAAATTGTTCTGAATAAAACTGTATTTGGTGTAACTAAGATAAGGGTGATCTATGCCTGATGGTTTGGTTTAGTAGGGCTGCACCATTTCAAATATTCTATTTGACATTATCTCAAACCTTCTCATTTCTACAGTTATTGTTGTTGTTGTTGTTGTTGTTTTATTAATGTTATTATTATTATTATTATTATTATTATTATTATTATTATTTATTCATGACACTTGAAATGCTTCAGGGTAGTGAAAAAACAATTGATAAACAACAACGGATTACAATTACTGTGACAGCAAATTGTACTCTGAGGGATCCTGTCCAACCCTCACTACGTTGGAGAGAGTGCTTGAACATATTTTTAGTTTTTCAAGATGCTTAAAAATACTCTACATATACATTTTGTTCTGCTCTGGTTGAGCAGCTCCCTGTCGTTTAGCAGTAGGAAATGCATTTGTACTGAACTGGGCTATAAAAACTGATATTATTGCCTCAAATTAGAGCTCCAATACAAACAGTTAGGAAGGAGAAGAAGTCTTGACAGCTCTCCCTGTGACTACTGAAGAGATCTTACTGAGGTTTTGACAGGAGAGGACCATTTGATTGACGTGAAAAGACTTACTAGCATTTAGCTTCATAAACATTGTTTCCCATGGGACTGACAAAAGCAAATGCATGGAGGTGAGCATGCTTTCATAACAATGAGTAAAAGGTCCGGTTATTCAGATCACTTTTCCATTATTGCATATTTTCTTTTTATTGTCTTTTATGGGTGATTAAAAACACTAGCAGTTGGCCTACAGAACCATAATGTACTCTGTACACTATGCATTGTTTGGTTTGGTATTTTTCCCACGTACAGTTCCAGATGATGAGATGCAATATCAGCTGCTTGTGTTTCCACATGTTCTGTGGTTTTACATCAGACGGCCATAAAAGCAAAAAAAAATTTTATTAATACACAGTTTATTTATTATTTTCCTATTCCTAATGACATCGCTATTCACAGCTTTTTAACTAAAAGAGCATTAAGATGAGTTTGCTGAATGTTCCAATATTCAGACCAAACCCAACTCACTTGGCCATGGAAGGCATTGGCTGTGCTGGGACTTTGGAATTTGAGTTCACTGAAGGTAGAACAGTATTCATGCATTAAACTGATGATTTATTTTTTATCAACCTTTAACTGCCAACTGGATCATGTACCCTGACAGTAATTTGAAATAAACATCCACAGCATGCTTTTATCTAGCTAGCTCCATCCGATATGCGAGAAGAATAACCTTTGAAGTGGCTTTTCCGACATTTTTGGAGTATGAGTGTTTTTCAGGTGACTGCATTGAACTTTCCTGGATGCTGCCAGGTCCCAGATAAATGGCTCATAAATGGCAAATGGCAAAGGACATAAAAGGCACATATCATCGCTGTCCAAAGAAAAACATGTATCTCAATTTTTGTCAGTTTTTTAACTTTTAGACATCATTTGAACACAGCAGCGGCTCTTTACATTGTGTGAACATTTTGTGATGAATGGACCAACAGAAATGGCCCAAAAAATTCTTGGAAAAAAAGTCTGGTTCCATTGACTTACATTAGAGTTTAAATAGGTTTTTGCCCTCTCCAGTAAAATTGCCATTTTGGAGATACTTATTATTCTTTGGACAGTGACGATACACCACAGTTTTGGCTTTCTGTGTAAGAACCACACTTCAAACCAGCAAAACCAATTCAGTGTTTTTCCCTCAACCTGAACAATAAAAACAAAAACAAACAGTCTACACAAGCCTCTTTACTAAAATCGCTTGTGTGTAAATACAAACCAGTATAGTTGAATTATTTAAAGCTGACGATGAGTGAAGTTCAAGATGCTGCTGGAGTAATGTTTCATTTTTGCAATGAAGCTCTATAAAAAGGCTGTGCACAAGTACTGTGGTGTTTCAACAACAACATGAGCAATTTGAGCAAAAAGAGTAGTTTATAACAGCTGCCGCACTGGTGTGTATGGGGAAGATGTTTTAAGCATTCAGACAGATGTAGTGAATAAACAGTCAGCATTCACAATTACAGATTGTAGTCCATCTGTTTCTCTGCATATTTTCCTAGCTCCCCTTTAGCCTGTTTTTCAATGGTCAGGACCCCCACAGGACCAGAGAGCAGGTGGTTGATCATTCTCAGCACTGTAGTAACACTGACTTGGTAGTGATGTGGTGACATGTTAGTGACACCGTAGCTGAAGTTTTTAAACACTGTGCCCACTCACTGTATACTCTAGTAGACACGCTTATCTAAGTAGAGATGATAGCTCATGTGTTACTGTACAGTTGGTCATCCACTAGTCCTTTATTAGTGGTCAGTTTCTGGCCATGGGACACTGTTGGCTGGGTCTATTCAAGGCTCAGTCCTGTGGTGGCCCTGACCACTGCTAAAGTGAGGTTAACGGAGGAGCAGATGGACTACAATCTGCAATTGTACAACTACTATGTACATGTAACGCAGGGGCACAGGAACGGGACGTGGAGGCAGGATGCAAGTGCAAGTGATTTAATGACTAACTAACAGAGGAAAAACAAAAACCAAAGACACTAGAAAACTAAAACAAAACAGTACAAAGAAACAGGGTAACAGAAACCATAACCAGGCAAAATCGACGGACATAGGGACAAGAGCAACAGACTGGGAGACAAAACACCAAACAAGAACAAAGGGCACAACACGGAGTATAAAACAACAAGGGCTAACGAGAGACACCTGGGAAGGGGCGGAGCTACAAACGAGGGACAGGTGAGGGGCTTGACAAGAGGGCGGAGACAGGAGGTGCAAGAAACCAAAACAAACAGAAGCACATGGAACAGAACAACAAAGGGCACATGGACAT
Source organism: Semaprochilodus insignis (assembly GCA_034552555.1). Classification (NCBI taxonomy): domain Eukaryota; kingdom Metazoa; phylum Chordata; class Actinopteri; order Characiformes; family Prochilodontidae; genus Semaprochilodus; species Semaprochilodus insignis. Next base: position 30,146,604 of record CM067478.1, on the reverse strand, counting down.
GACAAGACAGAAACTGAAAACTGAAAACCGAGAAAAACAGGGGCTAGACTACACAGGACATGACAGTACACCTATATGTCAAGCGGACCTAATCAAATAAGCAACGAGTGTAGAAACCAGAGATATCAACCCTTTGAAGCTCTTGATTTGGGATTTCTTCTCAAACTCTCATATTGTGCAGAAAAGTCTCGTCAACAAACAGATGTTCAGAACCAGGGAAGTTGGCTAGACATGTAAATGAGCATTATTTAATACACTGTACCAAAAAAGCAGCTTTAAATGTATATTATTCAAATGGGTACATTGGCAGCAGTGGGAAAAGCACAACCCACATAGTTGAGTTAAAGTAGAGATTCCCCCAGTAAAAGTAGAAGTTCCTCCCTTTACACCTCCACTTAAGTAAAAGTACTAAAGTATTTACCTTCAAATGTACTTAAGTATGGAGAGTAACGGTAGCATGATTTATTATGGCTCTAATGTCCTATTATCATTTCTGGAACAAGACTCTTAATCAACTCATTTTAGGTGAAGAGACTCTAGTGTCTCTCAGTCCACCAGTCTTTTAATAGAAGGTCTTTAATTAGTCTGACACTGATGTCTATTCAAATGATCATGAGCACAAACACATTGAAGGAGAACAGTTTCCGTTAGCTAGAACCAAGCTCTGTCCAACAGGTCAAAACAAGCTCAAAACACAGTGACCGCTGTACTCTGATTGGTGGGCTTGCTTTGCACTTCTTTCATTTTGACATGTTATGTTTTTATACACACATAAGCCAAAAGGAAGAACATATTTGGCTATAATGCAGTGGAGTGAAGATATTTGACTTTGACTTGAAATGTAATGAGTTAAAAATGGAAATCTGTAAAGTACAGATACATGAAAAAGATTATTTAAGTACAGTAACTAATTGCATTTACCACTGTACATTGGCTCAGCAACAACATTATTGCAATAATTTTTGTGTGTTTCATTTAAGGTATGTTTCATTTGTTTGTGTGGAAACGATGCACACATTTAAATCATGTAAATTCATCTTTTTTTCAGTGCAGGAATTCTGTTATTGCTGACTGGCCTCTTGTAAACAAAATGATGAACAACATGAGAAAAGAAGAGTGAAATGCTCCTGCTAACAGATAATGAGTTGGAAACAAAATTCTCTTACTTCACATCAACCATCTGTTTCACACATCTTCTCTCTAATATCATGCTAACACGGAATCAATTTGTCTAAGGGTTTTAATATACAGTATTTTGCAGATACTTTAAAATGCTAAACAGTCTCATTCAGTAACTTCAGTTCTTGCTTAAAAAACTAAACATTTCTGCTACCTGAGCAATATGCGGCAAAAGTAGACTCGCTTGGCCTTGCTTGGCTAGGCAAGGCCAAGCGAGTCTATTTATACAGCATATTTCATACACAAAGGCAATTCAGTGTGCATTACATAAATAAAGGCAAAAGGAATATCAAAACAATGGAGAGAAAGCTTTAGAATGGAAAACAATAAAACATAAACATCTTAACCATAATTCAAAAAAAGTACAAATGACATGAAATACGCTCTTCATCAAAGTAATAGTTGCACCCAGAAGGAAGTATAGGAATGCAGTGCTATTAGGAAGAAAGATGAAAGTTACCAGGATCAATAAATGATGATATGGGCAATATTTATTGAGCTACACTGTAGTGTGTCTCAGTATGGTGTTAGGCTGCTGTATTTGCTGATGCAACATGCCAGATGTTACGCCACTGGATTGTATCTTGGCACTGATCATGGTGCCTCTGGTGGTGACATGGTGTTAAGGGCAGTCGTTGTAACGGTCTGCATGCATATAGTCCTGCATCGTGCAGCCGTCTGCCATTGGTGCTGGCACTGACAGGATGGCTCATGAGGGCATCACTGCTCGCTGAATGTCAGTAACCACAACTGTTGGATCAGTCAGGTACAGTGATAAGGCCCGTCCTTGCTTATGTCACATGCATGGCCGAACATGAAACCTGAATCATTCACATGTCTCATGATGTCAAACCCCTACCCACCTAGGTTCATTCCTGTCATTTATTTCCTTCTGGTTGCAACTACATTATATTGCCAAAATATTTGCTTGTCTGCCTTCACTCATGTTTGAACTTGAGTGACATCCCATTCTTAATCCATATCATTTAATATGATGGCGGCCCACCCTTTGCAGCTATAACAGCTTCAACTCTTCTGGGAAAGCTTTCCACAAGGTTCTTATGGAAAATTTTGACCATTCTTCCAGAAGCACATTTGTGAGGTCAGACACTGATGTTGGATGACAAGGCCTGGCTCACAGTCTCTGCTCTAATTCATCCCAAAGGTGTTCTATCAGGTTGAGGTCACACCACACCAAACTCGCTCATCTATGTCTTTATGGACCTTTCTTTGTGCACTGGTGTGCAGTCATGTGTGAACAGGAAGGGACCATCCCCAAACTGTTCCCACAAAGTTGGGAGCATGAAAGTGTCCAAAATCTCTTGGTCTGCTGAAGCATTAAGAGTTCCTTTCACTGGAACTAAGGGGCCGAGCCCAACTCCTGAAAAACAACCCCACACCATAATCCCCACTCCACCAAACTTTATACTTGGCACAATGCAGTCAGACAAGTACTGTTCTCCTTGCAACCGACAAACCCAAACTCGTCCATTGGATTGCCAGACGCAGAAGTGTGATTAGTCACTCCAGAAATCAGGTCTCCACTGCTCTAAAGTCCAGTGGCGGCATGCTTTACACCACTGCATTCAACGCTTTGCATTGCGCTTGGTAATGTATCGGTAAAAGCTTGGATGCAGCTACTCGGCCACAGAAACCCATTTCATGAAGCTCTCTAGCTCGTTCCCAATCACTGTCACTTTGCTATAACACCGCTGACAGTTGACTGTGGAATATTTAGTGAGGAAATTTCAAGACTGGACTTGTTGCACAGGTGGCATCTTATCACGGTACCATGCTGGAATTCACTGAGCTCCTGAGAGCAACCCATTCTTTCACAGATGCCTAGGTGCTTGGTTTTATACACCTGTGGCAATGGAACTGATTAGAACACCTGAATTCAATGATTGGGATGGCTGAGTGAATACTTTTGGCAATATAGTGTATTTGTGCAACTATTTGTTTGATGACGAGTGTAGATGTAAATCATAAAAGACAATCAAAACAAAGGACGCAAGTGTTAGTAAAATTAGTTTATTAAGTTACAGAACTCAGTTATAGAAATATAAGTAGAAGACATGTTTTTAAGATCAGGTGGTTCAAGTTGTTTGCAGCTAAATGCTGCTTCACTGTGTTTGGTCTGGATTGACCGGATCTCTATGGATCTAAGAGACCCATTCGGTTTCTTATCTTATCTTATATTCAGTGATTTATAAACTAGTAGCAGCACTTTGAAATCTATTCTGTAACTAACTGGAAGCCACTGTAAAGATTTTAGAACTGGGGAGATGGGCTCTGTTCTCCTGGTCCTGGTTAAAACTCTAACATCTGCATTCTGAATTGAATGGCCTTGTTGGGAGGCAGAGGCAGAGTTTAGAGGCTGTTACAGTATTCCACTCCACTGGACATAAAGCAGTGATAAGGACACCAAACCTTTAATATAGGTTTGGCTATAATTTTAATATAGTAAAAAACATGGACTCTAGGATGTGGGACTCCAACTCTAACCCGTGTTGTCAAATATAGTCATTTCTGTTTTATCTTTATTTAACCTGAGGAAAGGTTGGCTCTTCCTATTACTTATATGTTCGAAACACTGACACAGTGAGTTAAATGGGCTGTAGTCATCTGGTAAGACAGTCAGATATATCTGTGTATCAACTGCATAATTATGGTAATCAATGATGTTTTTCTGTAGAATTTGTAGAAAGGCAGCATATATGGATTAAACAACAGAGCTCAGAGAATTGATCCCTGGGGAACTCCGTTGTGTCATAGTGACCCTATCAGATTCATAACTGCCAATGGTCACAACTTAGATAAGACCTGTACCAACTAAGGATTGCTCCAGAAGGTCCTACTTAACTTTTCAACCTTTCCGGTATTCTATGAACTAAGGTGTTAAAATGCAGCACTAAAACAAGAACCAATATTTTGCAGTGTTCCATTTAACACTTAAAACAGAGAGCTGTTTTTGTGGTATGGTGAGGTTGGAAGCCAGAGCAACCGCCATGTGCAGCACAAGCATCAGCTAGACGGGCTGGGATCGACTCAATAAGGTCCTGGTAGGTTGTCAAGGGGGATATTTTGCCTCAAGGTTCTTGTTGAATGTTAGCGGTTAGCACCAGCATATATCCAGTACGCTGGGTTTGGAGCTGCTATTTTGTGGTGTTGTGGGCAGTACTGGCTTTGAGGTATGTTTTTGGTGCTACATTACACCCACTGTCTCTTATTTGATAATATAACTGTGAATAATGGTGGATACGTCCCTTATTTAGGTGTATATGCTGGCATGCCTGAAATCAGGCGGGTTTGGAAATCTGCGTCCAAAGGTACTTTATTCATTGTTCTCATATGGATGTAGCGCATTTTTGGTTGTAACTTTTAGGTATGAGACTTAAAGAGTGTGTGATTAGGTTCTGGTGCAGAGCATGGTCATCTACTACCCCAGACAAGTGTTGTGATCATAAAGCCTTGCTGTCACTGGTTTAAAGGTATGTGCACTTATTAGCAGTGGGAGTGAGGTTTCTTCTTTTACTCCACTCTGTAATGTGAGTTTTGTTTTATTTTGATAAGTGTGTTTTAATTAGGTTCTCTGTTGGAGTGTCTGCATTTGGCCAGCCTAGGTGGCATCCCACGTGCCAAGCATAAAGAGCCTTTTATCGAAACCTCTGCTGTTTTGTCTTGTCTGGACTGGACCAATTGGGTCATGTTTTCTGTTTTGATTTATTTTCTTTATTTATTTATTTTGTTTTGGTTTGTTTTTCTTTTGGTTATGGTTTAATTAGGTACTTTGGCTGTGGTGTAAGTGATTTAAGTGCAGGGTTTGGGCTCAATCGAATTGAACTCAATCTCATGTCTCTAACTTTCTAAGCATACCTGTGTGCTTGTGGCTTTCACTTGCATTAAACTTCCTGGGGTGATATTCCCTAGGTGGTGTAGTCAAGTCTTTAAATTAATTTAATACTTCAGCAAGGGCCACAATAGGCTGATGATACAATAGCGTTTGGCTAGCTAGCTTGTTTCATTTGGATTGTTGATTGTATCGATTGTACACCAAGCCTTGAGCATGCCCTGAAGGGATTTGAGACTAGGTTTTACAGGGAGTGTGCACTTGTCTTCACTGTTACCCAGCAGTAACAGTTTAACTCGGTTCCCCAGGCATATATTCTAGTTACCAAAAGGCCCTGCAGGTCTAATGGCCAGCTACAACCAACCATCCTCCATCACATTTTCTCTCTGCGCCTGTGCATTCGGTTACAGTAGAGCCTGAGAAAAAGAGGCCTGAGAAATAGAGTGGCCATACAGGAGAAAAGGAAAAAGAAAAAAGAGTCAATGAATAAGAGGTAGCAAAAAACAGGACAGGAGAAGAGAGAGGAGGAGGTGTGTGTGTGTGTTTTTTTTTTTGTTCTGAGAGAATCATCCTACTTGTTTTCAATCAGAGGAAAAGTACACTGTTCCTCCTCTTGTTCTCTTCTCAGCTCCCCGCAGGCTCGGGCTGAGGGAAAAATCCCATTACTCTTCAAACAGCCTCCGCGCCATCAAATGATACTCCAGCTCGGCCAATTACAGCTCTCAAAGCTGACCCTCGGTAACAGGGGCTGCCTCTGTATGTGTTCGCGGCGATCAACAGGCCCACCAGCAAAAACCGCTTATTTAGAGATGATTTGATATGATTGTGTTGAGAGAGAGAAGACAGGATAGGTTCTGGACAAAAAAGATGATTGAAAATTGTTGAGAAAAGGAGACTGACTTTATTCAACTGCTGTTTTGGGAATCTTCAATACAGTGGGGGCACAGCTTCAGGCCCTAGGGGGGTCAGCTCTCCAGCAAAAAGTAATTCGGCTTGTAAGTTGAAGAGTTTTCTGCAACAAACCTATATTGATCTAACAAACAGCCATATAAAAAATGAATGGTTTCAGGAGGAGACGGGTACAGACATTGCCTGCTGCTGGATGAGTGCCGTGCATCACTGTTCAAATAAATATAAGGTTTCAAGTTGAATATACACTCACCGGCCACTTGATCTTATGGGGTACAGTCAGACACTTAGGGAAGAACAAATGGGGACCTTAAGATAAGATAAAAATGTCTTTTATTATCCCACATGGGGAAATTTGCATTGTTAGAGCTGAATACAGAGCAAGAAAGAGAGGTAGACTAAAGTGCAAGTTATACAAAATGCAAAATATAAGAAATGCACATATATATATATATATATATATATATATATATATATATATATTAGTAGTATATGTATATATATAGTAGATAATTCGCTCACAGCCTCAGAAGACCTTTGACACTGAATCCTGTTTCAGGGTGCTCACAAAAGTCCACTTNTATATATATATATATATATATATTGCACCTTAAAATTGTGCAGCAGCAAATATTGCACAATAATTAAATCATATTTAATATATATACAGATAGAATTGGGTCCATATAGGTCCAGTAGTGAGTGTCTGATGCTTTGCTTAGGAAGGTGCTGGTTGTAGAGCCTAACAGCAGAAAGGAGAGGAGAGCTGCGGTATCTCTCCTTAACACACCGCAGGTGGAGGAGCCTGTCACTGAAGGTGCTGGCCGGTGCAGCAACTGTCTCTTGTAGTGGGTGAGAGGTGTTCTCCATTATGGATGCCAGCCTGGCTAACATCCTCCTCTCACCAACTACCTCCACTGGGTCCAATGCACAGCCCAGAACAGAACTTGCCTTCCTGATCAGCATGTCCAGTTTCTTCCTATCTGCAGTCATGATGCTGCCCCCTCCAGCAGACAGTGCTGTAGAAGATGACTGATGCCACCACAGAGTCATAAAAAGTGTGGAGGAGTGGACCCTGTATCCTGAATGACCGGACCCTCCTCAGCAGGTGGAGTCTGCTCTGGCAGAGCATGTGTGTTGTCCGACCAGTCCAGTTTATTGTTCAGATGAACACCCAGGTACTTGTAGGTTCTGATGATGTCAATGTCCCTTCCCTGGATGTTCACCAGAGTGGGTGAAGAGAACTTAGTCCTGCGGAAATCCACCATCACCTCTTTGGTTTTTGCCCGTGTTGATGTGGGGGAAGTTCTGCTGGCACCAGTCCACAAAATTCTTTGTTACTTCTCTGTACTCCCTTTCATCGGCACCTGAGATGTGGCCAACAATGGCGGAGTCGTCTGAGAATTTCTGTAGATGGCAGGTTGTGGTGTTGTGGGTGAAGTCTGCAGTGTAGAGTGTGAAGAGGAATGGGGCCAGGACCGTTCCCTGTGGTGCCCCCGTGCTGCAGAGTATTGTGTCTGACACACAGTCCTTAACTCTCACATACTGTGGCCTGTTTGTGAGTCCATAATCCAAGTGATGAGATGGTGATCCACCCTTGCACTCTCCAGCTTGCTCCCCAGTAGAGTGGGTCTGATGGAGTTGAAAGCATTACATAGATCAAAGAACATTATTCTGACAGTGCTTCCTGCCCTTTCAAGATGAGCAAAGGATCTGTGAAGAAGGTAAATGAGTGCATCCTCCACCCCAATACTTGACTGGTAGGCAGACTGCAGAGGATCCATAGCTGATTCCAGTGAATGCAGATACGTGAGAACAAGTCTTTCCAAGACTTAAAGTATCAGTTTATTTTCCACGTGCTGCAACTGTCCTACTAACATTCTACTGGTCCTTCTGGTCATTTTACACCACTGAAAATCCTTACTCTGACAGGATTAGTGTTACATGGGGAGGTGGGGTAATGTAATTTATACCATAGCCATTTTTACCGACTGCGTGCTCCCACGTCAGTAAAGATTCTGGAGTCTTTTGCCCTCTGTAAAACGAGACACAAATTGACCTCAGGTTATATTAATCTCATGTGAATCAAGTGGATGGTGTGGCTCAGCGAATAGCACCACTACCCAACAGGGACCTACCACCCCTTTTGGGTGACTGGGGTTCGATTTCCGGTCCAGGTATCTATATGTTCAGTTCCCGGTCTAGGTAAGTGTGCTGTGCTACACCAACAAGAGTCCTTGGGACTCCTAACTGTACATTGGCCTACCTGTAATGTGAATAACCTTGTAAGTCCCTCTGGATAAGAGCATCAGCTAAATGTTGTAAATGTAAATGTAACGAATCAACATGTCTGCAAATACTCTGTCACATCCTTTGGAAAGGTTTTTTGTGAAGTGTCAAGCCGCTCAAGGAGGCATTACTATCCCATGCAAATCAATTATAAGTTTTACAGACATCCTGTAGAAAAGCTACATTACTCCACCTCCCCATGTAAACCTAATCCCATCTGAATTGGGCTTAATAGTATAAAACAGTGCTTGCTTGTTAACTTTTTTCCATAGAAATGAATCTATATGTGCTTGTTGGGACATCCCATTCCAAAACCATGAGCAGTATTATGGATTTAGACCTAATTTGCGGTTATGACAGGTTCCACTCCTCTGTGAAGGCTTTCTAAAAGATGCTGGAGTGTGTATTTGGGAATTTTGGGTCCATTCAGTCAAAAGGGCATTTGTGAGGTCAGGTAATGATGCTGAACTGTCAAAGAGTGTTTAGGCTAGCTGATATTGCTTCCAGAGCCATCTGTCGTGAGTGACGCAACAGAGCATAGGCAATTTTTACACACTGCAAACACTTTATCACTCTGCAGCCCACTCTGTGAGGTTGTGTGGTCTGCTGCTTCATAACTGAGGTGTCGTTGCTCCAAGATGCTTCCATTTGTGGCGTTTTATGACTGTGCGACCTGTAGTACCTACACCACCTAGTGTAATGTTTAGTTAATCCATTTTACCGCCAGTAGTTGTCTGTGGAGACTACATGGCCATGTACTTGCTGTTGTACCCCTGTTAGCAGTGGGTGTGGTTAAACCACCTGAATTTATTTATCAGGATATTCACATACATTGGGTCATATAATGAATCAGTTACACTGATGCATGTTTGTAAACACTACAACAATATTACTCTGCTGTGATATAGTCATTCCAGCATCATATACCTTAATGTTACAATTTCAGTGCTGTGCTGAGAAAGATCCCCTATCCAAATATCTGGTATCTAGCATCAGTGGTCCTAATTATATAATCATTTAGCAAACCTATAAGGGAGGAGTTTGCATGAATATGCTACAACTCCAGTTCTATTGTTGTAAACTTAAAGAAGAGATGCGATGGTGTGTAGGTGTTGAAGAGAATGACTTCCGCCAGACGCTGTCTTATTTAAATACAGAGAGATTTATTAAAAAGATAATAAGATCAGCATCTGTCCAGGCACCCTGGGATTGCCTGGGAGAATGGTGTTCCCGATCATCCGCATTCTGACTTGCCACTCGAAACTTCTGGCTTATATAGCTGAGTTATTTTGAACATATTATGAACATCTGGAATTCATCTCAGCTGTTAGGGGTTCTTTAAGATAACAGAAAGAACAGGGCCTCCCAACCTATGCGATACATACACATTCCATACCATATACGTCCTCAATTCTCCAGACACCATACTATTAAAAGCCATTTAAGAGCCATATTGGACCCAAACCTCAAAATGTATAGCCAATATAAACTTAAATGCAGCAGCAGATTTAATGAGGCAGTATTTCCATAACCAAGGCAACAAAAATAACTTCCAATGGTTCAAGTAACATAATTAGCTGCAATCCTAAAAGTAGCTCTTAGTCAGATAATGGAAATTAAATAATTACTCTCCAGTCAAGTGGTTGAGTTATCTCTCACTGGCCACATACTCCAGTGGCACTGCCTTCAGTAAGACCTGCCTTTCAGGAAAACTCTTAGAAGAACATGGAATTAAACTACCTTGGAAACCACGAGAGCTACAAGAGTATTCTGGAGGAGCTTTACACATAAAAAGATCCAGTCAGGATCCAGGTCACTTCAACAGCAGACTCGCTTCCCGGTTGTCTCGCGCTGTAAATTTCTGGCAGTCCCACTTGCCCTCCAATTAAAATGCGAATGCTAATTCCTTCAATCCCTCGGCAATCAGCGCCACTCTGAATTTCACACATGAGGGACGCTTTACATATCTTTCCCCACGCGCTGCAATTTCAAGCCCATCTTCAGCCTTTTCTCCGAGCCTCCATCCCCCCCACCCCATTTTTTTCTTCTTTCCCGGTCGAGGCTGTTAATGGGAAGCAGTCTTGTGGGATTACGACACACTGCTCCAGTGTGTGTGTGTGAGGGGATAGGTTAGGGACAAAAATAAGAAAAGCACCAAATTCTGATGAACTTCTGTCTTCAGGAGGTGGCCAAGCGTGCCTGGGCTCTGGTTGGCTTCTCGCAAGCAGCTCATCAAACCCTAAAGCTCTACAGCCTCTTTATAGCAGCTCTTCATTGGGAAATACAGCACTGTAGCTACAATTACTTTCCCATGACCTGATTCACAAGTACTAGATGAAGCTGGAATTAGTTGAGAAGTGAAGAAATAGTCTTAAAAACACACGGCAGAAGGGCAGTGCACTCATTACACTGCAGCAATGCCAGAATAATAGTCTGGATTTATTTAAAGTGTCTTACCTGAAATCAAAATGGACCTTTTTTACCTTGTTTGTTCATGTCTTTGGTCATATTAAGCGCAATTATTTGCAAAATATTTTTCAAAAGACACAGTTCTTTCTTCTCTGTAATCTAATGAAAGTGAAGTGACCTTTCTGCCATTTGGTTATGTCACCATATTCCAGTAGCAGGAACAATTTATAAGCTCACCTCCAAAAAATGAGTCCCCTTGCGTGTTTAAGGTCATAGTAATTTCCGGCTCCTGCAGATGGTGTTGCACGAGGATTATGCGGCTATAAATACCTGCGTGCTGTGAGTGACGGGATTCATAGATTGAGAAGAGGTGGTACAGTGCAGTGAATGTCTTGTTCCATGAGTGGAAAATGGGTCCAAAGCAGATGATAATGATTGGCTAAAAGGAGTCATTGCATTTGGGCATGTCAAAGACCATAGTGTAAAGAAAGTAGCTGAGTTTGCAGGTGAATGGAAACAGGCATACGGGTCTACCAGCAGTGGCAAAAACCCCAGTCTACTGGAAATTCTCCTCTGAATTGTGCCAAGGAAGGCATCCATCAAATCTGGCCCAACTGTGCAATTCTTTGAGGCAAGAGTGTCTAAACAATGATGTGGTCTACATCCAGAAACTTGTTCAGTCCATGCCAAATCCAATCACAGCTGTTATTCATGCAGGTGGAGGTATTACACACTATTAGGTACGTTTAAGCCACAGGTGACTAATTTTTAGTCTGGTGAGCGTATTAACCAATAATAATTTAAGCTGTTTCCTATCATCCCGACCTATCATGCGAAAACACCAGTCATCATCTCGCCTCCCGGCTGCATGTACTGTACTGCCTTCTTTCTTCTTGTCATTGTAGCCTCCCACTTTTTTTTACCACCATTTTTTGGCATTATTTGCACAGTTTTCTAAGTTTTCCGCGGGACTGTGACAGTGCGAGGTAAGTCAACTGATGAAATGATGTGCCCACACGCACAACCCATTGCTTGCTTACATGTGTTAGGTAGGTACACTCATAAAAAAGGTTTTTTATTTTTGGGGGGTTTTCTGTGCTAGAAAAGTGAGAGCAGTGACATAAAATACACATCATAAAAACTGGACAGCTGAAAACTAGTAAAACTTAGCCTGGTCGGATCAATCTTGATTTCTGCTGAGGCACGCAGATAGTAGGGTCAGAAATTGGCTCGATTTGGCATGAATCCATGGGCCCTACCTGCCCTTTGTCTATAGTTCAGACTGGGCGGGAGGTTGTAATGGTGTTGAGAATATTGCCACAGTTTGGGGCTTTTAATACCAATAAATCAATGCCCACTATTTACCATCTGTAATGACTACTTCGTGATAATGCATCATGTCACAAAGCAAAAGTCATCTTAAACTGGATTCTTCAACATGACAATGAGGTGAGTGTTCTTCAGTGGATTTCCCAGTCGCCTGATCTGAATCCTATAGAACACCAATGGAATGTGGTAGAATTCGCAGAATGAAAGTGAACTTGAACAATCTGCAGAAATTGCATGATGCAATCATGTCAACATGAGACAGAATCTCACAGGCATGCTTCCAACATCTTGTGTTCATGTGTTCATGTTCATGACATGAAGAATTAAGGCTGTTATGAAAGCACAGCGAGGTACTACCCAGTTGTTTGTTGTTGTTCTTGTAATTTTAAGTTGTTTTAACTTTGCAAAGTTAAGTGTCTTGCCCCGTGTCTGGGGCGCCTTAATATTTTGAAGTATTTGAACTTGAAATAATATGTTTCTGGACATCAAACACAGATTCTTGTTCAGTTAACTAACTATTTGGAATTCAATTAACTCAACATTTAAGGCGGCCCAAACACTAACTATTTTAGTGTTTCTTAAGTTAACCTTTCTTAAAGTTAAAACAACCTCATTTTATTACAGTGTAATAAAGTGATCTGTGAGTGTTTAGACTATACTATAAATACTGCACAAAAAAAAACCCAAAAAGCAAACAATAAATCAATAAACCTATGTCAATATTGGTTTCTGGCAAATATAGTGCTAAATGGTCACTGTAAATAGTGCAACATAAAAAATACTCTTATTTGTTCCAAGCAATTTTACTCAACTCAATAAATTTATATATATAAATATAAATATAAATTTAGGTTGGACTAACAAAACTACTTTTTACAGTGTTGAGTCCCATCTGAATTTCTCAGAGGCTGAAGTTGCTTGTTATTTGCCAGCTTTTTTGTTACCAATTAAAATGGAGCAGCAGTTTTCGCATGTGGACATGCAGTTGAATGTAACTTCTGCACCCTCCTCTCTTTCTCTTCTCCTTTTATCTCCTTTTTTCTTCTTACTCTCCTCCTTAATGCTGTGTGGTGCAGAGCAGGCAGTAGTAGAGTGAAGGGAGCTTGACGTATGTTGGCAGTGATGGAGTGGACCTGTCCAGCCTGTAATGACTCCCAGTAAGAGCTGGCAGGGCTAACAGGATGTGGAGTGTGGTGTGTGTGTGTGTGTGTGTTTGGGGGGTGGGGGGGGTGTTACACTCCTACTGTCTGAGGTTATTTAGGGACACCATAGTCCGACACAGAGGTCCGCAGCCCAGCAGACAGCAGCGTACTTCCCCCCAGACACACATACTACACCTGCCCCACACAGGCTAATAACACATTAATACAGTCACACACCGCTTTCTGTAGCCACGGGGCATTTTTCTTCTCCCTTTCTCTCCATCCCTCATTCCACAACAGCCCATACATTCACTCAGTCTTTTATTTCAGACACACCATCATTCAGTCTTTCATTTCCTCTTCCTCCACATACATCTGTCTCCTTTTCAAACTCATCAATCCCTTCATCTCACTTCTTTAATCACAGCCTTATTCACCATATTCTGCACATTGTACAATAGAATGTTGGGTATTAAACATGCATGAGCTCACCAAAAGAAATTCCAAGCAAATGCCTACATTACTGTGCATATGTCAGAAACCACACCTCATTTATTTAATTTCCAGACAAAACAGTCATTAAGTATGAGTTATTCATTTTGCAGGAGATATTTCTGAGGATACTTGATGTGTGAGAGCTGAAACAGGGATTGGCCCTGATGTTTGGGTCCAAAGCTGACTACAGCTGGAGAACTATCTGTTTGAGCGGGCTAGGCACACAGCTTCATGTTTTAAATCCAAACACAACTCTGGCAAGTTCTTTCTGTCTGAAAACTGTCCAAAACTGACCGGAGAAAAACAAAGTTCTGTTAGAAACTGAACCAAGCTGTGTGGAATAATACCTGACAGAATAGCACCGATTACCATGTTACTGGAAATAATAGGCATAATTAGTTATATTATTTATAAAATATAAACAATATGCTATACATAAAAAATGCTTTCAAAATTCTGCCTTAACAAATTTATTCATCAAATAACTTTCCATAATGCGCTGCTCTCATGCTGAGCAGTGCTGAGATGGTGTGAAGTTAGCTTTCACTTGTTTAATCCTCTGTTTCTGCTCACAGAACATGTTACAATAAACATTTTGTATATTCAGTTTAAAACTATGTTTGGCCTAACAAATTAAATGTTCTTAAAGCTGAACTAAAAAGTACCTTCCTCAACTGACTCACTCTTTATCTCTTAAGCGTGAGCATCTTGGACCTCACTGATGAGTCTGGTATACCAGATTAAAAAGATTTACCATAGTGAAGGTAGTGAATGATACAATAAGGAGAAGGACTAATGCAGGGGGAGAATGTGGAGTGCAATCTGTGTAGAGTGGTAGGCGGGTGGTGAGAACTTTAACGTGAAGTTTGCACCCTACCTGAACCTGACATATATTTGACAAACGGTCTCCAATCCAAAGCTGAATTTCACCCACCCAAGGACACTTTACAGTAAGAGCTTCCCACGGCAACCAGAAAGAGAAATAAAGTAAAAGGGGATAAAGAATCAAACTGCTAAGGAAAGAATGGTTTAAGGAAAGGACGGTTGAGGATGGCTGTGAGGTTAAGGAAGACAAGGTGTATTATTATATAGATTATAGATGTACTGGGTGTTAAATAAATGAAGGATGATCTGTGACTTCTACACAGTACTCCACCTGGTGAAATATACCTGACTTTGACTGACTGGTTCTTAGTAGCAGTGCATAATTTGACTGTTAGACGTGTCCAGTAGTGAGGGGCATATAAACCAGTTTTGAGGTTTGAATGTTTACATTTATAAATGAATTGTACAGTATTCAAATACACCAACCAAATAATATTTGATAATGTTATGACTAAAAACCAAAAACATGGAAATACAAGAATCAGCTTATAGGGTGCAGCTAGAATATGAATTCTCTTTCACTCACTCATCTTTTAAATCGTTTCATCCTGTCCCAGTGATCAATCACCGAAAGGCTGGAAACACCCTGGACAGTCCAAATTTATTTATGAATTAGAAGATAACACAGTTTATTTAAAGCCTTGTTCAAATATACAATCAAGATGACATTTAAATAAACAAGCCCTTGCACAGGTCCACAGCATTTTTCGAGCTACAGAAGGAGCCACTGACTGCAGCTTTCATCGTTTGTATGTTTCTATGAAGGAGCCATCAAATACACAGTTAACACATAACAGGTCATAATACATTCATCATTGTCAATCCATCCACTCTTTCAGTTAGCTGAAATGTTAGTTGAAAAAACATCCTGGATACTTCTCTAGGTGAATAGCTGCTCGGTTTTAGCTGATGGGTTTTAAATTACAAGCAGACTTAAAAAAAATAAATACACAGCATTTTATATTTTAGTGACATGCACAGACTGCTCTGCTGTGTTAGGGAGGTCTTAAATAAAAGGCTGTTGTGGTGATGATATATACAGCGTACATACATACATTATATATACACTCATCATCAAAAGAATAGTTGCTTAATAGTTGCACCCATAAGGAATCAACCGACAGGAATACTTGGTGGGTAGGTTTGACATCATGACACATGCAAATGAGTCAAGTTTCACACTCGGCTGCACGTGTGATGTAAGCAAAGATGGCCCTTATCGCTGTACCCAACTGACTATATAAGATCGTGCTGTAGTGCATGCTTTCCATTCTGACTCGTGTTATTGTGTTGGTAGCATCCTTTGCAAATGAGGTATGCCTCAGAGAAGAGTTCAAAAGGAATTCAAGCAGTTGGAAGAGTTGAAGAGGGGTCACATTTTGTAGGGCCCCGGGAGACAGTTATGACGTTATGACGACTGCCCTAAACACCACATCAAGGTCACCAAAGGCTGCCATGGTATCATGCCACACGTGGTATCATGGAGTGACTCAGGTCATCTTCAGTGACGAGTCCCGCTTTTCTCTTGGTGGAGACGACCCACAAATCTGTGTGTGGAGGCACTGTGGTCTGTGCCAAGATGAACGTTTCGTTGTCACATGTCGTACGTCCAGAAGGCCTACCGCAAAATCACTCCACCTCCACCCCTACCGCAAAGTCTGCAGGAACTGTGTGAGAATATTTAAGCTGCATTGGATGGATTATCACAGGACACCATTAGGAACCTCTACAACTCCGTGCTGAGGCGTCTGGCATGTTGTGTTAGCAAACATGGCGACCTGACGCCATACTGAGAGACACTACTTCTGTATGCGTAGCTCAGTAAATATTGCTCATATCAGTCTAAATTTATCATCATTTATTGTTCCTGGTAACCTTTATCTTCCTTCCCTGCATTGCAATCTGACACTTCCTTCTAGGTGCAAATATTCTGTATCTGGTTATTTTTTAAAAAATCAGATTATTGTGGTTAAGACAATCTAATCACAACATAAAACGGGTGATATCTGAAAATGCTTGTCGTTTTCCTATGCTACAAAAGTACAGAACTAAGTATACACTTTATTACTACCACCACACCATACACACAACCACGCCAACACACACTCATATCCTCAAAACGCTCTCAGCTGAGCCAGATTTGCTCCACACTTCCATATAAACCACACTCACTCGCTCACAACGCTCTCCACTGAATTAAACTGTACTTTACATATTCATGACACTTTTCATTATATGAACACACACACTGATTTTTAATCACACATTTCACATGCAGCAAGACTTCACTATAAAACCATAACGCTGTGATCTCTGTCCTGCTGTAACCAGGACCAGAATATATTCATATGATATGAAAGATTTTAAAAGCTGGCTACCTCAATCACTCTGCATGGGTATTAGGCGATCCTGCAAACCAAATGACCTCCTCCTCTTTCTGATAACGCAGCACCAGCCGATGATCAATTCTTGTCCTCTGGATCAACAGAGCTACATTATTCATTTCATAGCCTATATTGGCCCTTATTGCATATAAGGAGCACAGATTTGCCCGCCATTAGCGTATGATTCATGAAACGCTTGTGCGCTGTGGAAATGAGCAGTGATTTGAACGCAAATGATGAATCAGCTTCAGTGCATGAAATCAAGCGCCAACCTACCAGCACCTCATTTACATATCGCTTATATGAAACATGCCCAAGCTCATGCAGATGTAGGTAGGAAGCTGGTAAAATTACAGCATTTAACAGTTTGTGAGCAATGGCTGTGCTCAAAAGTGGAGCTTCACTTCACTGTTCCTCCTACTGACCAAAAAAATGATGATAAATGCGAAAGGAAGATGTGGAACAAACAAACCATCTTTTCATCTTTTAAGAAGGACGTGATTGTATAGTCAGATTATTTTCCTAACATAACATTTAAATGCTGTATTATTGCAGTGCACTAACTGGAACAATTGCACTGCCATAAGCATAGTGCATAGCTGTGGTTTAAAGATGAACCTGAGTTTAAACCTGAATGAGTCAAGTGATTTCTTAAAACTCCATTGCTGTGTTCTCAGGAGGCACAGTATAAAGCACACCTGCAGTTTAAACTAAACCCAATTCTGTCTCCTACATGGGTTATCTGAGCCCTTCTAAAGACTTTACTGAAGCTTAAAGCAAGTATGAGCCAATGGTTATCGAGGATTGAGCAGAATGCATTGCCAGTAGCGTCTTCAGTCTGAGTACTACAAGTGAAAATGATGCTGCTTGCCCTCTTGTTCACAGTCCTGGTGTGAGGTAAGCTAAGCAGTCCTTTTAGGTGTAGGAAGCCTGTTTGGTGAAACAGCTTCTGGCTTCTGTTGAATTGTAGCTCCACGGGTGAAGTGGGCCTTTTAGAGAGACATCAGCAGGTACTGGATGTAGAGGGTACCCTTACTCACCGAGCAGCACTCCACTGTAAGCACCACCCTGAAGTCGAGTCAATCCCTCCACTCTTTCAGTTTCATGTTAGCTAATTATTTAAATAATGGATATTTGGATATCATGGATTTCATGGATACTCCTCTAAGTGAATAGCTGCTTGGTTTTGGTTGATGAGTTTTAAATTACAAGTAGAATTATACAAATAAAATACACAGCATTTTACACAGTTAGGTCCAGTGACATGCACAGATTGCATTGTTGTGTTAGGGAGGTCTGAAATAAAAGTCTATTATTGTGATGATATATACAGTGTATACACATACATTATATATACTCATCATCCAAAGAATAGTTGCACCCCGATAGAATCAACCGACAGGAATCAAACACGGTGGGTAGGTTTGCCACAGTGAGACATGAAAATGGTTCAAGTTTCACGCTCAGTCATGCATTTGACGTAAGCAAGGACGGCCCTTATCGCTGTACCTGACTGACTATATAAGGTCGTCCTGTTGCAAGTGCTTTCCATTCTGACCAGCGACATGAAGGATCTAGGAAACCTACACAAACCATGGAGAGAGAGAACCGTTGAATTGCCCGACATGAGCAGAGTGACCCAAAAGCCACAATCATGGAAATGCACACAGACCATTACAATGACTGACTACACGTCAATATCACCAAAGACTGCAATGGTTTTGTGCCAGACTGCCATGAAGTGACTCAGAATGGCAGCGAGTCAACTTCAGTGAAAAGTCCCATTTTTGTCTTGGTAGTATCTTAACCACAAAAGAAGCATTTTGTTTTACACAGTTCTACCAAAGGTGAGGTTGGCTGTGCAGATACACCCAAGAGGAAAAATGTTTTTTATGATCACATTTGACCAAATTCAATTTTTAATAAGGGCCGATATTATTAAGTGGGGATTCTCTGACTCAGCGCTGATGCCAATAATGTTCATCCTGCACATGAATAGTCACTACAATAACAGACATCAGAGAAAGAGAGAGAGAGAGAGGACTGAAGAGGAGAACAGAAAGCAGACAAAGGGAGCGAAAGAGATGGAGAATGAAATAATTCATGATTCAAACAGTTCTTAATCAGCGTCTTAACTATATACCTTTAATCTTAATTTCAATCATTCAAACATTACCCTGATCATGGATATATATATATCTTATATTGTGCCTGCCATTTGGTATTTCTTTAAATAGAGCAAAATATTTTCTTCTAACCACATATATACAAATTTAAATGTAAATAATTACTATATAATAATAATAACTGTGTTATATGTATTTCAAATAAAACACTAAATGTTTGGACTAGGATTTGGAATCAAACTATTTTTTTTTTTTCGCTCTCTTGTCCTTGTTTAGCATCTGGTTAAGTCAAATCCCCTTTTAAACTCTAAGCTAGTACACTGACTGAGTACTTCATTAGGTACACCCCATGTGCGTTTTATCAGCTCCACTTACCAAATGGGTGCACTTTGTAGTTCTACAATTACAGACTGTAGTTCATCTGTTTCTGCACATACTTCATTACACTGTTCTTTAATGGCCAGGCCCCCACAGGACTTTCACAGAGCAGGTATTATGTGGGTGGTGGATCTAAGCACTACATTAACACTGAGGTCGTGGTGGTGGTATGGTAGTGTGTGTTGTGCTGGAGTGGCCATTTACACCCTGTGATTTGGCCTTAGAATGAAAGGAGAAGTCTCCCCTTATGTCTCCCCTTATTTGGTGACTTATACATCAACTAGATATAATATCATTTAATTACCATATATTCACAGTGAATATGGAGCCTTTGTAAAAATACTACACAAAGGCAGGAGCATGTTGTTGGTGCTGTAGGTTAAACTTGTTTATTCTCTGGTTTTCTTACAAAGTCTGAAACATTTTAATTCAGAACATGTACAAACATGCACGCACACACACACTCTGAGAGGAAGTGGTCGTGCAGCAGCTGCTGGATAATGTAGTAAATTAAGCAGTGTTTGTAGAGTAAACAGTGACGGAGTGAGTGTGAGCAAGACGCTGCCTGGTTAATATGCCAGCGCAGCACAGTGGATAAATCACAACTCCACCAGAGTAAATACGACCAAAAATGCGTGTATCCTCCTGATCTAACACAGATGAAACACACCCCTTTCATTTTCTCTGCCTCCCTCTATTTTGGATCAAATCAGCCATAAAAGAGGAATTCCAATTATTTTTTATCATTATCTATCTAAGCTTCTGCATCATTCAGTCCCGGACATGTAAAGAAAGTCCTTCAGAGTGATTTGATGTAAAATGGTTTACTGTAGGGAAACTTCTCAACCGATGTCTTTATGGTGGTAGTTGCACAAATAGTTGCACCCAGAAGGAATCAACCGAGAGGAATGAAACTTGGTGGGTAGCTTTGACATCGTGAGACATGTAAATGATTCAAGTTTCACGCCTGGCCGCGCATGTGACGTAAGCAAGGACAGGCCTTATCGCTGTACCTGACTGACCCAACAGCCACGACAATGGACATTCGGTGAGCAGTGATGCCCTCCATGAGTCATCCTGTTAGTGCCAGCACCACTGGCAGATGGCTGAACGATGCAGGACAACTTGCACACAGTTACGATGACTGCCCTTAACACCACATCAACATCAAGTCATGTCAAAGTCAAGGCAGCGGGAAGACCCAATATCTACAATGCAAATACAGGCATTTTATTTACTGTCCCAAACTGCCAGTGCACCTTCATGTGTCTTGTAAGTTGTCATATGTAATGTTGATGAATCTGAAAAAATAAGGGTCATTAAGATACTGCATGTTCAGTCAGCTCCATAAGTATGTGGACAGGGGCAGAAGCTTTGCCTCTTTGCCTCTGTACACCGCAATGGGTTTAAAATGAAACAATCAAGGTGCGATTGAAGTGTAGGCTTTAATTCCAGATGTTTAGCAAAAAATATGGCATTACAGCCAAGGTGTGGTTTCCTCATTATTTCATGATTATTTCATGGTCTGAAGTTGATTCCAGGTGTTGGGAACACCTATTCATGGGAACTCTCAACATGTGGTCCAAAGAGGTGTCAGGTAAAGTGATCCATCATTAGGCTGAAAAAACAACACAACAAACCTCAGAGAGATGGCTGAAACTTTCGGAATGGCCAAATCAAGTCAGAACATTCTTTAAAAGAAGAAATGCACTGACAGGTTCAGTAAGACCAAAATACCATGGAAAACCAGGGAAGACAACTAAAGTGCATGATTGCAGTATTCTTTCTGGAAAACTTCTTTATAACATCTAATCAAGTCAAGAACATTCTAGAAGAGGTCGGGGTATCCTTGTCAAAGTTTACAATAAAGAAACGCCTTCATGAATTACATATAGGGGATTTACCTTTTGATACAAACCACTGGTAACACTCAAGAACAGAAAGCCCAGATTAGACTTTGCGAGAAAACATCTAAAAAAGTCTGCCCAGTTCTGGAACAGGATTCTTTGGACAGATGTCACCAAGATTAACCTGTACAAGAAGGATGGGGAGAGAAGAGTATGGAGAAGGAGAGGAAGGACTCACCACATCATCTGTGAAACATGGCGGAGGCAGTGTTGTGGCACAGGTATGTCTGAAATGGGGCTAGACTTGAAATGACCTACCATGGATAGACACACATGTGTTGACTAGGCCAGAATCTTTATCTTTTTAAAGTCTCTGATATTGAGCTTCATATGAATCTATGTACATAATTTGCAGCCTACAGCTCTTACTGAAGTCTTTCTTGGCCTAAAACTTCAAATCAAAGCATGTCCAGAGAGCACAAATCAATAAATGTCTCCTTCATCTCCATACACTCGTGCCTGGGCGCTTTCTCTGTGCTGCTGTCAGCTCCCAGACCACTCGGGCAACAATCAGGTCAGTGAACAACATGGGTGACTCTGTCTAAATGCAGACTAGTAAATTGAGCCTCTGACCACAAGACAAAGATAAAACAGAAGGAGAGGAAGGGAGGACTCTGATCTAGATGAGCTGAGTGGAGAGGTCTCACAGCTACAGCTAAGCTTTGTGTTTCTTCTGATGTTTTGCCTCCTGACAGTCAGAGTCTGAGATGATTTAAAGTGAATATTGTGCACATTGTGCACATTGCTTACCCCAAATATATTAAATCAAATCAATTTACTGACCTCCTCAATCCAGTCCTCAACCTCACTGAAAGTGTAGCCGAAAATGCAACCAACTTCTAAAACTAAAATTTGTAGGTATGGAAAAATATCCCTGCAGATTTCATTGAATTATTCAAGTAAGATCTCTTGAAAAGAACAGCATAATAAAACCAAAGAATACATACACGAAATACTGAAAAAAATGTATTATATTTAGTTGTTGAGGCGGCTGTGTAATTTTCTGTTGAATATGCACTCATCATCAAAAGAATAGTTGCATAAATAGCTGCACCCAGAAGTAATCAACTGACAGTAATGAAACTTGCTGGGTAGATTTATGAGACATGTGGATGTTAACAAGGATGGGCCTTATCGCTGTACCTGACTGACCCAACACCCATGACAGCGGACATCCAGCAAGCAGTGATGCCCTCCATGAATCATCCTGTTAGTGCCAGCACAATTGGCAAATGGCTGCATGGCACAGGACTACATGCACGCAGACAGCTCTGACGACTGCCCTTAACACTACATCAATGTCACTAAAGACTGCAATGGTGTCATGCCAGACTGTCATGGAGTGACTCAGAATGGCAGAAGGTCATCTTCAGTGACGAGTTCCGCTTTTGTCTTGGTGGAGATGACCGACAAATTCATGTGTGGAGGCACCATGGTCAGTGCCAAGATGAATGGTTTGTCACCTGGTGTCACTCCACCTCCACTCCTACCACAAAATCTGCAGGAACTGTGTGAGAATATTCAAGCTGCATGGGATGGATTATCACAGGACACCATTAGGAACCTCTACGACTCCATGCCGAGACATATGCATGTTGAGTTAGCAAACATAGTGGCCCGATGCCATACTGAGAGACACTACTTCTGTATGTGTAGCTCAGTAAATATTGCCCATATCAGTCTAAATTTATCATCATTTATTGTTCCTGTTAACCTTTATCTTCCTTCCTAGCAGCAATCTTGTTACATTGTTTGTTCTTGCAATCTGACACTTCCTTCTGGGTGCAACTATATATTTTGATGATTAGTGTATATTGTGTAGAATAAGACACAGAATGAATGCTCTTTTATTTAACAGCACCAGGGAAAACAGACGCTCATATCCTAACACATCCTAACTGGCAAACAACATTACAACAACCAGCAGTTGTGGGCTGGAGGTTAGGGAGCCAGCCTTGCGACTGGAGGGTTGCCGGTTTGATTCCCTGAACCGACAGTAACGACTGAGGTGCCCTTGAGCAAGGCACCTCACCACCAACTGCTCCCGGGGTGCCGTGGATAAGGCTGTCCACTGCTCCGGGCAAGTGTGCTCACTGCCCACTAGTGTGTATGTGGGTGTTTCACTTCATGGATGGGTTAAATGTGGAATACAAAATCCTCTGTGTGAAAATCACAAATGGCACAAAATGGCTCAGAAACTCTCTGCTCAGAGAATGATTGGCCTCACTGATTAGATTTGATTTGAGCTTGTGGCTAGCCACACCTCCCGCACTCCTTTGGCAGCGCAGCCAGTGGTGGGACCCTATACAGGGCCTACAGCCTTAGAAAACGAACATCCGAGTCCATTTAAGGTTACTTCACAAATTCATGCAGCCTAAAGCAAGAGTGTGGTTATTTAGGCTTACAGTTCATTAACTGTTAAAGCATAAGCTTCCATTACTGGTTTGCTACATTAGCTGCATGACGAGTGCAAAACAGACTCCAAATCTGTCTTGGCCGAGGTAAGGGGGAAATTGTGTAAATTAGATTTTTCTCGGAACCATTGCTTTAATGTAAAACCAGATCCTTGTCTTTCCCTGTTTGTCTGTATCTCTATATCTCTCTCTCTCAAAGCAGACAGCAGCAGTGTGGCTGGCTGTGGAGCAGATGGATTCCTCCCTCTGGCAGACGCCTAGACGATCTAGCATGTAGAGAGAGAGAGAGAGAGAGAGAGAGAGAGAGAGACAGAGGAGTGGGGGCAAAAACAACCTGGGGCAGGAAAATACATTCTCAAAGAACTAGAGGAATGAAGCAAAGCATTGATTGCACAGACAAGTGGAGATGGAGAAAAGGAGATGGAGGCAGAAGCAATGGAGGGGATCGGGGTGGGAAGGAAGAGAGAAAAAAGAGAGAGCACTATAGACAATAGGAAAAGAGTGGTCACAGAGCACTCCATCGCTACAGGATATCAAACTGCCTCTGGAAGCAACATTATCAAAAGAGCTATGTGTCGGAAGCTTCATGAAATGGATTTCCATGGCCAAGCAGCTGCACACAAGCCTTAGATTGAAATATGCAATGCCAAGCATTGTCTGGAGTAGTGTAAAGCATGCTGCCACTGTGGACTCTGGGGTAGTGTAAACTGGAATGATGAATCATGCTTCACTGTCTGGTAGTCTGATGGACAAATTTGACTTTGGTGGATGCCAGGAGATGTTACCAGAACGCATAGTGCCAACAGTAAAGTTTGGTGGGGGAGGGATAATGGTTTGGGGCTGTTTGGGTAATGTTCATGCTGCATCACATGAAGATAGTTTAGACAATTATATACTTCCAACTTTATGGCAAAGTAAAGTGAGCTCCATAAAGAGCTGGATTGGTAAGTTTGGTGTGGAGGAACTCCAGTGGCCTGCACTGTTTTGACACCAACCCCGCGTAATAACTTTGGGATGAACTGGAACACTGATTTCTGTCCAGGCCAGGTGTCCATTATCATTGTCTGACCTCACAAATGGTCTTTTGACTTAATGGGCAGAAATTCCCCCAGACACACTTTGAATTTTCGGCCTCCAACTAAGTATCAGTGCTAGTGCTAGAGCTGGTGCTGGTTCCCTTTAAGAACAACAAAGTGCCAGTGCTCATACCAGAGCTGGTGCAGGTTCCCAGGATCTATTGAACCTGTTAAGAACGTGTACCGCTTTTCCACTGATTTGAGAGATAAGCGATTACATACCTGGATGTGGGTGGTCCTTAGTCCGGCAGCAGTAGTCGGTGGATAACGCATACAAACAACATGGCGGAATACGTCCTTTCTTCAGCAGACCAATAATGGATAATTTTCCTGCTGCTTTCATTGTTTTCACCCATTTTTTTTAGACAATGGCTCCATCAACAACTTTTGTGGCGACTACAGCGCCATGACCTGTTACCACTTGCGCCATGGGTTCCATGGTTCCAGAAACAGCACCAACTTTGCTGGGGGTGAACTATTTTTTTGAGGTGGAAAAGTAAAAAGTGGAAAAGAGGTCTGATGTATGGGTGTGTACAAACATTTGGCCATGTAGTGCAAATTGCTAGTTATAGATAGATAGATAGATAGATAGATAGATAGATAGATAGATAGATAAAAAGAGGCAGAAAAGAAAGAGATTAGAAAGACTGATCTCTGGTGAAGTGTCTGTTTGTTGCCTGTCTCATTTGAAGGGGATGTAAAGAGCATGAATAAAGAGGTTGGGGGGTGGGGGGGTGGGGGGCAGTGGGCTATGGTGGATCAATGAGGGGTTTGGCAAGGAGCTGAGGGACCTAAGCAGTGTCCCCCACAGGCTGCAGCAAGGCCGGCTGCCAGTGCCCCGCGGCCTGCATGGGAACAGATGGAGCACCGCTGGGCAGCAGCACGCTACACTCATCCATCTGATTATTAACCTTTCCTGCCTGCTGCAGAATACTGCTCACCAGCACTGCAGCCTTACCTCACCCTCATTCACCCACAGCTTAGCTATTAATGTCATTGTGATATGCCTTTAACTGTGACTTATTACATAACTGTACTAAACTACACAATTGCATAATTAATAACATAGCTACATAATGAATCGCACGTACCTGTGATTTATGTGCTGTAGTGAGTGGTTTCCAATTTCTTTCCTTTTCATAAGCACACATTTTAAACAGGCCCCCAAAAACTCCACACCAGAAGTTGCTATAGTTCCTCCCACCTAAGAGATACATCATTAGAAGGGGCTTTAAAACGGAAAATCTGGTTCTAGAGACTACTAGAAACTACTGCTGCATGGGTGTAGGTTTCCAGGTGTAGCTAGTCCCTACCAATATTTGGGGAGGAGAATTATCCATATCAATATTAAAGCACACTCGTTTTCATTACCTTTGGAGTGAATACTAAGTCTCCAAGATGACCAATTAAGGCATGTTAGCATTTGATTGTGTAAAAGGGGGGTACAGCTATCTGTAGGTCCACATCACAACATGCAAATATTGTACAGTGAGACGTGGAGGGAGGCGGGAGCTGATTGTGCTAATGGTAAGTTATTAGGGCTGAAAATACAGTCATTAGATGACCTTTCCTCTGCTGCCTGCACTGCACAGCAGATAACACGATTTAGTCCATGCCAGTGTGTTTTGCATTCTGTAGACATCATGCAAACAAAAAGAGAAAGGACATCAGGAGCCTTTTCACCTCCCAGAGCATAAGTAATAAGTAGCAAACTAACCAGCTACCTAACATCATCAGGAAGAGGTTCTGACTATGACTTATAAGCTCAAAAATGTGTCACTTTGCATGATTAAGATGGTAGTAACTTCAGACTCCTGCAGATGTCATTACACGAGGATGACCAGGCTATAAATACCTGCGGGGTGTGTGACAGGATTCATAGATTGAGAAGAGGCGATACAGTACAGCAAATGTCTCATTTGATGTGTGGGTTGCAAAGCAGATGTTAATGAATGGCTAACAGGAGTGATTGTATTTGGGTGTGCCAAAGGGCATAGTGTGAAGGAAGTAGCTAAATTTGCAGGGGTATGGAAGTGTAAAGTGATTCGGGTCTACCAGCAGTGGCTAAAATCCCAGTCTGCAGGAAACTCTCTTCAGAATTGTGCTGGGGAAGGTATCCACCAAATCTGGCCCAACTGCACAATTCTTTGATGCAAGAGAACACTGATGTGGCCACCATCCTGTGACTTATCCAGTCCATGCCAAATCAAATCGCAGCTGTTGTTCATGCTCGTGGACGTATTACACACTAATAGGTACGTTTTTTTGTCCGGTGAGCTTATTATGGAATTGTAGGGAGGCATCAGCATTACAGTTGATCTGAGCTTGTTCAGCAAATATAATCTTTGAAAGTCTACATATATGAAATCTGACATCAGAACAAATTGGGTTATTCTTGTCACATCTTATTCAGTCATATATATAAGTGGTTATATATGCGGTTATATATGAAGTGGTTTCACATTAGACATTTTGCAATGTAATATTTAGGTCCACTAATGTATACAATCACGGTCAGCTGAATGTTCTTAGTCATCTGACTACTCTAAATTGGTTTAATATATGAAACAACAAATTTGAGCTTGATCTTTAGGCATTAGCTAAAAGTCAAACACATTTAACATTACAAAATGAGCCATTTTAATGATCTTTGGTTTGGCTTTTTTAAGGACCTCTGTGTGTTTCTAGCAAGTCCATGTAGCAAGATGCATGTTAGGAACAAGACATATACATTATGTATACACCGTATATGAATGAGAATGACTGTGAATCAGTATGCATGTAGAGACGCCCTTGGAATGGAACAATATTCATACATGTGTATTTATTAGAAAGAACCTATTCAAACTTGGAAAGTGTGTGTGTATGAATGTGTGTCTGTATCCTCAGGCTATTCCAACTGCGTGACTATTGTGTGTGTGTGTGTGTGAACATCCATAGGCCAATGCCTGAACATAAATATTCCCTTGACTGCATAACGAAGCTTAAGATTGTGTTGCATCATGCATGGCTGCAGTCAGTTATTTAGTTTGTACTCCTGGGAGATGGGCTTCTAATTAATAATTACTCTTAATGAAGTTGTGAGACGCTGCTGGCCTTTTATTTCGCCTGCTGGAGAAATCTAAACAGTTTACTGAGCTAAGTACAATGTCAATATCTCTGCATATTGCGAATGAAATGTCTGGGGGATTTCTACAAATTACACATGTAAATCAATAGCGAGCTGCAAAACATATTGGCAATATTTCACAACGATTTCTGCCTGGAAAAGCATTAAAGCGAGGCAGAGGAGCACCAACGGGATGCCATTAAACATAAAAAAAAAAACTTTAGTGCAGACCCAGCAAACGCGAAACAGCAAGGCAAGAGCTTTAACACTACAGTGGAGGAAGAAGATGAGCACAAAAGCATGAGTGAAAGCTGCCCTGTAAGTGCACGCCTGAAAGAGGCCACATCACAGAAAACCAAAATCGCCTTGGTTTTTCCCTAAATAATAGACTTTCATGTTCATAAACATTATCAAAACTTTAAATCATACGTTTGCGCAACTGCTTAAGATAATAACTTGAAAGTGTAATATCAGAGCCATTTGCGGGTGGGAGTAACATGCCTCACCGACTTTGTGGGTCCTAACACTCCTGGGACAACGGAGCAGGTGAGGTGAGGCGGATGCATACGCAAAGTCTGTTTATAACAGCCCAGATTGAAATTACAAGGATTCAGAGTGCTGGCGGGAGTTTTCATGTTCTCTTTGTGTCTGTGCGGGTTTCCTCCAGGTGCTCCGGTTTCCTCCCACAGTACAAAAACATGCAGTCAGTTGAACTGGAGATGCTAACTTGCCCCCTATGTGTGAGTGTATGTGTGAATGTGTATGTCTGTGAGTCTGCCCTGCGATGGATTGGCCTGTCCAGGGTGTTTCCTGCCTTCTGCTCATTGAACACTGGGATAGGCTCCAGCACACCCCTTGACCCAGAAGGATAGGGTGGTTTCGAAGATGAGTGAGTGAGAATGAGTGAGAGTGCAGGAAGAGATGATCAGTGCAGGAGGATCCATGAAACTCTAAGAAAGCACTAATCCTGCGTTTACACCAGCAGGCGACAGAGCGAGTAGCGACCAGTCATTTCCTATGGAAGTGCACAGTTTCTAGCCACAATTAGGTGACAAGCAGCAAGCGACATGGCAACAGAACGACAAGCAACAAATTGAGTTGAGCTTTCAAAACTAGCTAGCTTTCCTATACCTCGTACACACCCACAAGAGACAAACTTGGGGTGACATAAGTGACTTGTCGTCTGCTAGTGTGAATATAGGATAAGATGACAAACCTGAGCAAACAAGAAAACCGCCAAATACCAACAATGAAACATTCACAAATGACAGACAGAGAGGTATAAAAGCACAAGGACCAACAAGGAACACCTGTGAAGGGGAGGAGCCACACACTAGGGACAGGTGAGGGAAGTGATAAGAGGACGGAGACTAAGAGGAGCTATAGACCAAAATAAACAGAAGCACGTGGCAGGAAGAGGAGGGACAAATACAAAGGTAGAAAAACACAGTTAGAGAAGCAGGGCAGGGCAGGACAACTTCTTATACTCTGTGCAGTGTTCGTCAACGTGGGGCATCCACACGATCCATTTATAGACAGTAAATGGCCTATTCTTGCATAGGCACACTTGAAGACTAGCAATGAAGCACAAGGGTTGCTGTACGTGGTGAAAATGGCTTGTCACGCTCTACTAACCTGTAGAGTTTATCATGGTTCTAACAGTTCTCCACCCATCAACAATGCTTCAGAGTTATATACATTGTTATTTCTGATTCCCTGAAGACTACAATAAAAAGCCATGTGTCACTGGAGAGGGTGCCTAACGCTCTGCAATCCTGTGAAGTAAGAGGTCAATTGCTCTTATTTTCGCTGAGTTACGGCGCTTTAAATTTCTCTGGCTCTCCAGACCTCTGCTGCGGGTGAACATCTTGGCGAGATTTAGAGGTCCATGTCTCTGATTCCCTGAGGGCTAGCAATGTTCCCTGAGAGCTAGCTTGTTGGAAAGGGCACATCATGGTCTCCTGACCTATGGCGTTTCGATGCCTCGTCATGGATTTGTCCCTGGTTTTATTCATGACGTCTTCAGCGATTACTCCACATTGTCTAGACTTTCATCACACAACTGTCAACCTAAAAACATCTTAAGTCATACAACCTCTAACACACTCATCATCAAAAAAAAAGATGCACCCAGGAGGAATCAACCGACAGGAATGAAACTTTGACATCCTGAGATTTGCAAATGAGTCTTTACGCTCAGCTGCACATGTGATGTAAGCAAGGGCAAGGACGGGCCACTCATCAACCAATGGCTGTACCTGACTGACTATATAAGTTTGTCCTGTTTTGGGTGTTTTCCATTCTGACTCATGCTGTTGTGTTGGTAGCACCCTTTGCAAGCAAAGAATACCTCAGAGAAGACCTACACAAACCACAGATTGTCCGACATGTGCACAGTGACCTAACAGCCATGATTGCGGACATTCAGCGAACAGTGATGCCCTCCATGAGTCATCCTGTTAGTGCCAGCGCCATTGGCAGACAGCTGCACAACGCAGGACTACATGCACACAGACCATTGCGACGACCATTCTTAACACCATATCTGCATCACCAAAGACTGCAATGGTGTCATGCCAGACTGTCATGCAGTAACTCAACTACAACTCAATGTTGAGACGTCTGACATGTTGCATTAGCAAACATGGCGGCCTGGCGCCATACTAAGAGACACTACTTCTGTATGTGTATAAATATTGTCCATATCAGTCTAAATTTATCATCATTTATTGTTCCTGGTAACCTTTATCTTCCTTCCCATTAGCATTGCAGTCCGACACTTCCTTCTGGGTGCAGCTATTCTTTTGATGTTCAGTGTATTTACAGAGTATTAACAGTTTAGCTCCGCCCACTCACAATGAAGTTACAAAGGCTGTGTTCGAAACTGAAGACAGCTGACTTGATGCTTTGCTGCCTGCGTTGTCTCAAAAGGATACATCTACACTGCCTTCATAAAATGGCTGAACAGAGGAACATGAGACTCAGAGATGACTGGATGCCTTTCTGAACGTTTCAGACAGTCATAGAATATATCAGCCCAGACTGCTTCCTGATTGAGTATCAATCAGTAGCCAATCAGAGCAGGTCATTTTTTTTATTGAAGCAATAAGTTTTGCCCTACTGCTTTAGGAAGCGCGGCACCACCTCTGGTGGCACACAAGTTTTAAACTCTCGTATGTGTCCAAAATGATGAAAAGAGCTGTTGATGCTGATTTTAAAATAACTAAGAACACTCAGACCATCAATAATGAAGCAATAAAAGTAATATCCACAGAATCTGCTTTTTCCTTTGAAAGAAATTTCAAATATTTATAAACATAAAAATGAAAAAAAAAATCATAGTAAATTATTACAGTAGATTGGAGGTTGTAGTTAATTACTGTTTATTATTCACATACTCATTTAAATATAAAGATCTACAAAATATATAATTGTATACTTGTAATTCTTTTTCAGTTACAGCATCAACAGCACTTCTGCATAACACGCCACAACTCCCCAGCTTGCACACACACTGTATTTATCTTGTGAGCTCATTAACACAGCCTTCACAAGCTGAATTAAGTGTGCAGTGTACTTCATAATTTGTATTTGAGCATAAATGTTACCAAAACATTGCCATCAGGTGTCTTCACAGAAATCACATTGAGATTCAGAAACATGCATGCCTATTTACATTGGACTAATTAATAAATATAAATTATAATTAGTCTCTATTTATGATTAATTAATATCCCCAAGTATGTGCATTAATGTCTCTCTTTTTTTTTAGTTCCTCCACCAGCTGCCTGATTTTAAGCAGCTTTTTTTTTTTTTTTTTTTTTTTGCTGGAAGCATCTCACTATTTACAGTATATTTAACAGAGCACATCTAAAATTTAACATAGCCTTTTTTCTACTTACATTTTTGTTGTAACAACCTTTACTATTTTTATATACAATACTGACTCCACATTAATAATATATTATTCAAATACTAGAAACTCGACATCAAATATTCCAATACTTTATGAAGTATAATATTAATATTAATAATATGTGAATAAAACAATTAATAGATTTTTTGGTACCTCTTTAGAATAAGACTACCCTTATAAAGTGTTTATGGATGGTTTAAAATGAGTTTATTATTGAGTATTAATGAATAACATGAAAACCTACTGTGACCTGTTGTAAGTCTAACACTGAACCTGCATCGCTTTGTACCGTTTGCTGATCTTATTTTGCCTTTTCCATCAGCCTGCATTAAACCTGTCAAGCTTCAATACATATTCATATTGATCATATCACTTTTGCCCTTCTTATTAATGTGTTGTAACTGCCTACTGATACTTTGTAAAGTGTTTACGACCTAATAAAGTAATAACAATAATAAACTAATTTGAAACCATTCATAAACACTTTAGAGTAGCCTTATTCTAGAGTGGTGCATTTTTTGTGGTCAAGTTATCTGCTTTGAGTTTTGATGATCACACTTTTCCACTTTCCACATTTTTAAGCCGTTTTCTTGTATATTAAAGTGAACAGTGATTATGCATGAGTATAGCACTTCATCACTGTCTCTGAACTTTCTGCCTTATACTTAAACAAAATCGCAACAGACACAAATACAAACACAAACAACACAAATGTACATTCATCATCAAAGGAATAGTTGCGTCCAGAAGGAAGTGTCGGAAGGGATGCTTTTTGGAAGGATGATGAAGGTTACCAGGAACAATAAATGATGAAACCCCCATGGCTATGGGGTTAATTTGCTGGTTCTCTCTCTCCATGGTTTGGGTTGGTCTCCCAGATCCTACATTTCGCTGATATGTGCCTTCTTCTATCCACTGCTGCCAACAGCGTGCTATGGTAGTATCCTGCTTCCCGGAACCCTACGATGAGACCCCTCTTGAATTCTTCCAACTGGCTCAAATTGCTTTTGAACTCTTCTCTGGGGCATAGTTCACTTGCACAACAACTCCAGTCAGAATGGAAAGCACATGCAACAGGACGACCTTATACAGTCAGTCAGGTACAGCAATAAGGCCTGTCCTTGCTTACATCACATGCACAGGTGAGCATGAAACCTGAATCATTGGCATGTCTCACGATGTCAAACCTCCCCACCAAGTTTCATTCCTGCCAATTGATTCCTTCTGGATGCAACAATTTTTTCGGTCATGTGTGTATGAATCTACAGTTGAGATTGCTTTTATTTGTCTGTATTATTCATTATTCTGGAAAATAAGTTGTATTTAATGGTCATTCTGACTAGACATGAAATAAAAGAAAAGGTGGTCTCTGACTTTTGCCTAGCACTGTATATATTGATTCTTATATGCTGTATCAGTCTCCAAAGCTAAAATGCAAACATTTGGCAGCAGCACCCCTGCCCACCCCTAAAGCAGCTTTAAATGCAGACTGTCTAGAATATTACAGCATATGACATTTCAAAACATTCCTAATACTACAAGCAACTCCAAACCTCCAGTGCAGCAGAGTATCTGTTCATCTGAGAGTGTGTGATAAATCAGGCTGTGTGTGTTCTGCAGGTGTGCTGTGTTAAATGAACACTGTGCTCCAGAAACAAAAGCCCATAAACAACAGCTTAATTGCAGTTAAATTGAAGCGCAGTGAGAGAACAGGTGCAGTGGTCACCTCTCACACACAGGGGTCTCCACACACGGAGGAAGGGTGGGTCACTTTGGAGAGCAGCCAAAACGCATCCAGTCTTTACAGGTGCTTAATTTAGGGCCCTGGCCACAAAAGGAAGGGAGGGAGGGAGGGAGAGAGAAAGGAGAGAGAGAGAGAAAGAATATTAGAGAGGGGAGAGAGAAAAAAAGGAAAAAAGAGAAACAGGACAGACAGAAAGAGAGACATACAGAGCAGGAGTGAAAGAGAGAAAGTGGAAAACAGGAGAAAGATGCACAGACATAGAAGGACAAAGAGAGAGAGAGAGAGAGAGAGAGAGAGAGAAACTGGGAGAAATGTGAGAGAGACTTGCATACAGAGAAAGAGGGAGGATGAGAAGAGAGGAGAAGAGAGAAAATGAACATAGACAAAAAAGGATAAGATAGGCAGAAGAGCAAGAGAGAGAGGAAGAGATATACATAAAGAGAAAACACAACATGAGAGAGAGAGAGAGAATATGAGAGAGGGGAGAGGAGAAATGGGACGGAAAGACAGAGTGAGAGTGAGGGAGAGAGAGAAACAGGAGAGCACCATGCAGACACAGAAGGGCAGAGAGAGAGAGAAAGTGTGTGAAAGAACATGGGAGAAGTTAAAGAAGAGAGGAGAAGAGAGATACATACGGAACAAGAAAGACAAACAGAAAAACATAATAGAGAAAGAAAAGGATTAGATATGTAGAAGAGTGAGAGAGAGAAGAAGAAGAGAGAGATATACAGAGAAAACACAAGACTATAATAGAGAGAGAAAGTGATGCAATAGGAGAGAGAGGGGAGAGAGAGAGGAGTGAGAGAATGAGAGAGGGGAGAGGAAAAAAGAAAAATGAGAAAGAAACGGGACAAAAGAGAGATATACGGAACAAGAGTGAGAGCGAAAGTGAGAAATGGGGAGAAACATGCAGACAGAAAAAGACAGAGAGAGAGAGAGAGGGAGAGTGAGAGAGAACCTGGGAAATATATGAGAGAGACATGCATACAGAGAACAAGGGAGGAGGAGAAGAGAGATACACACACACACACACACAGAAAGAGAAAGCAAACAGAAGAACATAATAAAGAAAGAAACGGATAAGAGGCAGAAGAGGGAAAGAGAGCAGAAGAAGAGAGAGATATACATACCGAGAAAAAAACAAGAATATAAAAGAGGGGGCGAAAGGGATGAGATAGAGAAGAGAAGGAGAGAGAGAGAGAGAACTTGAATAAGAGGCAGAAAACGAGAGGAAGTGAGAGAGAGAGACAGAGTGAGAGTCTTTTTGCATGTGCATGTAGGTGTGTGTATCTGAGTTAAACTAATACTCCTGACTCCGAAGGTCAGAGGACGAAACGTAATCCAAGGGGATCAATCACTGTGAAACAATATGAGGGAGAGTTCAGCGCTATAAAAACACACACACTCGCCTGAACCCAGCGCCTTTCTTCTTACGCTGAAGGACAATAAAACTTTCCTTTCATAAAGTAAACGTTAAGGAGGGAGGAAGATGAATTAATCTTTAATGACATGGTTTCAATATTGAAATTCTCCCAGCAGTGCCCCGATGCCCCCAGAGGCGGAGAACCTGTTTTTAAACAGACCCCCTCATTGGTATTCCACCGGGTGAAAGTCAACAGTGCGCCAACCTTTACACTTAGAAAGTGCATCAGCACTCGCTCAGCTTCGGACTGGCTAACAGTATCGCGGACTGATGAAGGTGATCCGAGATTTACTCCACCGTTCTCGACTCTCCAGCACAAAGTTCATCATAACATGAAGATGAGCTTCAAAACTGCTGCATTGTTAGGTGCTGCATGTTCTCTTTCAGTCGTGTTCAAAGATTGATGCTGTGCTCCACCAGAGTTCCAGAGTAAGCCTGTGTTCACACTAGCAGGCGACAGATCCCCAAGTTTGTCTTATGTGGGTGTGTTCAAGACTGCTCACGTTGTCTCGTATGGCAATTATGGTTAAGAAAGGCTAATTTTGAAAGTACATACACTATATTGCCAAAAGTATTCATTCTTCTGCCTTCACATGCATATGAATTTGAGTGAAATCCCACTCTTAACCCATAGGGTTTAATATGATGTCGGCCCACCCTTTGCAGCTATAACAGCTTCAGCTGTTCTGGGAAGGCTTTCCACAAGGTTTGGGAATGTGTTTATGGGAATTTTTGACCATTCCTCCAGAAGCGTATTTGTGAGGTCAGACACTGATGTTGGACGAGAAGGCCTGGCTCGCAGTCTCCTCGATAATTCATCTCAAAGGCGTTCTATCGGGTTGAGGTCGGGACTCTGTGGAGGCCAGTCAAGTTCTTCCACACCAAACTCACTCATCCATGTCTTTATGGACCTCGCTTTGTGCACTGGTGCGCAGTCATGTTGGAACAGGAAGGGTCCATCCCCAAACTGTTCCCACAAAGTTGGGAGTGTGAAAGTGTCCAAAATCTCTTGGTCTGCTGAAGCATTAAGAGTTCCTTTCACTGGAACTAAGGGGCCGAGCTCAACTCCTGAAAAACAACCCCACATCATAATCCCCACTCCACCAAACTTTACACTTGGTGCAACGCAGTCAGACAAGTACCGTTCTCCTGGCAACCGCCAAACTCAAACCCGTCCATCAGATTGCCAGATGGAGAAGCATGATTCTCTAGAGTCCAGTGATACTTTGCATTGCACTTGGTAATGTGTGTTTTGTATGCAGCTGTTCGGCCATGGAAACCCATTCCATGAAGCTCTTTACGCACTGTTCTTGAGCTAATCTGAAGGTCACATGAAGTTTGGAGGTCTGTAGCAATTGACTCTGCAGAAAGTTGGCGACCTCTGCACACTATGCCCCTCAGCATCTGATGACCCCGTTGCACAGTAAGGCACAGGAGGAAGGTGAGGCCGTTACTAAAGATGCAGGTGTTTAATAATCTCAGAGTCAGCACTGAGAATATGCAGTGGTCAAGACTGAGATCAGACCAAGACCAGATTAAAATTGTGCCAAAAAAAAAATATTATCATTAATTATACACAACATGCACTCATCATCAAAAGAATAGTTGCACCCAGAAGGAATCAGTCAACAGGAATGAAATTTGGTGGGTAGGTTTGACATTGTGAGACATGTGATGTGATTGTGATTCGGCTATGCATGTGTTGTAAGCAAGGACAGGCCTTACAGATGTACCCTACTGATCCAACAGCCATAATTACAGACTACATGCATGCAGACCATTACAGCGACTGACCTTAACACCATGTCAATGACCAACGAATCCATATGTGGAGACACCATGGTCAGCGCCAAGATGAAATGTTTGTTGTCACATGTCACACATTTAGAAGGCCTGGTGTCACTCCACCTCCACCCCTAACACAAAACCTGCAGGAACTGTGTGAGAATATTCAAACTGCATGGGATGGATTATCGCAGGACACCATTAGGAACCTCTACATCTACATCCCGAGACATATGGATGTTGTGTTAGCAAACATGGCAGCCAGACGCCATACTGAGAGACACTACTTCTGTATGTGTAGCTCAATAAATATTGCCCATATTGGTCTAAATTTATCATCATTTATTGTTCCTGGTAACCTTTATCTTCCTTCCCAATATCATTGCAATCCGACACTTCCTTTGTAACTTTTGAAAGTAAATGTTGGTGTGGTTCCCATTTGTCTCAATTACACAGATTCACTACCTTGCATCAGTATAAACCAAATAACATACATCCATTTCTATAATTACATGAAAACAAAGTAATAATAACTTTCAGGTCTTCCCTCGGGGGATTCTACATTGTGGAAGAACACCATGGAAAGAATTAATTAGATCCTCAACCAACACCAAACGGTTTTAATTTAAACAGGTACGGAGAAGATTCTTTCATTCTGTTTGAAGGTTATTTGAAGGCACAGCTGGTTTGAAAAACACTTTGCTCTGAGGCAAGACCAAATGATGTTGAGATCAAGACAAGACCAAGACCAAACTGGAGTAATACAACACTGTGATGAGAACACCCAGCAAGGGAGAGGGTAATTCAAAACCCTGGTTATCAGTCTCCTCTAAACACAGCTGTGTTGCAAGTGCCGCAGTTCCAAAATATGCAGTGATTGACTTCAAATCTTACTGACGTAGGAGTATTTAGTTTTTTCTTCTTCTGTAAGGATGGTGTGATGGGAAAGGTCTCCGGCAAGGTAGGAACTGGCTTACGCTAACATTAGGAGAAATAACAGAGAAAAATCAAGTTGAAGTCCTTCAACAGGCTCTCAAACACTTGGGTACCTGAGGGAGAGACGGGCACACACTTTGTCACCAACGTGCTAATATTTGTTCTGCTACACTCCACCACTTCAGAGGTCTCACTCACATCAGAACAGTGACTCATACCCAGAATTTGGCAGAACACTTTGGAAAAGTAGTGACTGTTGAATACTGAATACTGGCCCAAAAAGATTCTGTAACCTACAGTACCAGTCAAAAGTTTAGACATGGCACAAAATGACATTTGACTACTGCAGTCGCAGAATTAGTCAACCCCCCCATTTCAAGCACCTTTAGTACTTAGTAATTGAGCCTGCTTTTGCTGCTATGACCTGCTGCAAACGTGATACAGCAAACGTGATACAGAATCATGGCTTCAGGGTCACTAATATTCTTGGGTTTGTGTGCTGCAACCGCCTTCTTCAAATCCCACCAAAGATTTTCTATAAGGTTAAAGTTAGGCAACTGTGACAGCCACCGCAGAACTTCCAGGACTTCTTCTGAAACCAAGGTTTGGGGACTTGTGCTTGGGATCATTGTCCTTTCGGAAGGCCCAATGATGCTCAAGCTTCAGCTCCCTCATTGAAGGCATGACGTTTTCTCCCAGAATCTATCTTGCCCTCCACACGATGCTGGTTTCCAGTGCCAGAGGAAGCAAAGGAGCCCCAAAGCCACCACTATGCATGACTGTAGGCAGGGTGTTCTTTTCAGTGGGAGAAGAAAAGAGGGATTCTTCATTCTTCCTCCCCCAGATAAACCATAGCCTTGAAATGTTCCAGTTTGATTTCATCACTCCACAGAACAGATTCCCAGAACTTGTGTGGCTTATTTATATGGTTTTGAGCATACTGGAGCAGTCTTGTGCTTTTGAGTCAGCAGAGGTGTGAGCCTTGAAGTTTGGGCATGGAGACCTTCAGTGTTTAGTATGTGCCATACTGTGAGTACTGTGTGTGTTAGTGCCTGCTGCCACCGAATCTTGCTGCAGGTCTTTTGCAGCCACTTGAAGGTTTTTGACCACCTGCCACCTCAGGAATCTGGTGGCAGCCGGTGACAGCTTCCTCTTTCTGCCACGTCCAAGTAGTGTAGCCAGTGTTCCTTTAACTTTGAACTTGTGAACTATGTTTCCAACTGTATCTCCAGGAACAGGTATTTGATGTGTTTTATCCCAAGGACACTTGTGTGCTTGACACAACACCTGATTTGCAAATGTGTGCTTTTATGAGGGATTCTATTAAGGGGGGTTAATTAGTCATTCTTATCTATTTAAATTGTTTTTGTTTGACTTGTTTATTACAAACAGTTGAGCGTTTAGCTAATTTGCAGTGGGGGGGGGGGTGAATAATTAATGACTGTGCAATGTGCAACACTATTGTTATCCAATTTATATTCTTCTTCTTCTTGGTACACACTTTTCGTCCACTACCTAGTCGTACAGTTTTTAAAATATCAACAACGTTCCAACTCTGGAATGTTTGGTCTGATCGGGAATGGTGTGCTTGTATACAGCATTTTGCTCCGACTTACGGTTTTCAAAAAATTTCTTTCAGCTCTGTTTCCCTTAAAGAATGAATGGTATGGTAAAGTACATGCAAATCTACTGTACTTCTGCTTGACTGACAGACACCATTTCACATACACTATCTCAGGGCAGACCCCCAAGCATGAATTCAATGTTGGTCTCATCCACACTCGTCTGTTTGCCTTTTTTCCCCCCATTACTCTTTCTTCCCAAAAAGTTCCATTCATTTTCACCACCATTCAAACCCTACTGTTTCCTTTATCCAACAGCCACCAAACTGCATGCACTCGTTCGGGGCAGATCACCAAATCCACAGACAAACTGACTTATACTCCTCTATGTGTTGCTTATTCCTCCCGTGTTCCTCCCATAGACTCCTGGTCATTTCTAGCAACCAGCAAGCAACAATCTTAAGCAGTGCAATCACTCTGCATAGTCTCCAAGAAAGGGTTTTATGACCACAAAGAACTAAAAAACTAGGTTCTGTCACCTCAGCAGTGTGCATCCGTGAATATGGGCACAAAGTTTCTAAAGGAGCAATGAAGGGAGGGGTATATATGTTTTACTACTAAGCTTGAATATCAACAATCATTCCCCAGAGTTGCTAACTGCACCTGTAATCCCAATTCTTAATTCATAATTAGCACCGCTTCCAATTTTTGGGGAAGCAGTTCTTTGAATAGGACGTTTTTCTCTTTGGTTCAGTCCCTGAATTCCTTAGCAGCTAGGTGTTCCAGAGCTAACACTGCTAAAACTCATGAGGTATGAAAAAGACATTACAGCACCATCGACTCATGAGCTTCCTGCCCATGGACAGGCTGCTGGGTAATATTCTTCTGAGACATACAGTGGCTTGGCCTAACGGAGCGTGGGCGAATGCAATGCTTTAGCCAGAGTCTTTAGGAGGATCAGCTGCTCTGAACCTCATTGTTATGAAAAAGGCCCTTTAAAAGTGCCTGCAGAAGTCTGCTCTGCACTCGCTGGCATTTTGGACATGTTCAGCGCAGCATCATGCTATCAAAAAGGTGCCCTGGGAGAGCTTGGCTGCAGATGGAAGAAGAAAAGCTAAAGAAACACACCAGCAAAATGCCTCGTAATGCAAAAAATTTCACACTCGGTTCAAGCCCTTAGCGCATGATTCATTTGTCTCCAGAGACCTGCAAGGGCCTGGTTGTTAGCTCCTGGCCTTCTTTCATGCAGTGCATGCCGGGATCTTATTTTTTCCAAGTCAAAGGGCCAAGAGCCTCCAGAGTGAGCGTGTTAACAATACAGCTTATCCCCATCTGCTAGCTGATATGATCTATGAGCAAACAAAGAAACTTCTACCCTCAACCGCTGGGTTACACTCTGTACTAGAGACAGATATTCACCAACACATGGTGACCTCTAGTAGGGCACAACACAGGCCATGTTTTTTTTTTTGTTTGTTTTCCTTATTTTTTTCTTCTTATCAGGAGCCAGTGAGGGAAACTTCTTTACGACCAAAATTCCACTCAGTGTCGGAGGATATAAATACAGACCCCAGGCAGCGATGTGTACAGGCTCTTACTAAGCAGTTCATCACGAAGAAGACTGCGTTTTTGAAACTAAGGCAAAACAGAAGAAATGAGTCGGCTTGTGTTATTTCATACTACTACAGGTTCTTCCAGGCTGCCACAGCAAAAAAGCATATGGCCGATTCATGAGTGCAGCTAAATTTCTCAGTCTTATTTTCCTTTTAAAAATGACAATTACAGCACAATCAACCATGCCCACACACATTGCTCTGTACCCAGGACTTTCATTTTCCCTTCTGCTTTCAAAACAAAAAGCTTCAGAAGAAATATTTCATTATCAGTTTCTTGGTTTGTTTTTTTGAGGTGTGAATAATTGGGAAATGACACTGTTTTATGTACTCTAGCTCTGTTTTCCAGCACACTGGATGCAAAATGAAACAATGAAGTGCAGTCATCTTTAATTTGTGGGTAGATCAGGTGATCTGTGTTGGAACTACAGTCCTTTTATGCAAACTCACCTCATTGTGGGGGACTAACAGTACTTTGGATGCTTGGTTGTTTCTCTTACATCATTGTGTCTTTAGTCTGTGCATAATGCCATTCATACATTGCATGATTTTAGAAATCTTGTTCTTTGCTGGAGGCTCACACTGCACCTTTGAATCACCCATTGTTTATGAACAAAGCCTGCGATTCATATGCTCACACTGTAAGAAAAATGCTCAATCCGACTGACAAGACATGATATGGGTGCTCATACTGCCTATCTTGAATGGCTCCCAACACCTTGCATAGTGCATAGGAATTAAAATAGAGGCACCCGCATACCTAGGCAGTGCCATCATATGTCTAATACATGGGTATTTGGGATTCAGCCATGTGTGCACAATTCCATATTGGACAAGTGTACTATTTTGGTAAAGAAGCCAGAACATTGTGCACTGTATAGAAAGTCATGGGCCACTTTGCCACTGGCAAACCATCCTACAACAGTTTTGCTAACTTCACCACAGTGTGCACTGAAACTGAAAAACAGGCAAACTTCATATAGGTTTACCAAGACGATTTAAAAAAATCATTATATTTACGTTCATACCTCTCAATTCTGTTCAGCCAAACAGAGCAAAGACAGCACATATGGACTTTGGTACTGCAAATGTCAACTTTTTACTTTGCTTCTGTTATATGTGTTCAGCAGTTTACAGGCAGTTGTTGTGATCACTTTTGTGGCTATAGATGTGAATTTAAAAAATCAGTCTGTGAGGCCACTCAAACTGAGACAAATGACTAAAATTCCTTCGGGATCAATAAAGTATCTATCTATCTATCTATCTATCTAAATTTATGATTATCCGACTGCTCAGTTGGAGCTCGTTTGGGCCCTCTCCTACTGCATGGCAAATGAGGGCTGATAAAGCTGAAATTCTTGCAGATCATGATATTCAGTCAGCTCCAACCAAACTGGGCTTAAAATTGGGCTAAAATCGCATAGTGTATGCCTGGCTAATGAACAGTTAAGGTGTGCCATTTGCATCTTAAGTCTGGTGTCATTGGCTCTCCATTAAAACAGACAATTATGTGGTTGATAAAGCGAGTAAATATAGTAAATATAAAACATTAACAACAATAAGAAGAAGAAGAAGAAGAAGAAGAAGAAGAGAAAGAAGAAGGTCTTATGGTTAGACCAGCTTTACCCACCAGACACTGGGGCTGGTGATCTGACACAAGCTCTATCAAATCAAACAGCATTTCTCCAAAATTTCCAAAATTTCTCAAATTTAGTCATATCAAATTCTGTCCAGTAGTTACAATGTCAGAACAAGGGACACTTTTCATTCATCAAGGTACAAACAATGTAAACAAAGGTACAACAAAGGTTTTATGTTCGAGCTGTAACCTTAAATACCTTATACATTTTTTAATCATGGTAATAGTACATATTTGTACCTTTACATAACCTAAGGTTTCATAAAAGAACAATGAGATCATGAGAACAATGAGAACAAGGTGTGTCTGGATTCAAAACAACTTCAAAAGTATAATTTCAATGAAGAAAGGAGTAATTACGTTCCCTAAGTAAAGCCCTCAGTGCCTTACAGTACTGAAGACACACCTTTGAGGGTACCACCCCAGTGACAAGAGGGGTACCACCCCACAAACAGTTTAGTATCTTTTTTCTGAGAGTGTAGGTCCCATCACATGACACTACCAGCAGTAGGAGAGTGAAGACTAGCAAATTCTTCTACCTAGCCTTGTGAAGCCAGCTGCTGAACCATTCTGAACTGGTGCTAATGCAACTGTATTGAACTGCTCAGCACACTTGGAGGATTACATGACAGCTATACTCTGATCTTAATTCAACATGTAATCTAACATTACTAAATAGACAACAAATGACGACTAACTCAAAACCCATTCGTAATCTCGATAGGGATTAATGTGGCCATTCCTAAACAGTATGCCCTCTTACTGGGCTGTCTTGAGGCTGGTAAGTGACCTCATCTTGGGGGTATCCTCCAGGCCTGATCATCCCTATGCTATCTTTCTTGCCTGGATGGGGCATTTGGAATCTCGATAGGGATTAGTGTGGGCATTCTTAAACAGTATGCCCT
Source organism: Semaprochilodus insignis (assembly GCA_034552555.1). Lineage (NCBI taxonomy): Eukaryota > Metazoa > Chordata > Actinopteri > Characiformes > Prochilodontidae > Semaprochilodus > Semaprochilodus insignis. Next base: position 30,103,200 of record CM067478.1, on the reverse strand, counting down.
CCTACTGGGCTGTCTTTAGGCTTGTACGTGACCTCATTTTAGGCATATCTTCCAGGCCTGATTATCCCTGTGCTATCTTTCTTGCCTGGATGGGGCATTTGTATGATGATGCTTTATGGCTTACAATTTTAGGCTTTTAGTCCCAACAAAGAAAGCATTTGTTCTTTTATTGGCATTCATATTGATGACACACTAAAGAGTACATTGTCTGGCTTTACAGGACTCTCCATTGTCGGCCTTTCTCCACTTCTCATTAAAGAAAAAGTTTTTTGACCTTCGCCTCTTTAGCCTGGGTCTGCTCCTGGGTCTCCTCCCGGAAGATTTTCTCTGCAGACCTCCTAAACCCTGAGATGTAACACCACACTGTAGTTGTTTTTTTGTTTTGTTGCTGTAACAGTGGCGTAGACTTCTTGACCTGAGGTCATTCTTTTAACAAATGGTCGCAAGTTTGTGGTCTATGCTTAGGTTGCCTTGGTAAGCCGCTGTGTCTGCTCATTAAAGTGTCTGAGTGAAATAAGCAGACTCACAATTCAAGCTGCATTGTGGAATGCCACATATCCCTCTGTTCTAATTGCTTTATTTGTTTGTGTATACTATTTTATATGCCCCCCATATGGCTGGTAGTTGAGCAAATGCACTACACTAAATCACATGGGTGGCAGGTGCTAAATTCCAAGCCTGCAGCAGATACAGCTTTTCAGATTTAAGATATGATTGGAATTGTCACACAAATCCACTGAGAACATGGATTTAACCAATTGCTTTGGCAACAGTTCACTTTCAACAAGTTGGCTTGTTTCCAGCAGGAATAATAATGATATCAAAATATTGTCCTATGTTATTCTACAATATTTTAAGTTTAAGTCTAAGCAATAATAAATACATGAGAAGGAGTGCTATAACATTAAGGAGTGCTATAACATGAGATACTGACATTGGTGCATTTATCAGGAACCGCGCTGCTAAAACAACATTATCAGTCTAAGCCCTTCAGTCATAATAGTCGAGGAGCAGTGCAGGGTTACAATCCATGGCCAAAACTTTAGGCGAGGTTATAATAATCCCATGGGTACATGCGCTGCCAAAGCTGTTACATATTAAGAATTTACTTTTATATGAAGCTGAAAACGTTGTATTCGCCCGTTCTGCATTCGAATTATCCACCCTACCTTAAATGGTGCAGCAGATCATCAGCGCCCTCTGATTGGGTGATCTAATTCTGTGTCTCAACGAACCCTTGCTTGCCTGCTTGTTTTACACCCATGGTGTCTAGTGTTTAGTGCACTTATGTGCAGCTTAGGGTGTTGTGTGAATAACAACAAATCTCCATCATTTAGCTTTCATTTCATCTTGGTGGTTATTTGTGATTATTATAATAACAAATGAAATATAGTTTTTTCCTTGTATAATTATAAGTTGCTGCTTCTTTATGGCTGGTGTTTTTTTAGTAGTAGTAGTAATAATAGTTTCTGGTTATAAAATTGAATACATTTTGACCAAAACATTTAAATGTATTTTGTAAGAGTTTTAATATTATTTTTACAGTATTAACTGAAATTGTCAACAGAATGTGAGGAAATAACAGTTTTCACAGGGTGTCAAAGACGTCTATGTACTGTGTTGCAGTGATATCTACTGCATGCTAATCTTTGTAACTTAAGAGATGACAGTGAGTTACTGTAGCATTGAGTCTAATCAGTCCAACATGAGAGAATGAAGAAGTAGCACCGCTGCCCCATCAGTTTATTCTAACCTCTTGTCAATTACGTTAAAGGTCCTGCTCAAGGTTAAAGTCATTAAAATGGAGCAGTAACCACACAATGATGGCTGACATTTGGACTGGTGACATTTCTATCGCCAAGTAAAGGGATGAATGTGATGCTGAACACTTCTAGACTGGTAAGAAATGAAGAGGGAGGAGGAGAGACTGTACGCTTTCTGGTGCCCCCTATTGTTTGGAGTAGGAGGTTGTGTTATCTTACAAGTTGCACCTATTTTTTAAGGACTTTTCCCCATATTTTAGTTTCTAGTATCACATAAAAGAAAATAAACTTTATGTAGTCAGACATAAAATGTACAGAAAGTTTTTGTTCCCAGCAAATGTTCCAACTGGCTGCCCTTGGATAAGATCACCTGTCTAGTGGCCACCAGTTTGAGGCCCATGATTTAGGGCCTTCCAGGACAAGAGGGGAACCTTAACTTGGATATGCAGTGAAATAGGCAGCCAGGGCACATGGCAGAGAACCATATGTGATATGAGCAGATTTTCTGGAAGAGGCAAAAACAATAGCAGAATCTGAAACATACTAAAGGTATCACAAGAGACTTAATCTTAGACAATAATCTAGACAGGACGTTATGAAAGCATGAATCAGAGTTTTAGAATGCTTCATACTTAACATAGAGCAGAGGCAGGCAATATTATGGAGGTGGGAAGAAGCACTTTTAACAAGTGCTTTAATGTGGGTTTCAAAAGAGAGAGCTGAATCAAAAGGCTTACTGAGGTTGTGAGCTACATGACAGGCTTTAATACACACCCTGTGTGTATTAGAGACTGGGTCTCTCACAACCAGAGCCTTAGGACCAGTAAGCACTACTTCAGTTTAATAAGCCAAAATGTTGTGAGCAACACAAGGTAGTGGATAACAGAGGAATTCTTTCAATCATAAGGAACAACTGCTGAAAAGAATAAGGGCACTACCCAGGATGTAGGTAGTATAGGTATATCAAAGGTGACCATAAAGAGAAGAATACGCCAGCATGGCCTCAGAGAACTGATGCAATCCACTGGTAAGCACCAATACCAGGTTACACCAAAAAGGCACATTAAAAGGCGGGTAGAGCTCTGCAAGAAAGTAATATGAACAGATTGACTCCAAAGTGATGCAACTGGCAAGAGGGTTGGATCCTTTCAGTAGGATCCTACCACTAGGAGTCCAAGAGAGCACAATTGGCTATGTGGCTGTCTGAGTGGACTAAGGAAGGCTTAGTTCCTCTCTTCTGTCCATCTGCAGTGTTGATGGCCATACACAGGGTTCTGCCAGTTCACATTCATAAAATTCAACAGTACATGCTCATCTCCATGCCCATTTGGCTGCCCTGTGACTTTATGTGAGCAGCAGTGTAAATGGATGGGGTGGTCGTTATATCCAGTCTCAGGGGAACCACATACCTGCTTTCACAGCCCCAGATGGATGGCTAAGCAGTAGCACTCATGGGCGGTGCCAGAATATTTTTTTTTACAGGGGTGATAAAACACATAAAGAGGGTTCTATACCTATAGGTGGTGGGGGCAATGTGTGAACAATAGGGGGTCTGGACCTTGTTAGTAATACCACTAACCTTTGATCTAGCTATATGCTGAAATCAGTGCGGGTGAGATTCAGTATTAAGTTTCAGTATTTCAGTACTGTACAAGAGCGGCACAGTAGCATAAGGGGTCACAGAAAGAAGGGCCTTTGTTTGATGCCCCGGGCGACCAGGACCTTTTCAATGTGGAGTTTGTATGTTCCCCCTGTGTCTGCGGGGGGCTTTCTCCGTGTGCTCCAGTTTTCTACCACAGTCCAAAGACATGCTGTCAGGAGAGTTGGAGATCCTAAACTGTTATGGACTGGTGAAATGTCCAGGGTGTTTCCTGTCTTCCACCCAGCAGGCCCTGGGATAGGCTCCAACACTCTCGATGACCCAGGAGGATAAGCGGTGTAGATGATGAGTGAGTGAGTAAGTGAGTATTCAAGCACACATAAGGCTTTACCCACATGTTATTGGGATTTTGGAAATGCCTGGTTTGGTGTGGACCCGTCAAACTTTTAGTCTTGAGTTTTTCTACCTGTACCCATATCTCTAAAAACTAAACAACTTTTGTGGTGGTCTGCAAAAAAAATCTCACTTGAAATGAACTGTTGTTCAGTTCACTGCTGGTGGGAATCATTTTTTACAAGTCGCCTCCAAATGAGGGAATTCTTGTTATGAAGTCTTGAAGCATTATTGCAGCAGTAGCACTGTTTCTGCTAATGCCAGTTTAAACTCATGACTGATAAAGCTAAACATTTCTGCGATAGTTTCGTTTTCAGCCACTCGCAACTTGCAGGAAAAGCATATGCCATGACTATACATACTGCATTGTTTAGTGTTAAGTCACATGCGTGGTGGAAAACATAACTAGAACAGCCTTGCTGTCATGTTTATGTGCCAGTGTTTATAGGAAAGGCGGTTAGTCCAAACACAGCAAAAACATGAGAACCGCAGATGTCACAAGTTTTCATTTCCATTTCTTCCATCTTTAGTTTTAAAAATTCCAAAATGAGCTAAAATTACCAACAGAAAGTGAAGCAATAACAGCTTTGACAGTTTGTCAAAAACATCTACTTAGGTGAGCATGCCAGTCATGGGCTCTCCTGTCTTGTAACAGCACTTTGTGAGTCAAGTGGTGACAGTAAGTCACTGACCGACATGGGAGGATAAAGAAGTAGCGCTGCCCCGACGGTGTATTCTGATGTCTTGTCAATCGTGTTGAAGGTTCTGCTCATTTAAGGGCAGGTAGCCAAAGAATGGGAAAGTAAACACCAACACCAACAGCTGAAGCTCTTGGCAAGTGACCATTATGACCACCGCTACATGCTCATACAAAACACAATAAAGCAAAACAAACATTAACATTAGCACTGCTTTCCACCACTGGATTTGCTCTGGGCGAGTCAAGGGATGAAGTTTATCTCTGAGTATGCAACATTCTTCTAGATTGGTAGGTAAACATATTCAGATGATAACTGTGTAGTCCCTTGTTTCTTACGATGGGGTGGATCCCACAACTTTCTGTTTGTCCCCTAATGCTCGGAGTATGAGTTACAGATTGCGTCATCTTACAGTTTGCTTCTTTAAAGCAGCTCCAGATGGCAGACATTTAAACCCTTGTTAATGTTCCTCACCCCCGCAGGCGATTAATAAAGTCTTTTTATGGCGGCTCAATGACAGCGAAGTAAACAGAGTGCAAAAACAAAACATCTTATTCTACCTGCATGGCTGCATCCATATCCATCCATATCCATATCCAACAGGTAAAAGACATTTTCAGACCTTTGATGACCTTCAGTACTTCATATCTATTTAAAGCCTTTATGAGTCTTTTTAAAGACCCACTGGGATCCAAAAAATGTTTCATTATTATTTTATACTGATGTGAATTGGTCTGCGTGTTTTAATAAAAAGAACACAATTAAATGTGCTGGAACTCAACTGACTGGTAAAACAACAAAAACAAAAGAAGATGAATGAGTTGCTTCTGAATTGCATTACAGGATGGAAAAAGGTCTAAGCACATCTGTATGAACATGTTAGTTGTTTGCCGGTGTTTATTCTCTAGTAGCGTTCTCAGTGTAGCGTTGGGCCACCATTACTAACACAACATGCCAGACATCTCTGCATGGAGTTGTAGAGGTTCCTAATGGTGTCCTGCGATAATCCACCCCATGCAGCCTGAATATCCTCACACAGTTCCTGCAGATTTTGCGCTAGGGGTAGAGGTGGAGTGACACCAGGCCTTCTGGATGTGTGTGACGTGAGAAAACTACGACGTGAGAAAGCGTTCATCATCATGGTGCTGAGCATGGTGCCTCAACACACGGATTCGTTGGTCATCTTTACCAAGACAAAAGCAGGACTCGTCACTGAAGATGACCAACCGCCATTCTGCATCATTCAATGACAGTCTGGCACAACACCATTACAGTCTTTGGTGAAGCTGACGCGGTGTTAAGGACAGTTGCCTTAATGGTCTGCGTGTGTGTAATTCCAGTGGTGTCCAACTACATCCGTCTGCCAGTGGTGCTGGCACTAACAGGATGACTCATGCAGGGCAACACTGTTAGCTAAAGTCTGCAATCGAGGCTGTAGGGTGAGTCAGGTCCAGCAATAAGGCCCTTCCTTGCTTACGTCACATGTGCAGCCATGCATGAAACTCGAGTCATTTATATATCTCACAATGTCAAACCTACCCACCAAGTTTCATTCCTGTCGGCTGATTCCTTCTGGGTGCAATTATTTATGCAACTATTTTTTTGATGAGTGTATAAACTCACAAACACATGGAGCAATTAAAATGTTCTTTGAATTCAAGATCTCCCTGGATTAATCCTCTCTCTCCCGCAATTCTCATTCATTAAGCAGCTCTCCATCAGGACTCCACCGCTAGCAGCATAAAAAAAGCTCAGCCATACAAAGCTACAGTCACCAATTAGCACAATATCATCCTAGAGCATTCTAGACTACTGGATTTGATCTACTGATCCGAGGCTATCTTTAGAAGTAACTGTGTTTACATAGTTAGAGTTGAATAAGGACAGTTCAGTACATAGAAATGACATCCACTGAACATCAAACACTGTTGTTCCAAATACAAATCCCGTGTTTGCAAATGAGGCAAGTCAAGCTATTTCATAAATCCTAGACTGTTGTGTAATACTCCTGACTCCACCCAAAGTGACACCCCCACAACTTACAAATACGGATAGAAAATGGGGCATGTAAAACTGCATCTGGGTATTTATCAACTCATACCTTCTATTCAGACATCAGAGAATAATTTATAATGATTGAATGATCCAACCCCCCAAATAATACCCCCTCTGTGGTGGTCCTGTGGGGCTCCTGACCATTGAAGAATAGGGTAAAAGGGAGCTAAAAACATATGCAAAGAAGAGATGGACTGCAATGTGTAATTGTAGAACTATAAAGTGCACCTAGATGGTAAGTAGAGCTGACAGAATGGACAATAAGTGTAGATACAAGGAGGTGTACCCAGTAGAGTGGTCACTGAGTGCATATTATATAACTATATTATAAATACTGTATAATGTGTAGTATAAAAGCAGCTAGCCTGTTTCTGTAAAACAATTCTTAAAAGTGAACTCAGTGCCCATGCTTACAAGCACACATGAAAGAATCCCTACAACAAATGAAGCAATACAAAGAGAGCCATTTTGCTTCCAAAGCATGGTCGAGCTCTCTAATGAGAAGCAGTTAAAGCTCCTCCAGTAGCCCAATAAATGCTGCAATTAATCCTCCCACATCTCAGAGGGAAAGCGAAGTAGCAAATTCATTACAACTCTAACTACATCTACAATCAGCTGGCAAAACAAGACACATGTCAGAGGCCCTTAAAATAACAAGGATAAGAAGATCGAATTGGATTGGTGGGTAATGCAGTTCCCTGGGCAAAATACAGCAATCGTTTCAATACCTTGGTAATGAGAGGTTTGAAGTGGTAGCTCACTGAGGACCCACTTCAGAGTTATGCTGTATCGAACCTCAGTTTCCAGGCATTGGATAGAATCTCCTGGAAGCACCACAGCACCTGACTGTAATAGTCTTCATTAACACATCCTTACTAATGCCTCTGTGGCACAAATCAAATATCTGATAAATGGTTATGACTAAGTAGAATTAAATATGAGGTTGGATTTCTGCCTTTTCAGATGTTTTCAGGTACTACTACATACTGCCACTGTCCAAATTCAGATTTCATGTCACCATTTCTTGAATAATATAAAACCAGTAAAGAGGCAGATGAATGTAGAAAAAATACAGTAGTCATGTGCAACTACACAAGTTACAAAGGATTCTAAATATACCTAACTGTATAAAATCTATCTATCTATCTATCTATCTATCTATCTATCTATATATATATATATATATATATATATATATATATATATATATATATATATATATATATATATANGCGCTCTCCTTGTCCAGGGACGCAGTCCTGAAGGAGAGCGCCTCTCTGCCAGAGGATGTGCCACGGATCCGAGGCTATGACTTTAATCAGGGGGTGGACCACAGAGCGCTGCTGCACTCCTACCTCACCACAGGCTTCCAGGCCAGTAGCTTTGCACTGGCCGTGCAGGAAATCAATAAGATGGTGAGCTCAAAGGACTTCTCATGTTTCCTGCCTCTCTGGTTCTTCAAGTCTGTTTCTGGCATATTTATGCATATTAATAATAATGTATAATATTCTGTATGTATATTATGTGTATATATTATGTATGTATATTATGTGCACGTATTATATATATATATATATATATATATATATATATATATATACACACATATTATTATAGCTGTTTCAGCTATAATAATATCACAAAAATTCAGGCACAACTTCGAAAATCCTATACACAGACAATTATATCAAAACATGTTTCCTTGAATAACTTCTTGTTATTGTGAAATTTATATAATAATATATGATAAATTATTGGGTAGTACGAAAAAAATGAAACACTGATTCCAAACTTTTGAACAGTAGAGTCCATCAAACCGAAGTAAAACATCTAGAACTGAAACTAGACCTCTTCAGATGTATTCGTTCATTCTGCAGTGATAAAGCCTGTCTAACCCTTCTTTTTCTTGATGTATGCTTTCCCAACACTGACACTACAGTCAGCCTCTGAGGTGTCTAAACACTTTCGTTCTGCACTTTCCAAAAGTTTTCCCATCCTCATACGATTTTTTCTTTCTTGGGTTGTTCGCAAAGTTCGAGATTTCTCAAAGGAGAAGAGCTGTCCATCAACCTCCAAGAAAATCAAGTCAAACAGGAACAAATGTAGCCCTAATCACCTCCTTTCTTCAGCGCAGCAGCAGAGAGACTTCAGACGGAGCGTGTGCGAGTGTGCGGCAGCAGTGATTCAGCTCTCAGCTTCAAAAGCAGAATGATGTAAGACCAAGTTCAAGATTTAAGCTTTGTGAGACCTGCATATAACTTTTTCAATGGGTGGTTACAGTACTAAAATGAGAATCAATGGAGGAGAAATTTGAATCCTACGTTAGCCAGGTCCCTCTAGACTTGAGTGAAATTTAAGTTGAAAGAGTGAAGCAATCATTTGCTTTCCTATCACACTCTACAGAAATAACAGGTCAAGACTGTCCACTATGCCCGTAACAGGAAGTGTTTCGTAGCCAGGAACCTGCAGTCTAAGTGCAATATAAAGTCTACTGGTTATCTGATCAAGTATAAACAAAATACTCTGTCGGACATCACGTTCTGTACTTTCACCAGCTAATAATGCTTCAAAAGCAGTTACAGAACATTGCTGGCCTTGATTCCAGGAAGTTGCTGTGCTGTTGCATGTTCTTTTACACTCATCGTCAAATAAATCGCTGCTTCCAGAAGAAATCAACCAACAGGACTGAAACTTGGAGGGTAGGCTCAACATCATGAGACATGCTAATGATTCAAGTTTCACACTTAGCTACGCATGTGACGAAAGCAAGGATCGGCCTTATCACTGTACGTGACTGACCCAACGACCCCACGATAGCAGACATTCAGCAAGCAGTGATGCCCCCCATGACTCATCCTGTTAGTGCCAACACCATTGGCAGACGACTGCACAGCGCAGCACTACATGCACGCGGACCATTACGAAGACCACCCTTAACACCACGTCAACATCACCAAACACTGCAATGATGTAGTACCAGACTGTCATGGAGTGACTCAGAGTGGCAGCAGGTCATCTTCAGTGACAAGTCTCGCTTTTGTCTTGTTGGAGACGACCAACGAATCCATGTGTGGAGGCACCATGGTCGGTGCCCCGCTGCAGTTTGATAAATTTCTCCGTACTTAAGTATTGTGTATAGTAGCGTTGGTCAGAAAGCCATTTTCTTTATTCCCAGCATTGCTCTTCATTGACAGAAGATGAAATGGGATATGTATGCACTGAATTTGCAGGAAGAGGTCACTACTAACCACAGATTTCACTCACCACAAGGTGGAATTCACTGTTGCAGCTACCTCCAATAGTTGTCCAACCCCAGATGTTTTGTCACAGCAGCAGATATCCACGGTATGTGGTACCTCAGCATCTTGAGAAGATACTGGTAGTGTTAAGGCTGATGAACCTCAGTCTAAAAGCATTATAATCTAGCAGGAGAATAGTCTCATCCAAGGGCATCTGTGGGAAACAACACAAAATTCTGGAGCCTGATTCTGGCCTTTATCCCACACTGTATTACAGCAAAAGTGTACATGCTGTTTTTGTGTAGTTTGCATGATCTTGATCATCAGGAGACATGATTCTTGGAACAAGGGCACATGACTGTAGTAATGCAAAGAAAATACACTTAGGCACACACTTAGGAACACGAGTGCTTAACTGTGTGCAGCTGTACTTCTTAGTGTTGTTCTGGGAAAGAGCCAGTCTATCTAATCCAAGTACACCTACACTAACAAGCAGTAGAGTGCAATAAACATGGGCTCAAAGCAGTCATCGATCTGATTGTCTGTGGACAGCAAAATATACCCATTGGGGACCACATGAATGAGCATAGTAATTGTCAGACGCTTTCGAAATATTGTGCAGAGGGAGATGAGCTGCTGAAACAGTATACTGAAAACGCAGCAGCTAATGCAACATACTGTAGTCATCACATTCAGGGATATGTTAATGCTGGGAATGTCAGTAGAAAAGAATGGGCCATTCAGGCACGCATCTCAGCATAGTACCCTGCTGTGGTCTATATTCTACCTCGCCACTGAGCATCTCACTAAGATTCTTGTCATTCCCAACACCCTAAACACTGTTCAAGAAAGACTGAACTCCATTGCATCCTCACCAAAGTGCTTACAGTGCTTATTGAGCAACAAAAGCAGCAAGGAATGCATCCAAACGTTCTCTAATACCCCCTGGTCTCAGCATGATCTGGGCCTTTCTGCTGAAAACTATGATGTGTTAATGGCCTTAGTTGAGCTGAAAACAGATAGAGATGCCAAATGCAGTTCTAATGCATCCTCGGTCACTAAAGCTATGGAGTCATTTCAATTCAACATCTGTTTAGTTGTTACCAGGAGCTGCTTCACTATCTAATGCCACTGAGCAATGGCCTACAGAACCCCAACTACTATTATCGATAGCCACTCAGGTGGCTGCAGATATCGTGACAGTTCCTGAGAGCAAACAAAACAATTCCATGTGCAGTGAAATGTGGGAGAAAGCATGCTTTATGGCCGCAAGTGTCGAAGTCACTTGATCATTGCCTCACAAAGCCATAACACAAACCCAAAGGTCTAACACACCTGCAGCAAACCCACAAGGGTACAGGACAACAAACATTGTCTTGTCCTTCCATGTTTATCTGATCCCAGAGGTAAGGGACAGAGTTTGCGATGCACTGCCACGTCCTAAAGCCCAGTACCTTCTAGCCAACAAATTGTCACTCTTGACGGACAGTTTATGGCAAGGAATAAAGAAAGAGTATGGTGAGTTGATGCCCAATGTTGACACTGCAGATGTGGAGCTTGAACTGTGGAGGCAGCACAGCATGGATACACCTGCCATTAGTGACATCTGCCAGGTTTAGAGAATGTCTGCAGACTTCAACCCAAATATAAACACTGTCATGAAGATTCTGCTAAAAATGCCTGTATCCACTGCCAGAGTTCTGCTGTTTACATCACTTGAAGACATACCTCAGGAATACGATGACTGACAAACGGCTGAGTGGACTTAGCAATGATGAACATCCATCATGATGTTGGGACTGATGCAGGGGCCGCTCTGCAAGAGTTTGATGCAACTGGGAGATGGAGAATGAGCTTCAAATAGGTCGGAATACTATTTAATTGTATTGTCTTCAACTTTCAACCTTCAACTTGATTGACACTAGTTTAAAATATGCCCGCAGGGCAGCACTATTTCATTTACTCATGTTTGACTGATTTTACTTAATTCTACAGTGTCTCACTACTATCAGTTGAGTTACAAAGTGGTATAATGAGACAGGATGGGCTGGGGCTGGGGCTAGCTGATTAGCATGCTAACTTTGTATATACTGTATCTCGGGCAACATAATGCACAAGCGTCTTTGACATACCGTTAAAATGGGAATTTTTTTACCTTCCGTTGCTAGTTTCAGCCCCACATTGCCCAAAAAAGACCTTGAAGTGCACCGAAAGGCGTCAATCCCCTATTGCAGTCTCCTTTGGAGACATGCGTTCGAAATTCCACTTCTGACACCAATGTGGCATCAGTCAGACAAAGCATCAGGTGAAGCCATTTTTTATCTGCCCTGATTATCTGTCCCTACAATACAATACAGTATAGCAGAGTGAATTGGTTCACCTCTATGCAATGGTTTACTGCCAATCCAATCAGTTTTTGGGAAAATGCTTTTCAGACTGTAAATCAGCCTTTGTGTCTAACATTGCTAACTAGTTTAACTTTGATGTGATATTAAACTACAGGCACTGTTAGCGAGCCAGGTGCACATGTGTGCTTTTGGCATATTTACCAAGAGTTAGTAAACCAGTAACAGTTCCAATTACATGGAACAGACAGACTGTATGAACAAATGCTTGAGTTATCTTCTTCAGTTATGACAGCTGTAGATTATCTGGATGCATAAATGCTACTTCAGATTTAACCAAATAAATAACAGCACGTAACCTAGACTACTTGTTGAGATATGTCTAAAATGAAGCACATGTATATACTGAGTTTAAACATCATGAAGCAGCAGAAATGAACCAGCCAGTACTTTCAGGCTGGTAAAAGGAGACAAGGAGGACCATTTGATTTCTCACCACTGTGTATCACATTTAACAGTTAAATGGGTTTCACAAAGATTTTATTGCAAAACAGTTTTCACATCTATCAGATTACAGCACTGGAGCTCAGCTCTGTTTGCTGCTGAGGCAAATCAAAGATGCTAAAAGCTCCACTCTTGTTTCCCAAGGCCAATTTTAACAACTGCTGAATCAACACATACCAGTAAACATTATGTTCATTGGTTATATATTATTTATTTATTATTTTATACTTTTTTTATTATTAATGGTAGCCAGACTCGGTCTAGACCACAAAATATATTTGGCAAGAACAATGGCCAAGACCAACACAAGTCCAAGTGCAAGGATTCCTGAATTCACTTGAAGACAAATCCAAGATGTTAGCAAACCTTTTGAGACTGGACTACAGCCCTAAATAGCTAAATTTGTCCTGAATCAGAGCATCCCGATTCTGCACTATTGGGTTACCACCCTCTCATGCGTATGACATTGAAATTTAGTCCTGCATAGCAAGGCGTTTTGGTAGAACCATCTGGGTAAACCAATTTGCTACAGCACCACAGTGAGGCAGGCATGTGCTGCAGCTATAGTTGGTTAAGATTACCAAAGACAGAAGCTTGCTGATTGTGGGTGAAGCAGCTAAATAATGACCTTTCCCTGAATTTGCATTTGAGCCTTTGTTTTTTCTTCCAATAGACATGTCAACATAATAAGTTTATTTTCAGGGACCCCTGCAGAGCTTTGATTCTGAGACATTCAGGGGGTCCAAGAGATTAATTAAATGGTCCCAGCCCCCCAGGACCTTCTATATTTCACATCTTGGTTTAGCTGCATCACAAACCACATACTACTGCACCAAATAGTATGTCAGTAATAGAACACTGTGGTTGGCAGTACATTCATTAGTATGTATAGTGCAATGGTATGTGGTCTGAGACACAGCCAGTGATTTCTCCAATATGTATATAACTCATTTCCAGGCTTGAACGTAATAACATGTGGCTTAAAAGACTCATGTATGCTTGAACTGCCATCATCCTCACTTTTCCTCATACACATACACACATCACAGTTCACAGTTCATTAATAATGCATTATAATTGCTTTGACAGGCTGACACTCAGTATCCACAATACACTCGATAAACTTCTTCCCATAGAGGCTGTTCCAAACGACCCACAGCAAACATTCATCCCATGACAGCTGACAACCAGAAAACCTGCAGAATCAGTGTACACAAACCCAACACGCTGTCACAGCACATCCACAGATTACACACGAGGGAGCGGACTTATGATTAAATGACCTTTGCTTGGGTTGAAAAGAAGCCATTCGGTTTCCCACTAATGCATTGAATGAATATGGAGAAGGAGAGAGACCCAAGTTAATATTCAACTTAGATGTGAGTTTGTACTGAAGTGCTTTGAAAAGCTACTGCCTTGAAATGCTGGAGACAAAACAAGCTGACATGATGTTTTAATTTCACTCGTCTCTCCCATCTTAGAGGCATCACTTACTATATATCTATCTATCTCAATATATCTATCAGTATCATGTAAATATACTGTACACTCATCATCAATAGAATAGATGCACCCAGAAGGAAGCATCGGATTGCAATGCTATTCGGAAGAAACATAAAGATCACCAGGAACAATAAATAATGAATGAATTTTGACTGATATGGGAAATATTTAGTTGTGTCTCTCAGCATGGTGTCGGGCCTCCATGTTTGCTAACGCAACATGCCAGACGTCTTGCATGGAGTTGTAGAGGTTCCCAAAGGTGCCTTGTGTCACTCGTCACTGAGGATAACCTGCTGCCTTTCTGAGTCACTCCATGACAGTCTGGCATGACACCATTGCAGTCTTTTGCAACATTGATGTGGTGTTAAGGGCAGTCATTTTAATAGTGCGTGCATTTAGTCCTGCATTGTGCTGCCGTCTGCCAATGGTGCTGGCACTAACAGGATGACTCATGAAGTTCATCACTGCTCACTGAATGTCCGCAGTTGTGGCTGTTGGGTCACTCTGTGCATGCCAGACAATTTGTTGGTTCTCTCTTTCCGTGTTTTTTGTAGGTCTACCAGATTCTTCATGTTGCTGGTGTGTGCCAACAGCATGCTATGGTAGTTTTTGCACAATCAGTATGGCATGCAGTATGTCAATAAGACCATTTCCCTCCCCGAGCCCTACGATGCAACCCCTCTCCAACTGCCTGAATTGCTTTCTAACTCTTCTCTGAGGCATACTGTGCTTGCAAAGGATGCTACCAACACAACAGCATGGGTCACAATGGAAAGCATGCGCAACAGGAAGACCTTATCCAGTCAGTCAGGTACAGCAATAAGGCCAGTCTTTGCTTACGTCACATATGCGGCTGAGCACGAAACTTGAATCATTCGCATGTCACACGATGTCAAACCTACCCACCAAGTTACATTCCTGTCGGTTCCTGTCCTTGGCTATGGTTTTATTCTTTCATTGCAGTTTTAAATGGTACCACAGCACTATTCAGACTGATATGAAGCCTTTAAAATCTAAGCCAGAACAGCTCTGCGAGAACAAGTATGGTTTTGAAAGAAAAGGCATTTTGTGGTTCAATGTCGCTTAAAAATGTGTGAATCCATCTAGTGTTGAAAACCAATTTTTGAATGCAATTTACATCTCCCTAGCAAGAACCACAAGGTTAAAATCATTATGTGACTGAAATTGATGAGTATAAGGGAGATATTATACTGTTATGTCAAGGAGACTAATACTTTCACTACGATTATGAAAGAAAAGGGTAAAATCATTAGGCATGTTCCTGGTCCACGATGGCACTAGACAAATTAAACTGACAAGCATTTAAAATTCACTTCAATGGCCATCGACACGGTTTGCATTAGCATATGTAACATGTGAGCATATTAGCATATGCTATGCATGAGTTTATTAGCATGCATTATCTAAACAGCCAGAACTGGAGCACTGAGGGTCAGAGCTTTATGCAAATAGATGCAAAATAATATCGCTTACTGCCTTTGCGACAAACAAAGGACTATGTTCGTGTTTGTCAGACAATTAATCATTGCATGATTCTCAAAAAAAATAAATGTCAAAGGTCTGCTCTGAAATAACAACGGAATATGACTTAGAATCATTAGTCTACATGGATGAGCTGAACCCTGTTGATCAGGTATACAAACAAAGTGCAGAGCAGGCCACTTCACAGATGGAAAAATGTAGCATGGAATTTTGTATGTAGTGAAACCATTTCAGGTAGGACAGGTTTGGGGCAGCTTTGATCACAGTAGCTCCATTTGTGAACTTAAACTTTCATATACTTGCCATATATATGCCACCTTTGACCATCTATATCAGTATAAGCTTGTCGGATATCCCATTCCAAAACCATGGGGGTTAATATGGAGTTTGTGGCTATAACAGAAGGTTTTGGAATGTGTCTCTGGGCATTTGTGCCCATTTAGTCCAAAGACCACTTGTGAGCTCAGACACTGCCGTTGCACGAAAAGGCCTGGCTCAAAACATTAGGGTTCATTTCAAAGATGTTCAATGGGGTTGACATCAAGCCTTTGAAAATCCTCACAGGGAACATAAAACCACTTGCGCTTGCACACAGAGGAATTTGTCTTCTTTGTTTAACCCATCGTTGAAGGGAAACACCCGCATACACTAAGGGGCAGGGAGCATAGTTGCCTAAAGCAGTGGGCAGCCTTATCCATGGCACTCAAGGAGCAGTCAGGGATTGGGTGCCTTGCTCAAGGGCACTTTGGTCACGCCCTGACGGTTCAGGGGATCAAACCGTCAATCTTCCAGTCACAAGGCCGGTTCCCTAACCTCCAGGCCACAACTGCACCATAGCCATAACATGACGTGAGACCCAGGAACGGGATAGGGGCTCCTGCCAACTGTCCTGCACTTGTCACCTCACAGCAAGAAGGGCCTGGGTTTGATTCCCAGCCGGGGCGTCCAGGCATTCGGGAATCCGGGGTCCTTGCTGTGTGAAGTTTCTATGTTCTCCCTGTGTTTGTGTGGGTTTTCTTCTCACAGTCCAAAGACATGCAGTCAGGTGAATTGGAGATGATAAATTGGCCCTAGGTGTGCGTGTGTGTGTCTGTGTGTGTATGAGACAGTGTGTGTCCGCCCTGCAATGGTTTGGTGGCCTGTCCAGGGTGTTTTCTGCCTTCTGCCCATTGAATGCTGGTATAGGCACCAGCATCCCACCACCCCCCCTACGACCCAGAAGCATAAAGCGATTTATGTGACCATTTTCACAACTCCGCCAAACTTCCAGACTGCCTTATCTGTGATTCATCACTGCAGAGAACATGTTTTCACTGCTCCAGAGTCCAGTGATCACATGGCTTACACAAATCCAGTCAACACTTGGCACTGGGCATAGTGATCCTAGGGTTATGTGCAGCTGCCTGGCCATGGAAACCCATTTCATGAAGCTCCCACTGCACAGTTCTTGTGCTGTTGTTGCTTCCAGAGCCAGTTTGGAACTCTGTAATAAGTGATGCAACAAAGAATGCTCGAGGCACTTCCGCACTCTGCATCAGAGTTTTAGCGACTAGCGAGCCAGTTATATTTTTATCTTGCTTATGAAGGAAGTGGTAACATTTTGTATTCATGTCACTATATCACGTCACAATATAGTATATCAGTATATCAGTATATCGTCGCTGTCCAATGAAAAACATGTATCTCCATTTTTGTCCATTTTGACTTTTATGCATCATTTGAAAACAGCAGCTGCCATTTACACTGTGTGAGAATTGCATGATGAACGGACCAACAGAAATGGCCCAAAAGTGCTTGGAAAGACGTCTGGTTCCATTGACTTACATTAAAATTGACTGAGGTTTTTGGCCTCTCCTGTAAAGTTGCCATTTTGGAGATACTTGTTTTTCTTTGGACAGCGACGATATGCTACAAACAAAGTTCACATTTTCATTTATAGCTGAGATGTGTAGGTTTCTGGTATGAAAACATGATTCGTTTTGCTCAAATTTCCTTAAAACCATTTTGCAAATAATCCTCAAGATCTCTCCAACTTGCTTCAGTGGATGCATTCAGTGAGCTTGATGTTGTGTGTATTGGAGTCTTTCTGTAGACATTAAAACACGCACATCAAGCATGCTCCAAACCTTAATTAATTCCACTTAAACAGGCTATCTCTGCCATCTAGATGACCCAGCGAGACCTGTAAGGACTAAATGCTTGCATGCTGCTCAAAGATAATGAATTCATTAAACACTAACGACATTTTTAAAGCAGCCTGATCATATCCGAGATAGGGACCACAAATCAGAGACAGAGCGGGTAAGAGAATGGCTTATCTCTCAGGAAGGCTCAAAATCAGGAAGATCCATCAGACTGCAGTGCTTTCTACCCCAACCTCTCACCTCCAACCTGAGCAGGGAAAATAAAGATCATTTGATCCTCATCATCTATACATCGATTAAGCAAAGCTGAGTTTATCTGCTTCAGATTCTCTCTCTCCTTTGCTTGCTTGGCTCTGGAGTCTGCTGAGCAGACTAGTCAAATATCACATTTCCCACATCCCCTAGCCATCGGCCATCGTCGCTTGTGATGGAGTGGGTTCTTAGGCTTAGTGGAGAGTTACTTTCCCATGTTGACTGATTTTGCAAGAAATACACTGATGAAAAGGATATCGCAGCAAGGGAAACCCTCTTAATTCTAACCAATGTGTCTAATATTAATTAACATTAATTAACATTAAGAGATTATGAGAATATATTGAGACTCTTCATCCTATTTTTAGATGTGATTCCTCATAAAATATTTAAGATCTCATCCAATTAAATTGCTTAATGCCATTGGAAGATTATTTCAAGAAAACTCAAATAGAGAAATTAGATATAGTGACTCGATTTAAGATAATTCTGCTTGCTATGATACACTCATAGAATAGTTGCCCAAATAGTTGCACCCAAAAATGAATTCAACTGACAGGAATGAACCGGCCGTCAAAACTTAGTGGGTAGGTTTGACATTGTGAGCCATGCAATGATTAAAGTTTTTAATGCTCAGCTGTGCATGTGACGTAAGCAAGGACGGGCCTTATCACTGTACCTGACGGACCCAAAACCACGGCATTCAGGCAGCAGTGATACCCTCTCTGAGCCATGCTGTTAGCGCCAGCACCACTGGCAGAAGGCTACACAATGCAGGACTACTTGCACACAGGGATGACTGCCTTAACACAACGTCAACCTCATCAAAGACTGCAGTGGTGTCGTGCCAGACTATCATTGAGGTGATTTGGAATGGCAGCGGGTTATCTTCCGTGATGAGTCCTGTTTTTGTCTTGTTGGAGACAACCAACGAATCCGTGTGTGGAGGCACCGTGGTCAGTACCAAGATGAATAGTTTGTTGTCATGAGTCACACGTCCAGAAGGCCTCACTCCACCCCTACCGCAAAATCTGCAGGAACTGTGTGAGAATGTTCAAGCTGCATGGGATGGATTATCACAGGACACCATTAGGAACCTCTACTAACTCCATGCCGAGATGTCTGACATGTTGCATTAGCAAACATGGTGACCCAACACCATACTGAGAGACACTACTTCTGTAGCGTCTATTCAAATTATCATAAGCACAAAACTAAACAAAACTGAAGGAGAACAGTTTCCATTAGGAAGAACACAGCTCTGTGCAACAGGTCAAAACAAAAGTGTGTACTGTGCCCTGATTGGTGGGCTCACTTTGCATTCATTTGTCATATTGTCATAAAGATACACAAAAAAGCTACTTAAGTACAGCAACCAACTACATTTACTGAGTTACTGTCCACCTCTGCTAATTGCACAATTCCATATGTCTCTTTACTGCATGCAGGTTTGCAAAATGTTGGTATTAGCTTCATCCATTTACTGCCTTTTAATATTTTGTATAGGTACAAACACTCAATCCTTTCACCATCACAAAACTTGAAAAGTAATGAAACGTGATAGATTAAAGCAGTCCCACAACCGGGAATGGATAGCTTCCACACATGCAGTGGACAACACCAGGCTTCCGAGCTTGAAAACAGCTTTCAGACTTTAACAAATGTGCCAAATTTGCAGAAAAAGTGATCCTAACACTCTAATTGTCCAGCTTAACAACAGTCTAACTTGACGTCTTCCTAAAAATCATCATCATCTAAGTTGGTAGTAACTTCAGGCTCCTGCAGATGGCACTGAACGAGGCTGAGGGCTACAAATGCAAAGCAGATGTTAATGATTGATAAAAAGGAGGCCGAATGCCATAGTGCGAAGGAAGTAGCTGAATTTGCAGGTGTATGGAAGCGTACAGTCATACAGGTCTACCAGCAATGGCTAAAATCCCAGCTTACAGGAAATTCTCCTCAGAGAATTTGGCATCCGCCAAACCTGACCCAACTGCACAATTCTTTGATGCAAGAGAAGCTGAATACTGATCTTGCCTACATCACAGCTGTTATTCGTGCTCCTGGAGGTATTGCACACTATTAGGTGTGTCTCAGTTACAGGTGACTAATTTTTGTCCAGTGAGCTTTTACTGTATATACACTTCCCAGCAGAAACAAAAAAATCAACAGAACAATTCCTCATCTCTCAGAGAAAACCCCTTCATTTCATAAAGTATCAAAGGGCCAAGCTGAAAGCACTTCAGAGAGAATCTCTCAGGAATGATTGTGCTTCCCAGCATGCACACACAAGCACACACAACTTAGGAATCAGCACAGTGCTCAGGAGCTGAGCGAATATTCTTTCCTCTGTCTTTTTATATTTTGAAGCGCTGCCTGCAAGGTACTGGTGAAGAGTCGCAATGTCAGAAGTCAGAGGAAAACAAGTGACAGAAGTCACCTCTTCAACTTGAGAGGTATATAGAAGAGTTTAGGGTGACTATAAGGGCATATAGCTGAAGCCATATCCTACAATGACTCCATACTGAGGAGAGAAATTTTTTTGACGTTTGTTAGAAGAATCTAGGCACAACACCTGCAGACTCTTCAAGCTAAGTTTCAAGCAAACTTTTCCAGATGGTGCCAAGCACATTTTCACCATAAATGTCATGAAAAAACTGTTGACAGTAAAGAGAAAACACTGCACGTAAGAAAATAGTTTCAGTCCATAATACTTCACCAAGGGCATAAAAAATGAATGATTCTGGAATGGAATTTCTGTAAACAGAGAATAAATAAAGAACGAGAATGAAACATATTCATAACCCATTAATGAAAATACCTGAGAATAAAAGCTATAGACTCCTGCCAAACTTTGGCTCAAAGGAAAGCGTCTACCACAGGGAAATCATCTGCGCTGTCATTTGTTTTAAATTAACCGTTTAAAAGAGGTTTCAAAAGAAGGTCCAAAATCTCGTACAAAAGAAAGAACTATCACTATGCTTGCAGGACTAGTTTCGAGGACAGGTCTGGGTTTCAGCTAAATTGCAGCATCAGTCATGTTTAACCAATACCAGTACTGCTTAGTTTAGCTTTAGCTTTTTCTTTGTCCCAAAGACCATTCCAAAATCGCCAGCCCAGCTCCTGAGGAATTTCATGCTTGAGTTCCAGTCAGGTAATTTGAGCTGGATTTGTTTCACCAGATGAGTTTGTGTAATGTAATGTGTAGAGACTGATTATCAGGTTTGTCTGGGATAAGATTTCTCAGTCATTTCCCCGAATTCCCAAAAATAGCCCAGATTGAAAGGTTATCAGCAGATGTTCACAACAGAGATACCCACCAGAACACACAACACATTGCGCAGTTGTATGTAGTAGCAGGTTCTATTTTTCCATTAGCATGAAATGGATTAGAACAGTATTACTACACTCATCATCAAAAGAATAGTTGCACAAATAGTTGCATCCAGAAGGAATCAACCAACAGGAGGAAGTTTGACATGCGAACGTGAGAGATGTGAATGATTCAAGTCAACGTCACCAAATACTGCAATGGTATCGTCCCATGTTGTCATGGACTGACTCAGCATGGCAGCTGGTCATCTTCAGTGACCAGTCCAGCTTTTGTCTTGGTGGAGAAGACCAACAAATCCATGTGTGGAGGTAAAATCAACGGTTTGTTGTTGCGCGTCACACATCCAGAATACCTGGTGTCACTCCACCTCCACCCCTACCGCAAAATCTGCAAGAACTGTGTGAGAATATTCAAGATACATGGGATGGATTATCACAGGACACCATTAGGAACTTCTACATCTACATGCCGAGACGTCTGGCATGTTGCATTAGCAAACATGCCGACCCAATGCCATACTGAGAGACACTACCTCTGTATGTGTAGCTCAATAAATATTGCCCATATTAGTCTAAAGTTATCATATTTATAGTTCCTGGTAACCTTTATCTTCCTTCCCAATAACATTGCAATCTAACACTTCCTTCTGGGTGCAACTATTCTTTTGATGATGAGTGTATATTATTAAGCTCCAGATCAGCCAATTACAGAGAGCTATTTACTGCACAGTTATAACTGTAATGTTCTATTTTAAATTCCAATAATTCTGTGAGCAGGAGTAATATACAATCACTGTACAGTGATTATCTGTAATTAAATTATGTAACGATTTTTTTTTTAGAACTTTCATTCTTGATGTTCTACAGCTTTTTCAGTCACTTTCTATTCTTCTGCAGCTCTGTTTATCATTCTAGACATGTCTAATATTAGTTCAATTCCATTTACAGCTTCTTAGTGTTGTTTTAATCATCAGAAAGCTGTAAAAAAAAAAAAAAAAAAAGAACAGGGCAACCATATAACAATCACGTCTGCAGTAATTCTGTTACACTAATTCCAAACCTGTCATAGTTTATATACAGAAAGAGTGAGTAAAAGTGAGAGACAGAGATAGAAAGATAAATAAAGGAGAAAGAGACTGTCAGAGATGCAGAGAGACACAAAAAAGAAGAAGAGAGGGTGAGTGAGTAAGTGAGAGAGAGACAGACAGAGAGAGAAGACAAAGATAGCAAGGGGTGAGAGATAGAAAGAAAGACAGAAAGAAAATGAGAGAGAGAGAAAGAGCCACACACAGTAAAAACAGAGACAAAAGAGAAAGAGGGAATGGGAGAGAGAGAGAGAGAATGACAGAGGGAGAAAGAGAGAGAGACACTGAGAGAGAGATAGTAGACAGACAGAGAGGGGAACAGTGTGTAAGACAGTGAGAGAGAGAGAGAGACAGACATACAGAAAGAAAGAGATACAGACAGAGACAGGAAGACAGAGACAGAGAACAAGCAAGGTGTGAGAGTGAGTAATAAAGAGGAATAAAGAAAAAGAAAGAGAGAGAGAGAAAGAGAAAGAGGGAGAGAAACGAGGGAAAGCCAGAGAATGAGAGAGTGAGAAAAAGACAGAGAGAGAGAGAGAGAGAGAGAGAGAGAGCAAGATAGAAAGAGAAACAGGCAGAGAGAGAGTATGTGGGAGAGCGAGAGAGCAAGAGAGAGACAGACTAAAACACCTGGGGGGTGGGGGTGGGTGGTGAGGAGAGATGACCAGCAGGCAGCAGTTAAGCGGAGATAAGGCCTCTCTCTCTCTACCTCTCTCTCTCGCGGCTCAACAGCCTCCTCTGGCATTTCACCATTCCCTCATTAAATCAAAACGCACTGCTGTATTAATGGCCTGTCAGCACAGTTAACATTTATTTCAGGTGAATTCATTCAAACCGAGGGGTTTTTACAAATGGCACCGCTACCACCGAACGCGGTGTGAAAAATTAGCCTTGTGTCCCCCCCCCCCCCCTCCAATGAATTTCAATAAGCAACACGTACAGCCTGCACCTTTGCACCGAGGAGTATGAAAAATGGCTACATTTAAGGTTTTCAGGAGCATTCCTGCATGATGCTGGCTCTTTTGTTCGAGGCCACAGGCAATGTGACGAAAAGTTAATACGGGAAGATGCATATGGTGTATTAATGTCCAGGCCAAATTCTACTTGCATGCAAGTGAGTGACAGTCACTATAGTGGTTAATAGCTGTCTCAACAGTCAATGCATCATAGAGGCCCTTCAATATGACAGAAGCAAAGTATGTCGGAAAGGGTGAAGGAGAGCAATTGTATTCCGAATATGAAGAGAAGCAAAAACTACATCAGGATTATTAGCAAAACTGCTGCATGAGTGGATGATGATAATCCTGGCAATAGAGTTTAGCGTATATGCAGGCAGTCTCCCACGCTGCCTCTCTGTTCAGTGAAGACTGTAAAGTGCAGGTCCCTCAGCCATATTTATGAGGCTGTGCGTTTCTTCATTTCGTGAATACCCAAGTCGTTCTGCATTGGCACTTTCTGATGGGAGGTGCAGAGTGCTGACAACAGTTTAAATTGATTTTAGGAGCAGGGAGACAATCCATTTCCTCATAGCTGATAGTAAAGGACGAGGGCGGGGGGTGAGGGGGTTTGTGGGNTCTTCATTTCGTGAATACCCAAGTCGTTCTGCATTGGCACTTTCTGATGGGAGGTGCAGAGTGCTGACAACAGTTTAAATTGATTTTAGGAGCAGGGAGACAATCCATTTCCTCATAGCTGATAGTAAAGGACGAGGGCGGGGGGTGAGGGGGTTGTGGGCATTCAGGGGTTGACAGCACTTTCCCATTTCCAAAGACAAACATGCTCATAAAACGGTATTTTCAGCTGCTGATGCACAGTAATGATAAAATTGCAGTGCAGGATTGACTCAAAATCACATATCAAACCTTTCACGGGGCGGCAGATGAGACAGGCTGCGCTCGCTGAGAGATGTTCCGCAGGAGAAAATAAACACGGGATCTGAGAGGATTAATTAATTTATGACGTTATCGAGTCTTAGGGCCTCCTTCCTTCCTCACTTCAAAACAAAGCTTGACTTTGTTTCTCGCTGGTAATTAGAGCAGCACTCTTGTGATTTTTTGTGCTTCTCGAGTCCTGCATCAACTGTTTCATTTGCTTGCTTGCTTTCCACTCCTGCATTTTACTGGTTTATTCAGATCTTGGTCCCGCCTGAGACCGCCGTGTCTTCGTTCATTGCATGATTAGTTGTTTTCCCAAAGAGCATTATTAAAAAGTAACTTCCTTGGAATGGATACACTTTGGAAATTTCTGACTGAAAACAGGCTCACCTACGATTCACTTGAAGGCCTTGGAAAAAGAGACATCAGCTTTACTTCAGCGTCCTGCCATATACATCTGTAAAGCGTCCAGTGCATTCCCCTTAAAGACCACCCCAAATGCCACCCAGAAGTTTCAGCCATGTCATTGGCTTCCACCTTGCTGTGGGATGGGTGTTTGAGCCTTTAAGAGCAGAGAGAAGACATGTGCTTTCTTATTGTGAACACGTGTCTGGCTTTACCTTTAATAGGAGAGGGTAGTATCGGCAGAACCCCCAACTCTTTTATTTAAACCCCCAAAACCAGCTCCTGGGGGGAATGGGGAAATCTGACATAATCGCTCACCAATTTTTTGTTATTTATTCATTATTTTGCTTATCATTTCTATCTTTGGCGTATCTGTACAATCAAACTCATATCTGGTAAGAGTGCATGTAAGCTTGAGTTTGCATGCACTGTATAACAATGATTGATTTGCTTTTGAAACTGTCATCAGGGTCATCTATAATACTGTAATAACAATAATAAGAAAATTAGCAACAATACAAATCATTTGTGCACATGGTCAATCCAGTACAAAAGTGGATGTACTTATTTTACACTTATTTTAAGACCTCGAAATATTATTTATTTTATGAATGTAATCACACTACACAATCAACAACATCTTATCAATGCCTGAATTAGGACATGCTTCATGCAAATCATATGTAAATGAGGTACAGGTAGGCTGGTGCTTGATGTCTTGCACCGAAGCCCTCAAATATTTACTTTAACGTTGTGATGAAATGTGATTTTTATGTGATGAGTCAACGTTGACTAATCGCTAATGATGTCATGAATTAAAAGTCGAGGAGTAGGGAATACTTTGCAACAAGCGACTTTAAAAATCAGGCTTTAATCCAGGACAAAGCCAAACTCCAAAATACTGAAATACAGTTCCCAGAATCTCACAAATTTTGTCCCACCTAGGGGGTAACGGTCTGGAGAGTCAGGGAAATGTAAACGGTCGTATCTCGGCATAAGAGTAACTGACTTCAAACAAGATAAGAAGGCTTTATGCCCCCTCTGACATTGTACATGACTTCATATTGTAATCTTTGGTAAACTGGAGATATCAATGTTCAATATCTGATTTTGAAGCACCGTAGACTGGCGGACAAATGTTAGAGCGAAGCCAACCTCCACAGGTCAGTAGAGCATGATGTGCCCTTTGCAACAATTGCATTGCCTTCAGGAAGATGCAAACCCTGGAAACACCAGGCTCTTCACCTGTTGTCTTCTCTTAGGCGTCCATGTTGTTGGTGTCACAATCACATGATCAGCAACTAGTCAACATCAAGCTTAAAGCTTCATCACTGAACAGCAAACTAGTGACAAGTCGACTAATCAACTAGACTGCAAGTTTCCAAACTTCCAGTAGAAATTCTCTGTTCATTTCCCTGAGCCATAACTGAGAAAGGTTCGAATACACTGTGTGATGGAAAGAGGCTAGTTTTAGCACCCAAATTACTTAAAGTGCAAGTATTATGAAGTAACATGGGACTTACACTTTAGCTCCCCCATTTACGTAATCCACTGTCCTAATGAGACACTATGAAACAGAAATGGAGATGAAATCCAGTGGAGGCTATGAAGGAAAATGCGACAGGTGATACATAATATTGACAGGATGATGAATAATGCTGAACGTTCGTTCTTTGTGTCCATGCAGCCTCCGAGTCCTAATCTCTCTCATTGGCCTGGCCAGTCTGTCCCTGGAGGAAAACGCAGTACTCTGACTCAGCCTTTGGCAAAGTCTTATAAAGGCTAACCGTGTCCATCACAGTGACTAATAACCCAGTATTTTAGTTTGATCAGTGAACAGAATTCAGTTTGCTTGGACAAACTGCGAATCTGCCCTATTGTGGCCCATTTATTCTGTCATCCGAGGGACTGATCGATTCGAGGTTCTATATCAAGCAGAAAATGGAATTTTTCACTTTACTTAAATATAGTGTGCATAGTATACAGGATATAGACCATTTACTTACCATGCTTGCTGAGCTATCCCACTCAGCTCCGCAGTCATGCAGCGTCGCTGGAGAGTTTGCTGGCTGCCATCCAAACATCCATGACACCTCTTTCAACTCTAACCAAGCCCCACTACAGAATCTTGCCACATTGCTTCCTCCGCAGTCCTGTCTGCCCATCTTCGCTGCACTGTTTTTTCCTTGGCCGGGCTCATTCTCCATAACATGTCTTTGAGTATGGTAGCACCACTACCCTCTAGTCCAATAGGAGGAGATTCCACTTTGGACACTTCTGTGATGTCTTGGCGAAGACGAAGACATGGGAAATACACTCATCATGAAAAAAAAGCTGCACAAATAGCTGCACCCCGAAGGAATCAACTGACAGGAATGAAACTTGGTGGGTAGATTTAACATCATGAGACATGCAAATAATTCAAGTTTTACATTCAGCCGTGCATGTGACATAAGCCTGTACCTGACTGACCCAACAGCCACGATTACGGACATTCAGCGAGCACTGATGCCCTCCTTGAGTCATCCTGTTAGTGCCAGCACTAATGGCTGCACGACACAGGACTACATGCGCGAAGACCGTTACCATGCCTGCCCTTAACATCACATCAACGTCGCCAAAGACTGCAATGGTGTCATCTACTTTTGTCTCGGTGGAAGCACCGTAGTCAGTGGCAAGATGAACGGTTTGTTGTCACGCGCTACACATGTTCATTGTCAAGCCTGGTGTCACTCCACCTCCACCCCTAACACAAAATTTGCAGGAACTGCATAAGAATATTCAGGCTGCATGGGATGGATTATCACAGGACACCATTAGGAACCTCTACATCTCCATGCCGAGACGTCTGGCATGTTGCGTTAGCATGTTAGTCCAACGCATAATGGCACAATAGTATATATACCTATGTACATGTATATTTTAGCAAACAATAACAACTTATTTACACATTTTAAGCCTTTCATACTGCAAGTGTGGTGCTTCGCATGAGCCTTCGCATGTCCACAAGCCAACAGCAGGACGGCACGATGTGTTTTTCTTTCAGTATTTAATGTGTGCAATCATTAGCCATTTTGACTGACAATGAAGTAAATGTACAGCGGTTCTCCGACTGCTGAGTGCTGTATATCACAGTCCTGTACAATGACAAACAGTAACAGCCTGATTAAGGTGATCTAAGGGATAGAGAGAGGTTGGAAAACGGTCATGTACACATAGTTTTTAGTCATAAATCCACACCTACAGTAAGTGCACCTCAGGGAAAGAAAGACGTAGAATATGGGACCTTTAAGTGCTTCAAATGAGACCTGCCAGGAAAGGAGGGACATAGTTTTAGTCTTTTCTCAGCACTTTTCTCTGTGCTCAGCGCCAGCTTGTCATTGAGGGGGTATTTTGAGCAGTGCTTTCAGGCCCATTCGACGATCCCCGCTAGACAGCCGTTGCCCACAGACACATGTCAGGCTGCCAGCAAGAGAGAGATGGCCCCTCATATTATGCAATGTGAATATTCATGAGGGAGAGATCCTTTCGTGAACATATCAGTGATCAACAGCTCCTTCCTGTCAATCTGAACACGAGGGCCTGGGGACATAGTTAGCCTACCATAAAAGTAAGCCAAAACAAAAACCAAAAAAATGGTGATGAAAACAAGCTGACTGCCTACAATGTGCCACCCTCTTTCCATCAGCCTTTGTAGTAACGTGCTCGACCTTCAAGCTAACGCTTTCTGTAAATCACTCCTTGGCTGAAATACTGCAGTTTGGTACAAAAAAGGGAATTTATGAAGTATGTATTAATGCTCATATTTTATTTATAAACCAACAGGGTGAATGCTGCTAGGTTTACCATTTGAAATGAGAAAGCCAAACAACGCTACCCGTATATGCTTAATCACTGATTAAGCCACTGTTGTTTATTAATGCCTTCATAAAATCTTATGAAGCGTTTGTTTTTTCCACTTTCCAGTGTTGCTCTGCCTGAAGGAATCTAGATGATGGCTGCAGAGTAGAAATGACATAAACACACCAATTTTTCCAGAACAAAATAAAAGAATAGCACAGGCCCAAAGGGGCCAAGTTGGGTGAAGGCATTACAGCAGCACTATGTAATATCTTTTGTGCAAACTGAAAGAAGTAGCATTACTGAGTATGAAGAAAAATGAGCACATTAAATATAGTGTGTGTGTGTGTGTGTGTGTGTGTGTGTGTGTGCAGCACTGTTGTCCTGTAAAATCTGAATTGGTGGGAGTTTTCTGGACCACGTCATATATATCTTTTCATAGTAACTCCACACACACAGGCTCAAAAAGGTCCAAATCAGGGATTAGGTCTTAAATACAAAACCAACTAATCAAATCAAATCACGTTTACAGGAGAGGGTAAAAACCTCATTTAATTTAATGTAAGTCAACGGAACCAGACTTTTTCCAAGCTATTTCGAGACAT
Organism: Semaprochilodus insignis; assembly: GCA_034552555.1. Lineage (NCBI taxonomy): Eukaryota > Metazoa > Chordata > Actinopteri > Characiformes > Prochilodontidae > Semaprochilodus > Semaprochilodus insignis. The sequence continues at coordinate 30,074,059 of CM067478.1, read as the reverse complement.
TTCTGTTACTCATCATGAAATGTTCACACAGTGTAAATGGTATATACATTATATATATAAAAACATATATACAAAAATTTGTCACATGTGACTCAAACATACCCAATAGCGTGTAATACCTCCACAAGCACAAATAACAGCTGTGATTTGTTTTGGCATGTACTGAACAAATTTCTGGATGCAGGTCACATCAATGTTCAGCCACTCTTGTACCAAAGAATTGTGCAGTTCAGCCAGATTTGGTGGATGCCTTCCCTGCCACAATTCTGAGGAGAATTCCCTGTAGACTGGGATTTTAGCCACTGCTGGTAGACCCGTATGACTGTATGCTTCTACACACCTGCAGATTCAGCTACTTCCTTCACACTATGGCCTTTGGCATGTGCAAATGCAGTGACTCCTTTTAGCCAATCATTAACATCTGCTTTGGACTCATTTTCCATACAGTGAACGCAACATTCACTGTATTCACTGTACCGCCTTTTCTCAATCTATGAATCTCGTCACTCACACCCCGCAGGTATTTATAGCCCCATCATCCTTGTGCAACGCCATCTGCAGGAACCTGAAGTTACTACCACTTTAAACACACAAAGTGACAAATTTTTGTCCAGTGATCTTATATTATATATATATATATATATATATATATATATATATATATACAAACACACATCATACACAAAATATATACATGTTAATGTACATCAAACAAATAATTTGTAACCTAATTTTCATTATATAAATGATGAAATAAAAGCTATGATATATACAGATGTACACATTTCTAAATACGTAATTTGGTGAGGTAGATGAAAAGAGATACAGGGGATAGAATATTGTCACATATATTCCGGATTATACAAGATATGGATAGAAGATGTAGAATATGTCAGTCTATATGTGCATGTGTAGATGTGCTAGATTTCAGTAAGTTTCAGTAAAGTGCAGACCGAGTCTGTATTGGGGTGTGGATGTGGTGTGTCTTGTGTGTGTGTTTGTGGAGATGATGATGATGATGATACAGGTGTAGTGAACAGGTGAAGTGACAGGCCCATTGACTAATACACCAGCACTACTGACTGTTCAGCAGCCTGATGGCCTCGGGTAGAAGGTGTCTCGGGGGAGAAGCTGGCTGGTTCTGGACTTTATGCTTCTGTGAGAACAAGCAGTGGCTTGGGTGACTGGAGTCCTTTAGAATCCTCTTGGTTTTCCTTAGACAGCAGCTGGTGTATAAATCCAGAAGGCCTGGGAGCTGAACCCCAGTTATCTCCTTTTGCACCACCCTCTTGATAGCTTTTCTCCTGAAGTCCACTCTGAGCTCCTTGGTCTTGTCAACACTGAGAGAAAGGTTATTCTTCTGGCACCAGTGTATCAGAAAGCTGCTCTCCTCTCTGTAGGCCTCCTCATTGTTATCGGAGATCAGAGCCATAATCATTTTGTCCTCTGAAAATTTGATGATGACACTGGAACTGTGTCTGACAGTGCAGTTGTGGGTGTATGTGGAGTACAAGAGAGGGCTGAGCATACAGACCTGAGGAGCACCAATGTTAAAGGTAAGTGAGGAAGAGGTAATGCTGCCCATCCTTACCACCTGGCGTCGACCCGTCAGGAAGTTCAGGATCCAGCTGCACAGAGAACTGTTCAAACACAGGTCCTGAAGCTTAATGTCGAGCTTCGAGGGGACGATGGTGTTCACATATGTGTTCTTTAGTAGGTAGTGAGGAACAAATGTCTCTAAAAAGTCTCTAACCAGATTCTCAAATCATTTGCTGATGATAGAGGTGCAAGTGACCGGGTGCCAGTCAGGTAGTAACTCTGGCTGACTTTGGAACTGGGACAGTGGAAATCAGATTACACACTGGCACAACTGAATGTGAGAAAGGGAAGTTGAAGATGTCTGTAAACACTACTGCTAGCTGATGTGCACATACTTTAAGGGCGTGTCCAGGAATGCCACCAGGTCAGGCTGCATTGCGGATGTTAATGCGTTACTGCGGAAGGTTCTGCACCCCTCAGCCATGACTAAGGGATGCGGCATGATTTACCTCGAAACCAGCATTAGAAGTGTTTAGCTTGTCTAGAAGTGCAGCACTGGGTGTAATCTACAGCGTGAGGTTTGATTTTAAAGTCTGTTATTATGTTTAACCCCTGCCACAGGCTTCTTGAGTTGGTGGTGTTACACTGTGATTCTACCTTAGCTCTGTACTCATATTTGGCTGCTTTTATGGTCTTATGGTCTGTGCTCTCCAGCTGGCTTTTTTTGTACTTTAAAAGCAGTGGTACATGCGTTTCCAACTGAGGTAAATGCAGACTGTTTCGTGGGCACAACATCCTCTATGCACTTTCTGATGAATCCATTAAAAGAGTTGGTATATTCATTAGTTATTATTTGACACCTCCCAGAACATCTCCCAGTCAACATCATCAACACCGTCCTGGAGCCCAGAGTTTGATCGGTCTGACCAGTGATGGACCTCCCTGATAGTGGGTGGTACTTGTTTTAGCTCCTGCCTATTGGTGGAGGAGTGATCCGATTTGCCAAACAGAGGTCTTTGTACCCATCAGGAAAGGGAAGCGCTGCATGAGATATTCTGAAAGTACTTTAGAGCACTTCACTAAAGTTTGCTTTGTTAAAGTCCAATGGAGGTGGCCTCATGCACATGCACATGGATTCTCTGCCTGTTAACAGCCTTGTACGGTTTCTCAAGTGCCAGGTTTGTATCAGCCTGTGGTGGAATGCACACGGCAGTGACAATGACCCCAGAAATCTCCCTCAGCAGCCACAGCATTGTGCATGAGATGATAAGATGAGGTCTGGGGAGCAAAAAAACTCAATGAAGTGTACGTCCCTCTGATCACACCAAGCATTGTTGATCATAAAACATATACCTCCCCACAGAGAACCCCACAAGCTTAATGGCTTCATTTTTAATGTCAGGTGATAACTAGGACTCTATGAGGCAAATTATACAGTAGTCCTGTGTCTCTTACTGGAAAGACATCCGTGCCCTGCTGATTTTGTTGTTCAAGGACTGTACATTTGCCGGTAGTATACCGGGGAGAAGAGAGAAGTTAGTACGCCATCTCAGCCTCACCAGAACGCAAGCTCTCCTTGTGCTGGCAACAGGCAGTACAAAAGAAGTTACAAATAAACACACAGTTCTCAAAAAACTAAATAGAGTGAAGGGAGCTCGAACCACGGCAGCCGTACTTAGCACCATCTTGGAACAACACTACAGTGATAAAGATATAATGACAATAGTAGACCATTTACTCCCATCCTCAGAAGACACATTCTTCACCAAGTTTTGACTGAGTTCTCTTAGAATTCTCTTTCAACATGCTTCTGTTTTTTGGTCCGAAGCATGTGAAGGATTTGTGAGTATATGAACATTATTAAGTATGAATTTTCTTTTTGTCATTGTACAGTTGATGGAATTATTATATAACTGAACTAACAAAGTTAAATTGCATATAGGAAAGGAAGGGCTCAACCAAACTTGGTACACATCAGTTCAGGTTCAGCTTTGGCAGGTAGTCTTCCTTCTCCTGTTTGTGCGTTGTGCACCTTTACTCTGACAAACACCATTTAAGCTCAGCTGCAGCATCATGCATTAGGAGTAAGCTACAGCCATCATAGCAGTCAGACATTAAAACCCCAACAGCAAACGGAGTGATTGAAAATACACTTAAATCAAATGGTTACTTCCTGTAATTTTGTAACATTGCTTTTAAAGTCCTGGAGAAACTAGAGATAAGAAGGCAGATAGTTTTGCGCTTGTTTCATTTCATTCCAGTCATCTCAATGCAAATATTATCCAGCTGTTAAGTGTAATTTCACTATTGTTGCTGTTTTCAAATTATTTTATGCAGTTTCACTGACATGGCTTTTTCAGACTTTGCACTAGGATTGGAATTCAATTGCCTCTCCAAATTTAGTTTTCAGGGGGTCAGTGACTAATGCCCCACCATAGTTATTGCTAGTGCATGGCCCAGTATGTGAAATACCTGCTGGTCCTTGGAGGGTCCCATGTCAGCTGGCTGCTAACTCACTCACCAAGGCAGTACTGATGCAAGCATCAATGTCAGCAAAAAATCTGTTTCTGCAAATGCTCTTTTCTAGTTTGGTAATGTGTTCACCTCTGCATGTTAGTTGACACATCTTCACTCTTTCTTCAGTTTGAGAAATGAGTAACAATTCTTTGCACCAAACTCTTTTTTTCAGAGGTTGCCACATCAGCAGTTGGTTAAGAAGACAGAAGCTCACTGTTTTGTAGGTAAAGCAGCTAAACAGTGACTAAACAGTGTCTATTTTACTGTAAACAATGGGATAACATCGTAATAAGTTATTTTTCAGGGAGAGAATTGAAGGTCCTGGACAATCCACAACCAGAGAGGGGACCAACTTCCACATAACCATATCCTGCACTGGCCCTATTGGCTCCACAAAACCTGAGAAAACCACATCCAGTCCAACCTTCCATAAAACCTGCTGTGTTGTACAACATCATTCAACAATTTACTTTGTTAACCTGGATTCCTTTGCACATGCACATGAAAGTGGTTATGAATAACAGCCCACCATGAAACATGAGTCCTGCAGCTTAATTTTCAATAGTTCATATACATATACAGAAAGTAAAGCATGTATAACAATAAATTATAACCACTGCCCTGCTAGCATCTTATTGTTTATTTGCTTTATACTCTTCGTGTTTATGTAGTTTGTTTATTTCCACCACTGCAATGAGATATTTCAAGTAACAGCACAAACATGACCTGAAATAAAAACACAACATTGGACAGAAACCAGACTGAAAGAAGATCAGAGTGGCCCACCTCCATCAAGAGGCTGTCGATTGGTCAGAATCTTGGCTTAATTGGTCTTAAAGTTGTTCGTGATCTGAAATCCCCAACTTGACCTGTCCTAGAGTAGTTTAGATATATAGCATCGTGCAACCATCCTGACGTAGCTCTAGAAAACTAAGGGTTTGATCAAACTAAGCTTAAAGTTAGGGAGAAAGCCTGCTTTATAAGACAGGCTCCTGTTCACAAAATGCACGCGAGTTCCTCCACATACTGTCTGATGAGCATCATAATCAGCAAACAACAAATTGTAACACTCTAATTAGGCATGTTGCAATGATGAAGTTAAGCAAGAGCAAGAATAAACAAGAGCTGTATTGTGTCTTGTCAGAAGACGGTCGCAGGAGCTCGTTAGAGAGCCCACTCACTACCCTGTGTTTTATTTGTGTGTGTTTATCTCTTGCTCTCTGGCTGGAGTATTGCTCAGCACAGGGCAATTACTCATAGACCGTTGTCACTCAGCAGCGAACTATACATTTGTGAGCGTGAGAGCTTCTCGATGAAGAGTAATTTATGGGCTTCTTTAAGAGACTCAAACAGTCGAAAGCGAGAGAGGTAAAGCTGAAGATATTCACAAGGCGCCCGGCAAATACACTTGTTGTCAAAAAGAAAAACGTGTCCAAAAAGTTGCACCCCAAAGGAATCAACCGACAGGAACGAAATTTGGTGGGTAGATTTGACTTTGCGAAACATGTTTCATGCTCAGCCGTGCATGTGACACAAGCAAGGACGGACCTTATCGCTGTACCTGACTGACCCAGCAACCACGATTGGGGACATTCAGTGAGCAGTGATGCCCTCCATGAGTCATCCTGTTAGTGCCAGCACCATTGGCAGACGGTTGCAGGACACAGGACTACATGCATGAAGACTGTTACAATGACTGCCCTTAACACCACGTCAATGTCGCCAAAGACTGCAATGGTGTCGTGCCAGACGGTATTGATGGGTATCGGTACTGATGCCAACAGCTTTTAAAGATGAAATATTAGATCATTGTCACTATCAGCTCATCTAAAAGAGTAAAGACTCTGAGAAGTTCTTTAGGGAAACAAAAGTGGCTTTTCAGGCATTCTATAGCACACATTTATTGTTAAGAGAGCACATTTGTCAGGGTCGAAGCAGAGAAAGTGACTGTAATGACTGTAAATTTTTAGTATTTTGTTTATATTTTCTGTATTTTTGTATATATAGATCTTATTTATTATTTGTATATTTCCAGACACTTCTGTTCTTTCCTCTGTGCTGCTGTAACATCGTAAATTTCCCCACTGTGGGATTAATAAAGGATTATCTTAGCTTATCTTAAGGTTTAGCTGTAGAAGCAGCCATCTCAGCAATTTAACAACTAAACAATAAATTGCACTACATTACAAATGTTATTTTTTCTTGTTCCCATGTACTAAATCTGTTTTCTTAATTTCTTTGGTTTAAAATGTACAGAAAATGGTTACTGGTCCCCATTAACTTTGCTATAGTGGTCATGACAATGATGTTTTGAAAAAAATGTTTTCTATTTTCCAGAACATTTGCGATACATTCAGTGATGAATTTGTAAACTTCTTGTAGGTTCTGGAACTGTGAGGACTCTCAAGAAGTTTATAGAATGGTCCAGAATTTTCTAGAACTTTGTAGAACTGTCTGGGACTGTCCAGTAGTATGCATATCAATATAAATACAGGTGTGTTAAAACAACTATTTCAAGATATATTGTAATGAGTATAGCTGGTTATAACACAAGTGTTATATGCAGACCGCTACCCCACCACCACACTAGCCATTTGCTGAAGGTGGAAAGTGGGCAGTAAGGGGTTGAATTGTGCAGAGAGATGCAGGGATGAAGAACAGCAGTAGTTAGAGAAGATTTAATAGAGCTTTAGAGAACTTCCTTAGCTCATTCAATAGAAGCATTAATGAAGCACACAGCTACCTGACACAACTGACTTTTCTTGGAATCTCTTTAAATGATCACCAGTTTCATTACTTAAACAAGGCTTACGTTAGCTTCCTGTTTGCCAGATGTTACATTCCACCTTAAATGCTACAGCTTGTACAGGCAGCAAAGTGAAACTGCAGCACCACTCAAGGCGGAACAGAAAATTCACTAAACAATCCGGCAAATTGGAAGCCAATTTCAGCTCCCACATCTTTTCAGAAGAAAATTGTTCGTTCACTCTGCACATTTCACTTGAGACCTTGTAACCTATCGAGCAGCTTCGCTCAATTATGTCAGTATTTAACACTGAATAGCCTGAAGAGAGAAGCAGTTCCACCTTTATTAGAATCACAACCCCACAGTGACCCATAAGTATCAGCCATGCTGTGTGATTTCATCCACTATTTGATGGTTGAAGCAGATCATCTTAAACTGAAACTTTCATAGTGAGCCAACGTTAGCACTTTAATTTACTTTGAGTTGTTTGACATTGAAAGCAAACAGCAGGTACAGGTAATGTTAACTACTGGAAATCTCCAAGTCACTAGCATAGCTAACTAAGTAGTTTGAAGGTATAACTTATTTAGACAGAGGTTCATTTTATTTTGGCTATTTCAACATAGTGCTCCTGTGTGATCGTTGCGGTATCTCACTGTAAACCAGCAAATCATGAGCTCACCAAAAAAGGGAAAACGGCTAACACTCGAATGGGAAATCATAAGGCGTAAATGGGCATGTACAAAATGCATTTGAGCATTTTTCACTCTGAACAAAGTCACATACCTTCTATGAAGACATCAGAGAACAAGATAAAATATTGATAATATAAGAAAATCTATCTTTAATTTGTCAGAAATCAGGCTCCAAACCCCCTTAATGAGCACCACCAAGGGCAACAGTGGCAGGGGAAACACGCAAAAGAGCATAAAGTATTAAAGTATTAAATGGAAGCATTCAGATCAATGAAAACCAGTGACAAGTCTATCAAAGGTTATGTAAGATACTGGGAATCAAATCTGGTGGATGAGCAATTGAGGTAAATATATAGCCATGAGAACTAGCCATGAGAACATGTTATGAAGAACAAGCACCTAACTCCACTAAGTGCAAGGCAGGTACATCTGATCAGGCGTTATAACTAGAGAACTAGAGTTCTAGTGAGGCTGTCTGGAGAGACACATTATGCTAAATCTGAGTGGTACATAGACTTATTTCATTTGGAAGAGAACAAACAGAGTGTGATAGCTCAATGTAGAGAGCAATGGTGCACTCATCTGATGAACAACAAGTAAACAAGCATGCCAGGTTGGTATAGTGTAGTGGGCAACACATCTTCCTCCCATGCTGTATACTGGCGTTTGATCCCCTACCTGGGCTGGCACCTTGCACAATACCAATAACGCTCCTTGGGCAGGACTCCATACGCTACCTTTGTCTACCTATGTGAAAAATGACCAAACTGTAAGTTGCTCTGGATAAGAGTGTCTGCCATATACCATACATGTACATGCTGTTTAGCATTTACTACAGTGGAGCATAGAAGTTTGCTGCACATGGGGAACATATTACATTTGGTATACAAGGGAACGATAGCCATTCCGCACAGGAATTTTGGGGCACATTTTAGAGAGGGTGGACGCTTGTTAGCCATTGTAATGAAGCAAAAAAAACACAACTTTTAGCAAATTGTCCTCAGAAGTGTACTCGTCTTTAGAAGATCATGACTGGCCCCACAAGACACAGGGACTGATGATGTACTATTGAGCCAAGTGAGGCTTTCCATTGCACCTGGAAGTGAGTCTTTCATGCAAGTGAGTCTTTCTGGCACAACACTGTCCTCAAGCAGCACACACAAAGGAAAAGTAGCCATGACTTCACCAGAACACAGTACATTACCTCATTATAATGCAAAGCCATGCACTGTAGTGATATTGTGAATAGACTGCAATGATGCTATTATCAGAATATTGTTCAGTATTTTCAGTTACAACTCAGTTAACGTCTATCCCGAGGCAAGACAAGGCCAAATTGATCAAGTGAGTCATCCCTGCGGCTTCGACAAGGATGTACTTTTCACATTATAAGCAAAAAATGTAGATACATGTGCATTAAAGTTTCCAGTCTCTTGGCTTGTTACCTCTGCAAACAGATTTTAAAATGTACAGCCTTTTTATTTCAGAACATAAACTAAGATAAATATTAAACACAACTGAGAGAAAAACATAAGGACTAGGTCTTAATATAAAAGGACTAGCTGAAAATTGTAAGTTGTTGGTGACATTGAAAATTCTTTACTAAACTAATTAATAAAGAATAACGAAAGCACGAAATGAAGGAAGAATAAGTCAATTAGACTGTGAGCGGAAACAGTCCAGAAAACGCTGAGCAAAACACAAGCGGGCCTTCAGCTTTGCCTTTAATGGTGCCAACAGTGTGGCCCTCCGTCCTTTTGCTATCAGGGAATGAACATGTGAGTGTCATTAAAATGACAAGTCCTTGTATCACTGATTATGATCAAGAAAGTCAAAGTGCTTAGCCATGTTGTCAGTATATCAGTAACTCTGCAGGTATTTTCTGAAGGTTTTGAAGACAATGACTGAAAATGCACAAGCCTTGAACAGTACAAACGTACACATTACCGTATGGGGATTCACATTCATGCTGTTACTGTTGTTACTGCACTTTGTTGACAGAGCGTGTCATTGCAATACAAAAAAAGGAAAACAAGACGACTGTTTAGCACCAAGGACGTAATGTAAACACAGGCATAACTGCACATGCAGCATTGTATCTTCTCTTCCAATGCAGCATGGAATGTCTGAGGTCTGCTGGTGCCTGCTGTAATGTCCTCACATGCTGCATCCTTGGCAGTCAGCAAGGATACATTGGGCTGCACCCTTCGACCAGCCTCAGCCATTGTAAGACCATGATTGATAACATGGTCCACAATTGTGACCACTATTTCTGGAACATGTCCACGTCCTTCGCCCCCTCTACCTTCTCCTCTGTTTTGCCTCCTTACCTTTTCCACCACGTATCCTTACTCCTCTGTGTTGTACTCTGTCTGAATATTCCTGCCAACTGCAGGTAATGAGATGCACCTCTGAGCTGTTTTAGAGAACTGGTTGATCCCTGGTTGCTTCATACGCATCCCTTAATGAGTGAAAGAGCTAATCATCAGTCCAGGAAACATTGACCAGAAAAGCCTAACAGAAATGTATGGAATATGCTAGACAGCTTATGAAAACTGGTTCAGCACTTTTGAGTGTAATGACTTGCAATGAATGCAATGAACTAATTCATAGATGTTTGGTGGTGGTGGGAAGGTAAGAACACGCAAGCTCCCTAGACAAAAAAAAATAGTCACCTTGCGTGTTTAAGGTGGTAGTAACTTCAGGCTCCTGCAGATAGTGTGGCACAAAGATGATCGGGCTATAAACACCTGTGGGGTGTGAGTGACGGGATTCATAGATTGAGAAGAGGTGCTACAGTGCAGTGAATGTCTCGTGTCTTGTGTGGGAAATGGGTCCAAAGCAGATGTTAATAATTGGCAAAATGCAGTGATTTCATTTGGGTTTGCTAAAGTCCAAAGTGTGAAGGAAGTAGCTAAAATTTGCAGCTGTATGGAAGTGTACAGTCATACGGGTCTACCAGCAGTGGCAAAAATCCCAGTTTACAGGAAATTCTCCTCAGAATTGTGCCATGGAAGGCATCTACCAAATCTGGCCAAACTGCACAATTCCTTAATGCAAGGTTGGCTGAACATTGATGTCGCCTACATCCAGAAACTTGTCCAGCTGTTATTCATGCTGATGGAGGTATTACATGCTAAGAGAGTAGGTACGTTTCAGTCACAGGTGATACTTTTTTTGTCTGATGAACTCATTATACATTTTGATCAACACTGCAAAAGTAACAGACAATGAAGGAAATGGCAGACAGTTGTATAAGACTGTTTACATGATTTTGCCAAAGCATTTGCTGTTTGTTCACAATGCAGGAGAAATGGCTTTTATGATGTGCACAAGTTTGTAGATAATGTGGTTGGAGAAGTCAATTCAGTTCTGATCTGAGTAATGCACCAAAAATGACTGAATGACTGTAATGAAAGTAACAAATCCACTTAATAATGTGACAGCGCTTCTCATCTCCTACACAAACATGTCAAACACAGACATTTTAGAGTAGATACGATATTTGTAGGGTAAAAGCAAGCCGATGTCTGAAGATCACAAATGTCCACTCTGCACCAAGTATAAACACCCACCATACACAGTTTCACACACATTATATCACGTTGTGATGCCCAGGCAGAACAAGCTGGAACCTGATCAGAGTACACACACACACACACACACACACACACTGCCCTCTTTCTCTATGTTCCTTCATAAGCCACTGTAAATAAACACGCACACACGCACATGTATCTTGGTCAGGAAGTCATCACGTCACCCAGTGCTGAGCAAGATAAACATTCTTACCGGTCCGCTGTCTTCTTCACCCACAGCCTCTCTCTCTCTCCTCCCCGACAGCAGCAGCATCCTTCTCTCCGTCTGCAACAGAGAGAGAGAGGGAGAGAGAGAGAGAGAAAGAGAGAGACAAAAGAAGAGTGGAGTGAGAGAAAGAGAGAGAGAAGATAAATAGAAACCCAAGAAAAAGAGAAACAGATGAAGAGAGAGAATAAATAGAAACTAAAAAACAGAAAAACAGATGAGAGAAAGAGAGAGAGAGAGAGAGAGAGAGAGAGAGGGAGGAAAGAAAAAGAGGTGACAAAAGATAAAGAGAGATACAGAGAAAGAGAGAGACACAAAGAGAAAGAAAAAGAGAGACAATAGATAAAAAGAGAAGAAGAAAAAAGAGAGAAAGAGGATTGGGAGTGAGATGGTTAAAAATAATAGTGAAGAGAGAGAGTGGGGGGAGGGAGAATGAACATAGCTGAGTGTGTTATTAAAGACAGTCTAGGGTAAAACTGGTAAAACAGAGGCAGGGGTGGAGGTGTGGGGGTGCGGGGTTGGTGTGGGGGTGAAATGAAAAGAAGCAAGTTGTGCTGCATTTATTTACAGTCCACCTCAGCTCAGCTCACCAGCACAGAGCAAGACGAACCGTCTGGAAAGGTCAGAGAATAGAAGAGTAGAGCGAGAGAGAGAGAGAGAGAGAGAGAGAGAGAGAAAGAGAGAGAGAGAGAGAGAGAGATGCTCTAGGCTGCAGGAGCAGAAAAAAACAGTCCAGTTTAAGGAAAAGAGCAGACAGCTAAACGCCTGTTAGGTCTCTGTAAATGGCACTCGCTGTCTGTTCCACTCTCTCTAAATACACACAGACATGTTTGTGTTACTGTGATCACGGTGTTTGTGAGGACCTTTAGTGACAGTAGCTGAGTAATGCTACACATTCATTTTCAAGCCATCCCTTTAAGTGAGGCCTGAAGTGATGGGCGGGGACAGTGTTTAGCGATCATTTACGAGGATTTTGTCAAGGTTTTTCATTCCGACTCTATACTTTAGTACCGGTGTGATGGATATCTAGATTTACTACTGCTCAAGTATATATACAATCTACTTTTTAACCAAATTACATTTTTAACATTTGGTAACTGATTTCTTTTGTAGTGTCCAATAATGGACTGCTTTGTTGTTGCTCACATCCCTGAGCTCGAAGAGTCATGATTTTATTTTAGATCAGTAATTTGATTAAAAAGAGAAGACTAGAGCATAACAAACGTCACTTCTCACGCTGATAGATGCTGGATTACCCAAGACAGTGTTCAGCAAATCGGTCCTCAGGCCCCCTGCTCAACCATACAGACCACATCCATTCATCATCAAAAGAATAGTTGCAGCCAGAAAGAAGCGTAGGATTGCTGTGCTATTGGGAAGGAAGATAAAGGTTACCAGAAACAATAAATGATGTAATATTTAAACCGATATGGGCAATATTTATTGAGCTACACATACAGAAGTAGTATCTCTCAGTAGGGCATCGGGCCATCATGTTTGCTAACTCAACATGCCAGACGTCTCGGCATGGAGTTGTAGAGGTTTCTAATGGTCTCCCGTGATAATCCATCTCATGCAGCTTGAATATTCTCACGCAGTTCCTGCAGATTTTGCGGTAGGGGTGGAGGTGGAGTGACACCAGGCCTTCTGGATGCATGACGTTTAACAGCACACTGTTCATCTTGCCGCTGACCACGTGCCTCCACACACGGATTTGTTGGTTGTCTCCACAAAGACAAGAGCAGGACTGAAGATGACCCGTTGACATTCTGAGTCACTCCTTGACAGTCTGGCACGACACTTTTGCAGTCTTTGGCATGGTGGCAGTCTAGGTGCATGTAGTCCTGTGTTGTGCAGCCATCTGCCAATGGTCTTGGCTCTAACAGAATGACTCATGGAGGGCACCACTGCTCACTGAATCGTGGCTGTTGGACAACTTGTTAGTTCTCTCTCTGCGTGGTTCATGTAGGTTTCCCAGATACTTGATGTCGCTGGTGCAAACCTTCTTCTGTCCGCTGCTGCTAACAGTGCGTTATGGTAGTATCTGCACAAACGGTATGGTGATTGGGCCATACATTGATAGGGCCGACCAACTTTGCGGAACCCTATGATGCAACCCCTCTCAACCTGTTCCAAGTGCATGAATTGCTTTCGAACTCTTCTCCGAGGCATACTTCGCTTGCAAAGGATGCTACCAACACAACAGCACAATCAGAGTCAGAACGGAAAGCATGCGCAACAGAACGACCTCATATATTCAGTCAGGTACAGCGATAAGCCCTGTCCTTGGTTATGTCGCATGTGTGGCCAAGCATGAAACTTGAATCATCTGCATGTCTCATGATGTCAAATCTACCCACCAAGTTTCATTCCTGTCGGTTTATGACTTTTGGGTGCAACTATTTTTTTGATGATGAGTGTAAGTGGATCTGCATGCATTAGTGCACTAGAAACTAATAAGTAGAGTTTAGTCATGTGGTTTAGATGAAAATGCTGCTTATCCCTTCAGCCTGTTTTCTCTAATGTTAAAACAAAAAGAGAGCTTGCTGAGAAAAGCAGACAACAACGTCCTGCTCGATACTTTTGTCTACCGTTGTACTGCAGTTTAGTCACCATGCTGAGCTTTTTTTTTCTCGTCGGTAACGTATTTTTCTGGACCCTCACACATCACAGCCACGCTAGTATCAAAGGTGAGCTTATGTTGGACACATCTTACAGGAAACTGTCTTTTAGATGATGTTAAATTGAAGTGTTCCCACATTTTTTACTTCACTTAAGACCAGACCAAAAAAGTTCCACTGCATTTCTAGAAGTTATTCAGTACTCAGTAGGTACTGGGACTGGCACTCTTGTACTTCTACTGAAACTGCTTTTGGAAAAAGTTACTTTTACTTACAACATCAGTTCATTATATAAAATAAAACCCTTTTCATTTGTGTGGGTTTAGGCTGCCCTACCCACTTCAGCCAAAAGGCATCAGGGATCATTCATCCAAGGCTAAATGTCCACACTCAGCTTGTTTTGTTTTCCTGTAATTGTGAAGATATCTGGTCCCCATGGAACACAAAAAATAACACACACACACACACACACACATACACTATATTAACTATTTACTTAGCTATATTAACTATTTACTTTAGGCTCCTGAATCCTTTACTCAGTAGCTGCAGTGGTACGTTTTAAGATTGTCTGAGTGGGTGGCATAGGTCCAGCCCTATGAGTGTCCGAGGGGCGAGTGAATTTGGCACTGGACACTTCACAAGCAATCTGCATACGCTTTCATGAGTATACAAGAGAGCGTTCAAACTTACTCATGCAAAATTCATCAGGAGTGTTTCCCCCTTGGGCAGCAGCAGCAGGAGTCACTGCAGAGAGCACACTGCCTCACACCCAGCATCTGCTCAAACATACCACTGTGTGTCTTACTTTAAACATTCTGATAAACCTTGTGTACTGCTCATTCATGTACTGGTCACTTACAACCTCACAAGCAACATAGCGTAATAAACCTGAATTATAACCTGGGTAGCGTAATGCTGCCACCACCTTTGTTGACCCGGTAAGGTCCAGAATAGAGGCCAGAACAACCACACACACAGAGGAATGGGACAATTAATTACTATTTATTATTTAACTTATTTAAGCAGGGAGAGATGCTAAACCCTGAGAGGGAGAGATGCTGATCCTCTCCACAACCACAATAGTGAGCAATTTGGATTCTACAAAAGTGACAGTGTCTGTCAGTGCACAGTATCTCTGGGAATAATGTTCAGAAGCTCACCAAATTTGGACTTTATCTCCATGAGCAGTTGTTGAATACTTTGATATAGGAAAGCCACTAATATGGGTCACGGTTTTGAAAATGCATCCACTTAAACAAATATTTAGGGGGAAACTGAATTGATTTTGAAATATGTTTCTGTGTCAAAATGCAAAAGTTGGTTAAGTGAGTAGAAGATGAACTGATCTACAAAAATTAGTGTTAGAGATGAATCATTCTTTTCAACATTTTAAGCAACATTGTACATAGTCATCATTAGGAAAGGCCAGGTAATGCAAATTTCTAGTTAAAGAAATTTACAATTAAATGTGGTGATCCCCCCCCTCATATTTTGAATGAAAGAGAAAGTGATGGTGTTTCTGGATCAGTTTATATCTGGTTTTTGAAAGTTTTAACTTGCATTAGAGGACGCAGCAACAAACTGTGTTCACAGATGATGGTTTCATGTCTGTTTTTAATGTAGTGCTGCCTGAGGGCCTGAAGATCACATCTATCCAGGATTGGTTTTTGGCCTTGTCCCTTGAGTACAGAGATTCCTCCAGATTCTTTAAATGGGAATATGTTTTTCAAAAACAATAAAATTTGAACAGTTTCAACATTTGACGTGTCGTCTTCATACTGTTTTCAACATAATATATAAAGTTTTTAAATGATTTGCACATCACTGCAGAGTTCCAACTGCTTTAGAAAGAAGGTTGTAGGTTATAATCCTCAAAATACTCACTCTACTAGACTGTATGAAGACACATACAATGAGACGTGGTACAATTTCAGATTAGATCTGTTACAGGATTTTATCAGATTCATTATTTTTGTTCTTTAATATCCAATCCGGTACTTTCAGCCTGATGCCAATACCTGTTACAGGATCGGTGCCATTCGATACGCATGATGTGGAAATTACAGTCAGGCACAGTTTTTACATTGATTTCCACAAGCATATCAGCAACCTCTAACCAGCAAAAGCTGCATTTTATACAGCTCTCTGTTCGACTCAGATTTTCTTCCCTGCAACCAGGAACAATGACCTGCATACAGCTCTTGAAGCAGCAAGGCCAACATCAATGCTACTGATCTAAGTCCTCAGGGCCTCAGTATTTTGCCTTAGGCCAGTCTGGGGCTGAAAAGGAACACTTGCTTGACATGAATGCGCTAGCAGGTCCAGCAGGAGTTGTGCAGGCAACATCCAACCCAACATGTTACAACGCAAACTCTACACGTTCATGTGTGTGATGGCAAATACCAACGATCACAGGCACAATATATCTGCAGATTTTATATATTTTATATATATATACTCCCAGATACACAGTGTGTATTCTGATGTCTGTCCAGCAGTCACAGAACATGATATTCCCTATTCTGAAATATCAAGCAAGAATACACTGGATACAGCTCTGCTGAAAAAATGGGAAGTATAGAAACAGAGAGTCACAAGTCTCTTGACCCCAGGAATAGTCTAGGTTGAGGTTTGGCAGCCCTGACAATATGAAAACCACAGATGGTTTGAAAGTATCACTTATCAAATAAGGTCCTTTGTAGTATACTAAGCATTGTCTGGGTCCGGCAGTTATTTTTCCTAAACATAGTCTGGTCCAGCACTCACAGGCCTGAACCAGGAATATTACATAAAGCTCCAAAACTGTGACTGTATCTGCTTGTTAAGCTATGATTTATCAACCTTCACGTCAAAGTCGTATCCTGTACTGTACCGGCTGAGGTTCTCATCTGAATCCAAAAACACTACTCAGTTATCATTCTAGGACTGTCCTTGTGATGTGAAAGAGAAGATGAAACTGCTGCAATTGATAAAGTGAGTTACAATTCCTAAAACAATTAAGAAAAAAACGACATAGCTAGCTAACGCAGAAAGCTATCTGCTATGCTAACTATCTTCACTTTAGCTGAGAAGCACATATACCAGCTAACAACTAGTACATGGATAGTAGGTTATATAGCAAGAAACACCCTATAAAACCCCATAGGCTATATCAAGTAGGTCCCCTAATGACTCATTTGGCTTTTGCCAGTGAGTGCTATAACATTAGGTAGGTTCACAGGCTAGCTAACATTAGAGCCCTGTGGCACCGAACTTTGTTTTTCTTTTCTCATTTATGTTATCTGTTCTAGTATCGTGCCCTCCGCCTTTGTGCACTCCCCCTTTATGATGTTCTCCTTTTGGGGGTAGGATGTCCTTCTTTTTGAGGTTATGAAAGTGGCCACCCTAAATTTAGACACTTTTTTACCCTCAGTGGTGCATGAATAAATGATGATATAAATGATGATATAATAAATGATGAATGATGGTCATTTGTTTTGGGGGTTTGCAGACATGTTTGGCCCTGGAACTGCCCATTTATGTGAGATTCAGATAGTGACAGAATTGGTGCTTCATGTGTTAGCAGTTGTTGGCATTTCTTACAGGCAAATTTAGAAACGCATTGTGAGTCTTTTGTTGGATTAACCCCGGAAGGTCAGGGCAAAGCCTGCTCTGAGGACACGGCAGTCACTCCAAATGGGAACATTTTTTTAATCGTATAATAAAAGGTCAGGTTGCCTATGGCAAGTTGATACAGCCGTTTCTCTTTATGCTAGGTGCCACTCAAATGCTCCTCACGGCTATGTCATTAACATCATTCAGGTTTTTTTCAATTTGAACTCCAGCAACACTCTGAAGGGTTGTGATTGCTTTTGTATTCTGGTTGAGTCACTGCACTTGAGTCAAAATCAAAGGCTCTTGAACTAATTCCACCGGTGGAAAACAGACATGACCCCAGTTTTGAGGAGCCACGGTTTCACGGCTTCATGTACACCATGTACAAAACAGGGACGTGCTTTCTGATCAGTTTTAACGTTAAGGTATCTGTAAGAGCTCATGTACGAAGAAATAAAAAACAGATTTCAGCAGACATTAATGCAGAGTTGTGGTTTACTTGTTATAGGTCACAGCACTGGTTTTGCACAAAGTTCAACTCAGTGTTACTCAACTCTCGTCCTGGAGGCACCCTGTGCTGCACATTTCAGTGCTTTCCCAACGCACCTGATTCAACTTATTGGCTCATTAATAAGAGTTGGAGGGGGTGTGCAGGGTGCCTCCAGGACCAGGGGTGAGAAACACTGGGATAATAAATGGAGTGGACAATATGTTTCAGCAGCTACAATTCTTTTATCCCAACTGATGCAGTGAGCAGCTTCTTATTTCTTGAAGACCTTGCGTCCCATAGTGGTGACAAAGATGTTACTACTAGTAGACATTACTGTTTCTAAAGGGTCAAGTTATTGTCCTGCATCAAGCAAAGAAAACAACTAAGGAGAAACTGAAATGGCTGGGAAAATCATGAATGACCATTATCAAAGATCACTTACATGCTTGGTGAAGCTGAATGGTAAAAAATAAGAGCTGTGTCGCCATAAAAATACTGCTTGTTAGTGAGGCTAATCGGAAAAAAGACTCTGGAGCAATGGAAAAGGGCCATGTGTTTTGACAAGTCCAGATTTACCCCATTCCAGTTCATCTATTCTACTTTCTTTCTACATCTCTTTTATCCAGAGTGTTGTCTCATTCTCAGACTCTCCCGTTTACAGAGTCTGATATTTACTTGCTCTGGAAGAATTGGTCTTCCATTGAGGTCACTGGCTTTACTACAGAAACATCAGACTTTATAGAAAGGCTTTGTGATCATTAACATGATCATCATCACATGTTCTCCACTGAAGTTGAGTTGTTGCCTCTGGGTCTGTCTGACAGAGAGTGTCTTTTGTTCCTGAGATATTAGGTTGATTAATAATCATTCAAATGGAATAATGCGTGTTTATTATGTATTTCATTATTTCATATGCTGTCTGTGATTGTTTGTGGTGGCCTTTCCGTCATATGTTTGGTGTCTTATTTATGCCCAGTATGAATTGCCCCTCAGGGACAAATAAAGTTTATTCAGCTCAGTTCAACTCAACTCAGCTCAACTCAGCAAATGTTTCTCAGGGTGAAGCCAGAGTTAGCTTGTCAGAGGATTCTGAACAGCTTAGCTTTTTCTCAGATAAGACACATCTCTGCCTTCTTAGTGGCATTGCTAATGATGCATCTTTCTTCAAGGCACTCACATTTCAGAGCAGGAAAATATAACACAACATACGTCCTTATGCTTATGTTTTACTGTTCTGTTGAAAGAGGAAATGATTAGCAGAGCCCTCGAGGACTCATGCACACCCATAGTACAAAAGGTTTCAAAACTTGAGCTAAGCAGGGCTAGGTAAATTATTGGTTGGCTGCCAATCAAGAATACTTACTGTATGGTTAGAGCTAACTGCTCCATAATCGCATTTACTGCTTTCATATTTGGTCAAGAGGGCAGCATAAAACATGTTTGATGAAAACTAACAAATCTAGTTTCCTCATAAAAGCTTAAAAGAGATGATTCATTTTTAAGTGCAAACCAATTTACCAGCTTGGTCTGGCTGAGTCACAGTCTAGTCACTCTGTGAAAAAATGGCAGCTTTTAAAAAAAAAACATAAGGTGGACACATGCCTTATCTCGAATGAGCATGACGCCTCTGAAAGCAAAGGGGCTTAAAGCGGCGAGAGACGCTCCATTAGTCACAATCACAGGTGATAATAAACAAGGTATGACAGAGAAAAGTAGGAAACGGCACCTGTGGATTAAGGACCGTGTGAGAAGGTGTTAGTTCCTATGCTGGTGACAGATGGAGACAGCGGAGAGGACTCGTGGCTGAGGAGCTTTTTGCGCCACCGGGCCGCTGTAGGCCTCACGCACCATGTTCACGGCTTATCACCTTCCTTTCAAGTGTAGAGGCATCGGCTCAAAGAGAAGCGCTGATTCGCTTTTAACTTTGACAAGGCCTATTACACAGATGGATGGCTCTGTTTCAGCAGGCCCCCTTCACTGAGCTGCTCTGAGTTAGTAAAAAAGGAAAAGAGCTTACACAAGGGAATCTCCATAGCTCTCGTGTCAGTCAACTCATATCTGATTACATGCCCATGTAAATCAATTTAAGCCTGATTGTCAATCTGTTAGCACCTCAAGCCAAAATGATCACCATGGCACTGTGCCTTGCTCTTTTCCATTCAGAGTCAAATTACGTGGCATGACCTCCATATATCATAATTGTACAGCCCTGTATTTTGGCTCCCCTGCAACGGATATGCTTCAATGAGCTGGAAACTGAAAATACTGGTGAGAATACGAGCAGTGAGAACACAAATGCAAGATAATGAAATAAATTATCTGTCTATGATCCACATTACTTTTTGTAAAGACAGTATTCAGAATGCTGTTAGAATACAGAAATCACTTGCTATGCCTAGCATCAGTGTTGTACCGGACTCTTGTGTTTTTCATGGCATACATGTCATTAACTGGAACTTTACTGGAACTTCATAGTCACTTTATAATCATTTTTTTATAATCAATTGTTCAAGATTTTGTTATCAGGACATGGAAAATATATGAAAAGAAATATTAATGCACTTTAATTTTCTATTATGTTGAGTTCAACAAAAGTGGGTCAACATGAATTTGATTAGATAAATATACCTCATATTATATTTCATTACTCAACAAAGGAGGTTCTGAGTACTGTCCTGTGTTTGTGAAGTACACTAGGGAAAGTGGGCCACTCTTTAAAGCCATGGTGGTATACTGTGATCATTTAAGGTTAAATTTCTCATTTTTTAAAAAAATTATCATGACCACCATGGCATGTGAGTTATTAAAAGGGTTGCACTGATAATGAAATGTATGGGTATTAGCACTGGCAGTAGTGCAGTATCAATGTCGACGATGGGGACATGCAACAGAGGACAGTACAGAGTACAGAGTACAGTACAGAGTACAGAGTACTCATGGCAAAAATGATAGCACCAGTATTATGTGGGAAAGTAATGATAGTGGGTAACATACCAGTTGGAATTCTTCTTACTGTGTTCCAAATTCACCAGATACACAGATACACACTGTGCAAACAGTATTCCTGGTCCAGTGTTACTTCAAGTGAAAGTTGTTCAGTGAAACTTGAGCGCTGTGTTTATTTGACCATATTTGAATATATTTCTGAAATGACTTTGGTCCAGAACAATGGTTTACATATTTCTGAAGTCATTTTATTAAGTTTGTGTGTGGTAAACAGAGCAATACATTTAAAACTATTTCAAAAATCTCAAACATGGACTTCAGATACAGCCATGCATGTTCTGGTGGGGAACCTTCATCTATATCATCTTTAGCTGTGTAACACTTCCAGGTTTCCCCACTGCCTCCGATCTCCCGGACTCCATCTCCCAGAGTTTACTTCCCAATGAAGTCACAGCCACATGTCCGAAAATTCACTAATCACACTCCATTCTCACGCTCATTCTCACCCCAATACTGATTACACTCACCTTCTCCTCATTTCCCCAGTCTGCATTTAAACCCCTCAGATACACACACACATTGCAAAGTATTCCCAAACTCTGTTTGCATACCGAGCGTTTCTCTCCTTTCTATCTCTGCTTGTCCTCTTTGGTTATGCCTCCTCTTTGTTATTTTGACTTACTCTCTTTTGGATTCTCCCTTTTGGTTTAGTACGCTTGTTTATCTGCTCTCTGGTTTTTGACTTACATTTTGTTTATTGATTTACCCTTTTGGATTCTCGTTTGGTTTTGTTTGCTGGTTTGCTCTGCCTTTCTGGTTCTCGACCCCTGCCTGTCTCTCTGTTAAAGCCTCAGCCTCGACCTTTGGTAATGCTTGTCTCGTTGTTGCTGCTGAACCTGACTATCAATCTGTTTAATAAAAAACCTTTGACCTTTAGCTCTGCGCGTGTCGAAGTACGTTTGTTGGTTCTGACAAGCTGTAAATTTCATATTTCATATATTTCTAAATTCTATATTTTTAGTGTATATATTGTAATAAATTCCATTCTGTCTTTTATCTACACAGGTAGGTTCGCCCAGTAGCAGATCTAGCAGCTAGACGGGCTAGGAGTGACTCAGTAAGGTGTTGGTGGGTTGTCTCAGGTATCTGGAGCCATGCTGACTGCAGTGCATCCCACAGCTGTTGGAAGGCGTGTGGGGGGAAGATCCACAAGTCGAACCTGCCCATCAAGGTAGTCCCACAGATGCTCAGTTGGGTTAAATTCTGGGGAATAAGGGGGCCAGGGTAGTACTTTGAAGTCTTGGTCATGCTCTTCCAACCAATGTCGGACATTTCTAGCCATGTGACATGTCGCATTGTCTTGCTGGAAGATCCCATCCACCCCAGAGAAAACAATCAGCATTTATCGCCCCTTTTGCCCATAACAGCAATGAGGGACATGTGTGCAGACAGCTTGTCGCACATCTTATACACCTACCACGCCAGCTCACGACACATGGTTTCCTTCATGAGTTACGTACTCCTGCCATTGAAAGTAGAAAGTAGTAGGTCATAATAATGTGACTCGACTGTGTATCTATCTATCTATCTATCTATCTATCTCTCTCTATATATATATATCTTTTAGATATTCTATGGTTATATTATCTTATTGTTTCTTATGAGCTAATTGTAGCATGTATGACTATGTATGTGACAAATAAACTTTGATTTGTCAAACTTTTGATTTGATTTGATTTGATTTGTAGTCACCATCATCACAACTGCCAAGTTCAATTGTTCAAAAAGTGGACTGACAGTGTAGGAGTAGTTTTCTGCAATCGACTGAGAGCACAGGAGAAATTTATGCAGACTGTTTTTTGTCCTGTAATCAACACAACATGGCCGATCACATTTTAGAAAAGAAAGCATATCCTTGACTTGATGTCTTTGACTTCAATGCTGTGCTTCAAATGCTTTAAAGCAATGGGTAATGAGAAATCCAGTGCAGTACAAGTCATACGTTTTTCAAGTACAGTACAGATACTTAAGTACCTAGGTACAGTACTCGAGTTAACATACTTTGTTACTGTCCTCCCCTGCTAATGGTAGTCTTTATCTGGGAGCAAACATAAGAAAAGACATATGGAAGGAATTGCCTCTTAGGTTAATGATAGTCTTTAGCCTTGAATTAGCCTTCAGCAAAGCAGCAATCCTGCCTGCATCCCTTTGCATTACAAAGCAATGGGGTTCAGCAGCCTTTTGCTTCGACAGTCATAGATGTGTAACTGCGAGTATACAGGACGCATGTACATATGAGACAACTTGACAATGGTATATATTAGGGCTAAATGATTTGGGAAGGATATGTAATTGTGATGTTTTTGATCAGTATTGTGACTATGATTTAAATTACAATTATTTTTTGGGAACTAAAGTCCACACCTGTGATTTGGTCAGTAAGACCAGAGCATCCCCTTTCTCAGTTGTGGTTGTGATGTCACAGTATGTAGTTGTTTGACTGCCTCTGATTTGTCTAACTTATCAACAGGCATCTTACAAGCTCTGATATTATGTTGCCCACTTAAGACACAGTTTTAATAAAAGAGCCTATAATTAAAATATCAGCTCTTGCAGTATTGCACTCCACTTGAGCACTTCACTGCTCTCGTGCCCAAATTTTTCGTTAAAATTCTGGGAAAAAATTTTTTTTTTTGTTGGTAAATCCCTACTTGCACAGTAATTTATGCTGAAAGTGTTTAGTGCTTGAAGAAGCGTATATTTGCTTCCCAAATAACGGGAGTAGGGCCGCAGGGGCTCCATGTGCTCCATTGTTCAGTCACCTCTGGAGCCATGATTTAAAAAGTAAGAATAGTGTTAATAACTAAAGACATAATCAAAACCCATCATTTCTCTTAAGCAGACTCAAATTAATTCACTTCACTAATTGCATCTTCTGAATTAATGACCCAAACTCTCAAGCTGAAATTCAAATCCTCACTGAGACCTGCTCCGCCTGCTTAATAATCTTCAGCTTTCAGCAAAATTTTACTCTCATTACAGGGGAAAGTCTAATTTGTAAATCTCTGGTCAAAAACATTTTAATGTCTGAGCTGACAAATACACCATGCATGCCATGTGTTAATAAATCTGATAAGAAACCTAAACAGAAACATAGTGGCCCAAAATCAACAGCAGATCTGCCTGCTTTAATGAACTACATTAAACTTCTACTAACTATACAAACTACTCTGCGTCTCATTCATGAAACTTTTGCATGCTGTGGAAATGAGCAGAGAATAACAAGTGCCAGCCTATCAATACCATATTTACATATAATTTACATGAAGCATGCCCTAATTTATGCAGATGTTTTAGTAAACAGCATCCCAAAACTGGCGTGCGCAGTTTATGAGCAGATTTGTCTGTATGTAACTGTGATGGGATGGTGGGCCAAATTCCTAACATTCGACAATGACAGTCCACCATCATGCAAAATGTGTGTCATGGCCAACAGCAGCTATTCATTAAGATATTGCGGGGGTGATTACCATGCTGGTCTCGTTTTAATGCTACAGTATTTTCACCAGCATCCTGGGCAACTTCCTTAGCAATTAGTCTGTTAGCAATTTTAGCAATTAAATATGTTTTATTACAACTTATATTACACAGGCTTTTATTTTTTTTTTTAGGAATACAATTTACACACGTGAAATCAACTAGTAAACATTCAGCTGCTGGTGTCAGGAATTTGATTTGCACATGTAAATGCAGTTTCACTAGTAAATATGTCATTTCTGACATCTTAGAATCTCAATACAATTTTAACATGTTAAGTTACTCTTCACTTATCTGGATCCCAAATAAGCGAGGGAGATTTGCCAAACATGCAGGAAGAAGAGGCTGCTTTAATTGCCAGTTAAATCTGCCAATCTGAAATCCTGCTCAAGTCTTTTTCTTTCCCTTGTACTCCTTGTTGCATGTTTGGAAACACTATAAAATCATTTAATCCACATCAGCTTGTTACCAGGAAAATTACTGTCAGAGTGGTGCAAGTGTTGTTTCTTGCAGGACTATGCCACCATATTTAAAAGAGATAATGGTGCAGTCACACTGTACAAGCAGTAAATCACAGTAAACTGCAGTAAAGCTCATTCATGTGTTATAACCATGCTACTTGCTTTCACCATCAGGGTAAATCTGATGCTGCGTTATATGATCTGGCCCTTTGTGTGTTGTCGTGTTTCTTCCTGTGGGGTACTAGAGTATTTGAGTAGCTTGAATAAGATAATCTACTTTTAGATGCTCATCTAGAGTAAAGCGATTAAAACAGCAATTTTTAACTTATAACTTAAATTGGAGTATTTGATGTATTTGATGATACTCGATATTTCAATATCAGTACTGAAAAGAATAAGTGGCATTGCATCATCTCTACTTTGCTGAAACCTTTTCTTTTGCAGTTGCATGCAAAGGTTTGTGTACCTCTGATCAAAAGACATATTTCATTGACTTTCTAAATTAAAATAAATCAATGAATGCTTTACAGGCACACTACTGCATATTTTAATGCATAATTTGCTAAATGTAACATATCAGACAAAAAGAAGTCTGGCCTATTCAAAAGTTATGGCACACTTTATATATTTTTAATCATTTTATAGTTGTATTTTTTGTTTTGAATATATTCAAATCCCATGTTTACGGTTGCAGCCTTGAGTGACTGGATAAGAGATAATTTTGCTGTATTACAGAGCATATAGTAAATATAGTAAATAGTAAATATATAGAAAAAAAAATGAGACAGGTATCCTAAATTGAACAACTAATTGGTTTCCTTTTTAGAAAAGTCAACATTGTTTTTCCTTTTTTGGCTTTCTGGCAGGCAATGATATTATCTGTCAAAACTAAACCCATTTAGTGCATTCAAGTGCCATATCACATTCTGGGTTAATGCACATTTATTTACAAGGGCTCACCTACACTTACTTCCTCACAGCAATGAACTGAATTGCACTGAATATACCTACTGACCTACTCCCTGCAATCAAACTAACCTCAATACAAAAATGGCACGATAGTGGAATGCCTCGATTGGGCTCATGTTGGGTGAACATTCAATGCTTCGTCTGAGCTCTCCAGAATGCTTCACAAACCAATTCTGAACAACATACCCTTCTAAAATATCTCACCATTGTGGGGGTACATGAAGCTCATGAAGGACTGCAAATGGTCACCAAGCAGTGAAACATAACAGACACTGGTCAGTGATGTGTTTAGGGGGAAGAGTGGACCCAACCCATGCCACGAGAACACACCTCACACCAGTATTTAGCTCCAACCCTGATCCTGATCCAGCTTGCAGGGGCATTTGACTGCTGGACACTGGTGTGCTAGAACTGAACTCTCCAGGGTGGTAGACCTCAAGAACCAAGAACGAGCACCCCTGATCTAGAGAAGAGTAGAGTGTAGAGGATTTCCCAGAAGAGTAGAGGCTGTTACTGCTGTAAAAGGGGCATAAACTACCTTCTTTTCAAAGAAACATAGGATGAGCAGATGTTTGCAAACTCTTGGATGTACTCAGAAGGACACTCCTGTAAATCAAAGATGCTGTGTTGCTGAAACAGCATGCACGTTCAGCTTCGACAATACTAGGTCTAGTTTATGTACAGACTTCTTGTAAAGGACAAAAGTCAAGAGGAGCTCAAGATGTAATACCGTCATCTCAAAACAAAGTAAGAGTAAAACTTTAACCCCTTAAAATGAACTATGAAAAATAGTTTCAGGCTCAGTGAGACATTCCCTGCAAGAGCTGAATCACAGAAGTGCCTCTGTTAATAACTATTGTTTTGCATCTTGATTACTCGAACACAGGCAAAGATACTGCGACGACCACCAGCTGGGGTCCATGTCTTCATGGAGTCTGCACCACACACAAACTCAACCCTTAGTCCAAAAAAAAACTTGTACGGTGACTCATCACACCAAGCCACTTCTTGTCAGCCCTTCAGGGTACAGTTAGCAACATTGCGATCCCAGGTTAGGTGGTGTGTCTGGTGTCTTGGTGTTAACAGAGGCACTCTGGTGGGTTTTCTGCTCCAATGTCCTATGGAAGCTAGTCACTTGTTACAGGGAAATGCAGAAGCGGAGGATTCTATCACGCCTCAGCTCGAAGCACGTGTGCTGCTCCAAAGCTAATGCAAAACACCACAGCACTGTAATGGGCTACATTAGCGAAACGTCATCTTGTGCAGTGAAGCAGCTCAGAACAGCTGAAGACAGTCGTTCAAGTCTTGCAGCATTATCTAAAGGCGCACTCCTTAGTTTAATGCCTCTCACTTAAAGAGCTGCTCCACTCGGCCCTGCTTGCTGATTGCCACAAGGTGACAAAAAAAGACAATAAATGGAGAAAAGCCATATAGTGGAAAATTACTCTGGGGACGGGACTGCCTATTCCAGGATGTTATTAAAAACTCACACCCAATATTTCCAGCCTCCAATGTTTTCATTTCGTAAACGCTCTGGTGGGCCTTTTAAAGGCTGAGACGTAAATGAGTCCCTGGAGTTCCCTGGCTCAGCCTCGCAGCACTATCTGAGTCCAAACAAGTTTTCCTGGGCTGTTCGGCATCAGCGTAGTCAATTCTATCCGCTCCTCTGGGGTCTGAGCTTTCAGGCAGCAGCCTCGCCTGCTTTATTCCCGCTCTTTGTTTCGCCTGTTTTACGCCTAAAGGCCTAGCGTTCCACCTGCCAGGCGCTTCGTATGAAGTAAGGCTCAGTTGAGTGCGATTCCTGGAGGTTTCTCAGTCAGTCCTAGCCACTGTGCTGAATGCCGGTGATAGGAGGAAGACGGATACTGAGACGTTGCTGAGGCTCGGAGAGAAACAGCAGGAAGAAGGGAGAAGAAGGATCAATACAGACTTCTTTTTGCTTTTAAGCATGGTACATCATCCAGCTCCCACTGGATGGGTCAGCCTTAATCCTCTTTTTACATTCTGTATGCTCTAACAAACAGGGGTGAGGAGGGCGGAGAGCTAGACAGACAGAGAGAATATGCATGAGTAGTGGTTAGACCCTCAATATCGTCCACCTGGATCAGTCTAGAGTGGCGCTGGAAGGACAAGTTGGATAAGGACAAGGTCTGAAGTTGTAGCTGCCCCCTTTGGCCACGTCCTGAGGTAACCTTACAAGAACAAGACTAAACTACAAACTTTGCAGGTGATTTTGCAATCAGATCCTCACAGCAATCCAACATAAGCATAAAGCCTTCCCAGAGGAGAACAGGCTTGTAATGCAGCACAGGGGGGCAAACTCCCTATTAACACCCTTGATATCAGAGGAAACGCTGGATAAGCAGATGCTGGGAGGATGTCTCCATAAAGCACAGCTATTTAAAAAAACACTACAGTTGTGTGCTATGAAATCATATTTGCTTTCTACCAATTATGTCCTTGGTTCTACAGAACAATTCTACCCATACAATTCACCAATGGGTTATGAAATATGCCCCGCCTCTAAAAATGGCTTTTTGGCCAATTTGGAGAACATGAAGATGCCTAAAGATCTAATGAGTTGATTTGGTGCACCCATTGCTGACACTGCGACTCAATTGCACAGCACAGAACAGCATATCCAATGGGATGGAATGCTTTGGTGCAGCCGCACATGAGCCTAAGGTCACCACACCCAAAGCCCCCCCGCCCTTTGTCTGTATTGCAGTACTCTCTAGAGGGATGCAGCACTAACACCATGGGTCGGTGGGTGGGACAATTTATTCAAAACCTGACCGTGCCAGTGCATTTGTTCCTGAATGCAACTGTTTTCTCCCAGCAGTGTCCCAAGAACTAGAACAGGGTGCCCAATCCTGGGCACCCTGCAGAGTTTAGCTCCAACCCTGACCCTAATCCATCTTGCAGGGGCACCTGACTACTGGGCACCGGTGTGCCGGATCTAAACTCTAAAGGGGGTAGATATTAGGAACCAAGAACGTGCACCCCTTAACTAGAGGAGAGTAGGGTGTTAGGGTTGGGGGTTAGAGGCTTTCCCAGAAGAGTAGAGGCTGTTACTGCTGTAAAAGGGGCACAAACGTATATTCAAAGAAACGTAGGATGAGCAGAAGTCTGCAAACTCTTGGACATACTCAGATGACTTTTGTAAAGAACAAAAGTCAAGAAGAGCTCAAGATGTAATACCGTCATAGCATCTCAAAACAAAGTAAATATGTAAAACAAAGTAAAAAACTATGAAAAATAGTTTCAGGCTCAGTGTGAACATTCCCTGCAAGAGCTGAATCACAGAAGTGCCTCTGCTAATAACTATTCTTATAGTTCCTTCTGGAGCTTTGAGAGTTGCAGCTCGATTACTCAAACACTGGCAAAGATACTGCGACGGGCTCAAACGACGTTCCCCTGTGGCTTATCAATTCTCCGGGCTTGCGTGGTATCACACATCTTTGTGATTGGAATGCGTCATGGTAATGCGCTGGTGAGAGCTTGTGAGAAAAATCATCCTTATCTGCGTTTGATAAGAAATTGTAACGCTGCTCAAAACTGTAATGTTGCTTTACTAAGACAAGATTGGCGATGGTTGAAAAACATGTACTATTCACCTCTTCCTGTACGAATGCGCCTGTCAACTGTAAGTGATACAGAGTGAACATTAGAAGCACAGAGAGGATGTATTGAAGCAAGGCACTGCAGTGGTGTTGGTAGATGGGGGGGGGGCTAAATTAGCATGAGTCTGCAAGGACAAAGCAACTACACATCAAATGCAAACTTGCCTGTGCTGTAACTGTGAATTATATTAGAAGGCAACAGCAGCAGTCCAAGGTCAGCATGCGGCTGATCAAATGCAGTGAAACAGCATCATGATGTACAGTATTACACTCATCATCAAATGAATAGTTGCACAAATAATTGCACCCAGAAGGAATGAAAGTTGGTGGGTAGGTTTGACATCATGAGGCATGTGAATGATGCAAGTTTCACGCTCGCCCACGCATGTGACGTTAGCAAGGATGGGCCTTATCACTGTATCTGACTGACCCAACAGCCACAACTGCGGACATTCACACAGACCGTTACAACGACTGCCCTTAACACCATGTCAGTGTCACCAAAGACTGCAATGGTGTCATCTTCACTCCTCTTTAGTGTCAAGTCCCGCTTTTGTCCTGGTGGAGATGACCAACAGTTCGTGTGGAGGCACCATGGTCAGTGCCAATATGAACAGTCGGTTGTTATGCGCCTCACGTCCAGAAGGCCTGGTGTCACTCCACCTCAACCCCTACTGCAAAATCTACAGGAACTGTGTGGGAATATTCAAGCTGCAAGGGATGGATTATCACAGGACCCCATTAGGAACCTTGACAACTCCATTCTGAGACGTCTGGCATGTTGTGTTAGCAAACATGGTGGCCTGACGCCATACTGAGAGACGGTACTTCTGTATGTGTAGCTCAATAAATATTGTCCATATCAGTCTAAATGTATCATCATTTATTGTTCCTGGTAACCTTTATCTTCCTTTCCAACAGCATTGCAATCCAACACTTCCTTCTGGGATGATGAGTTCACGTCTTTTTGGACCCTGTTTCTAATTAACAGTGGACAAGTCTGACTAAATCTCATCACAAATTACAATAAGTGTAAACCTGTCAGGATGTCTCTCGCCAATACTGAGCTGTCAATCACTAGGCTGGCTTCATCCATTACAGTCTGCACAAGCGTTACTCTCCAATTAAGTTCTTTATTTAGCGATCACAGCTCCTAATGCAATCACGACAAAGAGAACAGAAGACAGCTGGAGCTGCAAGTAAATTTTGATATGTGGGGCAAATATGGATTTATGGCTTCAAATGTGGCTGTCAAGATGGTTGTCTGACTAACACCATATGCTGCAGCAGGAAAGCAAATTGGAAGTCTGTGTTGCTTACATCAATCTCTTAGTGGTTACCAGAACATGCAATGATTCATTCAGTTATGAAGAAAAAGTGCCTGCTCTCTCACATACGAACAGTCATCCTACGTAAAACAGAGCTAAGCAGATACTGGATAATCTGATATCGGCCTTCCCCTACAAATAATGGTGCCATTTACAGTGGTGCATGAAAGGTTGTGTTTTTGCAGTCCTAAATGTAGATAAAGATAAACCTGATTAAAAATTAGACATAGTCATTTATTAATTGAGGAGAATGATTCAATATTACAGATCTGTGAGTGGCAAAAGTAGGTAAACCTCTAGGATCAGCATAACCCCTCAAGGTGAAAATACATGTTTTGAACCAATGGGATTCAATCAGGTGTGAGTGGCCGCCCTGTTGTATTTAGAGAACAGGGGTCTATTCTGGACATCAGAAAATTAGTTTTTGATGCTCATGTGCTGCTGGAGTTTTTAAACACTGTGTCCACTCACTGTCCACTCAATTAGATACCCCTACCTTGCTGGTCCACCTTGTAGATGTAAAGTCAGAGAGACGATAGCTCATCTGCTGCTGAACAGTTTGTGTTGGCTGTCATCTTATCCTTCATCAGTGGTCACAGGACGCTGCACACAAGACACTGTTGACTGGATAGTTTTGGTGGACTATTCTCATTCCAGCAGTGACACTGAGGAGTTTAAACACTCCAGCAGCACTGCTGTGTCTGATCCACTCACACCAGCACAACACACACTAACACACCACCACCACCACGTCAGTGTCACTGCAGTGCTGAGAACGATCCACCACCCAAATAATACCTGCTCTGTGGTGGTCCTGTGCAAATAGTAAGTGGGGGTAACAAAGTAGGCTGAGAAACAGATGGACTACAGTCTGTAGCTGTAGAACTACGAGGTGCACATATATAGTAAGTGGAGCTGATAAAATGGATAATGAGTGTAGATACAAGGAGGTGTACCTAATTAAGGTTCTTGCAACAAGTATGCATACGCAGAAGACATGAGTCGACCAGAGAGTAAACTGTACGATTTGAAACTAATAATTTTGACATATCACTGTAACAGGTGAAGCTGCTATAGGCTGAACAGTCGGATGTTTCTAAAATGAATGTTTTTTGTGACATCAAAAACCTGATTCATTGAAAACTGGCCATTTCGACAGCTTATCTGGATAGATGGACCGAACATCCAGGTGAGAGCGCAGTACGTTTTGCAGTAATGTTTGCATACTATAACAAACTTACTTCAATAATTATATAAGCTCTTTAAAGGGAACAGATGGAGTGTCACCTTGTAGAAACCAAAGGGGTCTGTGGTTTAGGGCTCCCTGGAACAGAACCACAGGATATGCCATTGAGTCCAGATATGCACAGCAGTGACCAGTCATCCCCAATGCCAAATGACACCAGTGAAACAGAGCAGAGACTTCTCAAAGGCTCTTACCGTTCATAAGAAATTGTGGAAAGTGAATAGAGTGCTCAGAGAATTTGACTTCTGAAGCACATTCTTATTATGAGGGAACCTGGTTAAAATAAAGCACAGCAGTAATTTAATTTCTGCTTTGAGGAAAGAAGAGAATATATACCGAGTGAGAATGCCAACACTTTTTTTTTTTTTAGAAAGAACTGCTTTCTACCTCTCCACCCTTTTATGAGAAAAGTGATGAGACAAAAATGACTGGGGTGAAGAAAAAAAATAAAGGCAACAGTGTCCCTCAGTGGTGGATAACTGAACAACATCTTGAAACTTTAGTTTATTTGCATTGAGTGAGGCTGATCTATATCTGTGGGAGGGGATGTTGGAGGATATTCTGTTGAAAGTAGTATTTATAACATTTAGGAAACCAAGCATTTACTGATTTGAGAAAGTATGTTGTTGTTATTAATAGAAATGATATATATGATATGATAGTAATATATATCAAATATATTACTACAATATACAGGACTCTCTTGTCTCTGTATATTCTGTATTTTGTGTATATTTTGTGTATTTTGTATATATTTTGTATATACATGTCAGGATATTCATGCATTGAAATGCTTGTGGTTAGGTTCAGGTTAATACTCTATGGCAGGGCAGCATTAGTATACATACTAACTAAACATAAAATACAATATATACAAAATATACTATCATATCATATATATCATTTCTATTAATAACAACAACATACTTTCTCAAATCAGTAAATGCTTAGTTTCCTAAACATTATAAATACTACTTTCAACAGAATATCCTCCAACATCCCC
Organism: Semaprochilodus insignis; assembly: GCA_034552555.1. Taxonomy (NCBI): domain Eukaryota; kingdom Metazoa; phylum Chordata; class Actinopteri; order Characiformes; family Prochilodontidae; genus Semaprochilodus; species Semaprochilodus insignis. The sequence continues at coordinate 30,040,937 of CM067478.1, read as the reverse complement.
TCCCACAGATATAGATCAGCCTCACTCAATGCAAAAGAGTCAAACATAAACTCAGTTCACAGGTAAATAAAACTGATCTCTTAGTTAGTGAAACTTTGTGCCCCTAAAAACTGAAAGTCCGGGAGTCTTTTTCAGTGCCAGTTAACTAAAGCATAAGGTTAATAAAGTTGAATACTTGCCTGAGAAAGAAGCAAAAACTGAACTCTTCATTTTACCCCTGCTGTAGCAGTGGGTGTGTGGAAATATAGAGAATGTCTTCCTATTGCCGTATGTTCTATATAGTGCATTAGCTACACTTCACAAAAGAATGTCCTGGCAAGTAAAATGATCTTATATCTAGTTGGTATATCTTATATTTTTCATTTATGAGTTTATTATAAGATCTTTTATCTTACATCTAGACATTTTAATAGTTTTAAGGGATTTTAGTCAAAGTCAAAGTATCTCTCTGTTAGCTTATATTATTAATTAATATATTATTAATAAGCAACATTATCTGCCAGTATAGTTAGATCATTTGGCTTACTAAAATCACTTAAAGCAAGTAAAAAATGGCTGGATAGAAGTTAAATAATCTCATAATTAGTTTATAACAATCTCGAAATGAGAAATATAAGATCATTTTACTATATAGTTTTTGCCATGTAGTCAGTTCTAGACAGAAGACTACCTGGTACAAACCTACCTACCAAATCTCAGAATTTACCAACCCTGGTCCCAGGCAGGATTAATTAGGCAAGAGGATGATAGTGGGCAAAAAGTTTCTCTGTTAATGATTGACAGTTATTGACTAATAACCATCAATACACAACCTGATTTTCCTCAGCAGTACCAGTACAACACAACACTGTAGAATCAGAAATATCACAGTCAACCAATATGACTTTTAAATTATTAACTTCGAAGATGCCATAGAATGCATTTATCCTGCATTTTAAAATGTTTATCTAGAAGTTATGTGACTTTGGTCGAGGTCAAAAAGGTCCAAATGGGGTTTTACATGTTCATTTGCACCTGATAATTTGGTCCTAGAAAGGCTGGTTTACAGTGAGACACTGCAATAATCACACAGACAGGAAAATAAAATGAACCTCCATCTAAATAAGCTCGGTCATCGGACTGATTAGTTAGCTGTGCTAACATTAGTAACTTGGAGCTTGCTGGTAGCTGACGTTAACTAGCTACATGCTTTCAATCTCAAACAGCAACAAAAAAATTAAAGCTGTTATTCTCTATTGAAACTATCAGTTTAAGATCATCGACTTTAACCAGCAAACACTAATACAGCTGGTGTGGTGTTGGAGTTGTGATGCTAATAAAGGTGGAACTGCTCCTTTCTTCAGTCTCTTCAGTGTTAAACGCTGAGTGAAGCTGCTCCATATTGTTTAAAGTTTGAGAAACTGTCTGGAGTGAAATGCGCAGAGCAAACTAACAACTTTCAATTAATACTGTCTGGGATCTTACTAAAGATGTGGAAGCTGAAGGTGGCTTCCTATTCACTGGTTTGTTTAGTGAATTTTCCGTTCTATCTTAAATGGTGCTGTAGTTACATTCTGGTATCAAGCATGCCTGTTGACAGTCTGGTTCCTATCCAAAATGGATAGTCCAGCATTTTTTCTGCTGTTGTTGCTCCGTTGATGCTGTTTAGCAGGGTTGGAACGTGAACCAGTGTATGTAAATTTTGGGTGCATGAATATTAATTAGACTGGAATGATATCTGTCTACAGCCCCAGATAGTAAGAGGTTAGTGGACCACTGTTGGCCCACTAACAGCAATGCGAGCGGTCCACTGGTGTTTTACTCAGCGTTTTCTGGGCAGCCTATTGGTGGTTTAAGAGAGCATTAAACCAAATGCTATTTTTCATTGCTAGTTGCCATTCACATCTTTTTATCACTGTTATTTATAATATTTGTCTGTCTGTCTATTCTAAAGCTGTACACATTTCAAATCTAGCTAGTTCATATGAGAATAATCTGGGTGGTCTGAGGGTGGACCAGCAGTGGTAAACAGTCAGTGGGGTGCTGACCTTATCAAGCCAGTGGACAGATATATGCTTGCTATCAGAGATACTCTGAGGTGTCCACGTTTCTTGTCCAGATTGGTCAGTTTGTTGATAGTAAACTCTATGCTAACTCTAATGCAGCTAATGCTAGCTGTGTGTTTGGATTAAGCTAAACGTCAAAGAACTTCCTTATATGGTTGTTTTATCAGTTGTACTATTGCGATTTACACTTACATTAAATCAAGTTGAGATCGCAAGCTTTGTTTCGGCGCCCATCAGGTAGTTTTGACTGAGATGTCTGAACAGTTTACTCAGCTAGAAAATCCAAGTAATTAAGACAAATTCAGTTTGAAAAGCCTACCGTGCAGAATAAATCAATAACAATAACGTCTAGGCTGCAGGGCAAACAACACAACACAAAACAGAGGAGCACAGTATTTCCATCTGAGGGAGGGCCGGGCCTGCCTGGTCCTGAAGTTGTCCTTTCCTGCACATTTTAGCAGGTGATCACCAAACCTCCCAAGTGATGTTTTTCACCTGTGGTGTCATATACAGGCGTGTACCTTTCAGTGTTTATTTCAAACATGCGAAAAAACACATACTGAACACATCTCATAGTACAATGTTTTGGTGATGTTCTAACAAGTCGGTGCTTTTAACTAGGGATGCATTGGAGTTTTCAATATATACATATTTTTAGTACTTACTGAAACCCTGTCTGATACCACAAATTACCTACTTAAAGTAATTGTTAGTATAAATGAGTGTCTTAAAGTACTGAATAAACACTGCGCACTGAAACATACATGGTAGGGACAGTACAGTCACCATGGATATGTAGTTCGGTTAACGTGGTTATGTAGTTCGGTTACAGAAAAAGAAAGAAGAAATGTTCATGTGGGAATTATAAGTTTGTTTAGACTAGGACTTTAAGACAGGGACTCCAAATACTGGAAAGAGGGTGGAGTTTTGCTGAAGGAAGTCTTTGGTTATGTGAACCAGACCCATGACTCTAGGGAATTTACTGAGGAGATTCCTGCCAAAAATATACAATTCTATTCAGTCAAACAGAGTAAAGTTGGCATGTATATAGACCTTTATCTCTTGCATTTTGCTAGCCTTATCTATCCACCCATATTAGGAAGGTGGTTGTGTTTGTGTGTGTTTATAAACAGGATGAAACTGCCCAATGTAAAGGCGGAATGTTTAAAGGACCGACGGCTTTGTTTCTGACCTCCACAGAGTCAGTAACACGCCTCTGTGTGAGCTGTTTGCCAGTTTGAGTTATTTGATCATTAGTGTGGCAGCGTACGTTTGGCTTATGTCACATGGTATTAGCTGGTATTGATATTTTGCTATCAGTGAGTTTTCATGTGTATGAGTAAACGAGCGTGGTATTGGCTTGAAAGGCAGTACTCAGTATCCAGCATCGGTATTGATGCATCCCTACTTCTAGCATGCTGTTTTGGAAACATCAAAGGATGTTTGTATTGCAAGGAAGTCCCACAAAGAAAGTACCCGTTCCATAAAGATACCGTACATATGCACAGGCTCATGAAGTGCCTGCAGACTGTTTTCATAAATCTGAAAATGCTGCTATCCTGCAGAGTTTACAATCTGACTCAAACATGCTGCCCTCCGTCAGCTAACACTAATACATCTGATCCAGCCAGTCAAGGTCTTCTGAAGAAGTTAATTAGCTGGAAGAGGTGCAGCAGATTGTGGATGGTTGTGCTTGTGGTGGCTGCACTCACCTTCAAACAAATCTATCAAGACTCTATTTCCTCTGGGGAGCCTGCACTTTAGAGCTTTGTTGATCACAGGGGAAAGGAAAGGTCAAACTGCTGCTAAACTTTAACACATAGGTAGAGACTGGCCGGCATTTCAAAGCAACCCGAGCAGTTTTTCCATCCTCCAGAGGCCTTGCCTGCCTGCCTGCCAAAGCCACTGAAGTCCACCATTTTTACCATCTACCCCTAATGTTCACTCTGGTGCCAGAAAGGGGTCTTTAAGGGGTCTTTAAACAAAACCACAGCAAAGCCATTTTAAGTTCCCTAAAGAACTTTGTTTGTTAATGAGATATGTCAGTGTGAGGAACTAGTATGGTGCTCCTCATGAAGGCAAATTAAGCAGTTGCTTAGGGACCTCAAACTTGTAGTAAGCATGTATGTATATATGTATATGTCTATGTATGTACGTATGTATGTATACGTGTATGTATGTATGTATGTATGTATGAAAGTATGACAGTATGACAGTATGTATGTATGTATGAAAGTATGTGTGTATGTACATATGAAACTATGTATGTATGTATGTATGTATGTATGAAAGTATGACAGTATGTATGTAAGTATGTATGAAAGTATGTATGTATGAAAGTATGTGTGTATGTACGTATGAAACTATGTGTGTATGTATGTATGTATATATGTATTCATGTGGATCGATGCAAATAAGTTTTCAAAATGCAAATAAAAAGTCTTGTTAAAAGGACACAATTTGCATTGTTTTATATCTGGTATTGTTGAATATTATATATGTCGTGTTTATTAAATTCCTTTTCAGTTAGCAGCAAATGAATGGACACAATAACAGACTTTGACACGAAAAATCATGTGAATAACTCAATAACTTTTTTTTTCAAATATATTTCTCAAAATTAACAATGTCGCATTGTATTCATTGTATTCATTGTATTCATTCATCATTTTGTGAGCATGCTTTAAGAAGCATTAAACTCTACAGACATCTGGTTCCTATCAACTGTGTGAACACTCGCAAGTGGAGTCTTTCCCATAAAGCTGCTCTGGATTACTTTGTTTACATCTAAAGCTGCACTGAATGGTGAAGAAGAATGGTGTGTAATGTGGAGCACTTCCCCGAGCAGATGAATCTTTGTGAGCACTTTGAAAGAGTGTCAAAGAAAATTGGATGAAAGATGTGTCTTGCAAGGCTGTGAGTTAAATATCTTCTTTTATCATCATATCACTGCTGTCAGAATAAAACATTCAGAAGGATAACTTTCCAACAGGCATTTTTAGATCATGGACAACAGGCATTTTCAGATCATGTCAAAAAACAAAAAGAGGAATTAAATGTTTCAAATGTTTTTCCTGATCAAAATTAAGTAAGTGTGAATTCATTTTCGATTTTGTTTTCTAAATTATACAGTATTTGGGGGAAGGTGGGATTTGGGGGCTCCAGGTAGCTGGCATATGGCTTAGGGCCTATAGTTGTAAAAAAGACACAAAAAACACTTTCTGCTCCATTGTTTTTCTCCAGATACAGCATTCCCCATACCTACCCGCAAAATGCTGTTTAGCAGTCTGGATGCATGAATCATTGTTCTTTAGTCACATTAATGTAATTTCACTTCTGCTCCACCAAGTCTGGACCTACCCATTTCAGCAGTATGAAACATTAATAGAAAAGGCTGAAGCTGGAGGACATCCATTGGGACAATACGCCAAAGACAACCCAGCAGGATCCCAGCAGTGCCAGGAACAACAGAAAATGAACAAATGTGGAACAAGCACTGCTTATTTTAGTAAGAATAAAATCACATTATCATGTAATTTTGCAGTTCCTGAATATAACATATAAAAATGGCTGCACCCAGGAGGAAGTGTTGGATTGCAGTGCTACTGGGAAGGAAGAGGAACAATAAATGATGATACATTTAGACTGATATGGACAATATTTATTGAGCTACACATACAGAAGTAGCGTCTTTCAGTATGGCGTTATGCCACCATGTTTGCTTATGCAACATGCCACACGTCTTGGCAAGGAGTTGTAGAGGTTCCTAATGGTGTCCTGCGATAATCCATCTCATGCAGCTTGAATATTCTCACACGGTTCCAGCAGATTGTGCTGTAGGCCTGAAGGTGGAGTGACACCATGCCTTCTGGACATGACACAGGTGACAACAAACCGTTCATCTGGTCGCTGACCATGGTAGCTCTACACAGGGATTTGTTGGTCGTCTCCCCAAAGACAAAAGTGAGACTCGTCACTGAAGATGACCCGTTGCCATTCTGAGTCATTCCATGACAGTCTGGCACGACACCACTGCAGTCTTTGCATGCTAACACGTAGTCCTGTGTCATGCAGCCGTCTGCCAATGGTGTTGGCACTAACAGGATGACTCATGGAGGACATCACTGCTCACTGAATATCTGGCTGTTGGGTCAGTCAGGTACAGCAATAAGGCCCATCCTTGCTTACGTCATATGCATGGCAGAGGGTGAAACTTGCTTCGTTCACATGTCTCACAATGTCAAACCTACCCACCAAGTTTCATTCCTGTCAGTCGGTTTCTTCTGGGTCCAACTATTTTTGTTGGCGATGAGTGTTTTATATCTTTATACTGTTCTTTTCATTATGGCCCACCACAAATCTTTTGTTTCCTCTTTTCCACTTCCCAACATTTATGATAAATGGAGCAGATCTGACATTGTTAAATTACTAAACAGGGCACAAGCAAAATGTGATTCCCCAGAGGATGTCCTTTTAGCAACATGCTAATTTATTGCCCCAAATCTGAGGTATCAATAGACTCCTGTCTTGCAGCTTCCTGGACAAAAAATAGTGGATGGAGAGAGGTGAGCAATCTTGAGTGTTTTAATGACCATGAAATGAAGACTTATCATTTTACAGTATTCAAGGGCTCATAAACCATCTATAGTCAGGACTGCTGAAAACCCAACTTACAGGTCTGAGTTACAGCTGCCTTGAATAGAGCTGGCCTGATGCTCGTTCACTGTGGACCTGAGAAGGATGGAGTGTGACTGGTAAACACCACTACAGCTGTACAACTGGGTCCAAAAGTCAGCTTTAAAAATTAGCTCCAAGTTTTAGAGTTGTGCTTGATATTTCCTTTCCAAGGTTATTCTGTCTCTGAACATGGTGACGATGGACTCAGCCTATTGCAGTAGACTGTAGTAGAAATGCTCCCCAAAACTAAAAATTCCCACACCACCATGCTCCAGGCCAAGGACAGTATTTTGTAAGGATAGTACAATGTTCAAGGGAGATGGTTCACTTTCAGGTCTACTTGCATCAGGCTCTCTTACATTACCCTCAATATCCAGAGAACAGCTCTACCTGGACCAGGGTAGCCACTGCCATAGACTCAGTCCCCCCCATTCGGGACAAAGGAACCCTGTTTAAAAATAAATCAGTCATGTTCTTGTGGTGAGACGTTAGAAGGCATGACTGCTGCCCGCTACCACAGGCCAACTCTCTCCACTCTTCTGTGTTGGGAAACTAAACAAAATCAAAAATCTAAATTAAACTCAATGCTAAATATTAATACAGTATAATATTGTGATTTTTGGGCATTACAAAAGAGACCAACAGAACGTGAGATATTGGCTGTATATACATGTGCTTATAGACACTTATACTATCCAAGTATCAATATTATAACGTGTATTAAGGTCAACCTGAAATCAAACTGGATCGTGTTTCCTTTGCATTAAGCACAACTCACTTTATCATAGCACTCATAAGGCAGAACACTCCTTTCTCCCTAATCTTTGATGAAAGTGTAGTGACTTTTGCCTTTTGTGTGACATTTGATTGCATCAGTGCATTTCAGTGGCAGGAAAAAAACAACACCACCCAATACAATTTAGCATGGTTTCCCTTCCCCTGTCACCACCCTGACCAATGATCGAGCAAGAACACCGGTCATCGCTTCAGTTCTGGCTGCCTCATGTATTTGGGACTGGCTGTAAAATAATGACTTATGATTTATTTCAGTCTTTCAGTTTGATGGTAATTCATGGCATTTGTGTGGAATGGTGTGTATGTACCAAACATGACCACAGATCATTTCACATGACCATTTTCCAACCTCACTTTACCTCTTAGAAAGAAACCAGGCTGTGTTTGTTACTGTGCCTTTCAGACTGGTCTAAGCTAAATGAGCTCTGTTCTGATTGGTTATCCTGTCTCATTCAGAAAAGCTCTGGAGAATGTATGTAAATAAGTTTGTGCCTGTGACATCATAGAAACAACGATATCAAAACAGGCTGTTTCAGCAGCGCGGTTTCCATATACGGACTGGAGTGGGGAGTGAATAGCAAACGTTAAACAATGTTCTAAGTTCTTCTGACTCCTTTATTTCAAAAAGGGGAATTCAGTTTCCCATAATATGTGCCCTTAATACAAAAACACATTTTAAAATTGAGCTTTAAACAATTAATAAATCGTGCGCCCGAAACTACATAAAACTGCATGCGGTGGCGGACTCGGGCTGTTTGAAACGCAGGGGCGAGAGGATAAAAGGGGCTCCTACTGGACAACATGAGGCCTCAACCCTCAGTCACTGACTGGCAATACAAGGAGCTGGTTAAAATGTAATGGCTGAGGCGGGTACATGTTTATGCATTTACAAATTCGGATTTCGCCCTAATGCTCCATATTAAACTCTTTTTAAACTTGCTCAGGAGCGCCCTCTCCGCTTTTAACACCACACAACAAATGTTCCCTGTCATTTATCTACATCATTTGGGCACGGGAGCAGCCCTTCTCGCAGTAAATTGACTAATGATCCAAAATTCTTTTTAATAAAATCTATTTACGAATGCATGTTACATTAAAACGCTTTTGTGCTCTCCTGTAACCATTAGGCAGTTTTAACATGCAGGGAGAATGCCTGGTTTAAGGGTTCATCTACTTCACAGGACTTTTTTTGAATGTCCTACTTCACTGTTCTGTTTCGCTTCATTAAAGACTGAAGGAAGAATGAACTTTACTATACGAAACAAAGCACAAACAATGGAGTAATAAAAAGTAATGTCATATTTACCATATCGCCAATCTTAATATCACAGTAAAATTGGATCAGTACTTTATGGGACATCTGTGAAAATAGGCTTGTTACCTTGCATGTCAACCCATGTTCTTCAAACAAACCCAACCTTTGTTTATCCAAAAATAGGTCCTTCTCACACTTCCTGAAACATTATTCTGTTGTAAACACACAGACATGCGTCCTAATGTCAATTTTAGCTCAAGAAGAAATCACAAAAGGGTGCACAGCTGAAGTGGACGTTCTTATTACATCCGATTATGATCATAAAAATCAGCAAATTTACAAAACAAAAAGGCATTTATTAAGACACATGTTCCAAAGGACTATTCCAAGGTAGATACGTATACAATACTGAGGATTCTCTTATTTAATAACAAAAGAAAACAAAAAGAAAAGAAAGATGCAATTTATTTTGATACAAGCAAATGGAATGTGGTACATTACCAACAGGCATAAATACATTTCATTAACTCACAAATTACAGATACAAAAGAGAAGATAAAAAAAAACCAAAAACAAAGCAAAAACAGCACAGCCGTAGTACATTATGTAACTAAAAGACAGACCTAATTTACATTTCTATGCCTTTCTAAAAAAGGACAAGCTACTGTGAGGCAAGGATCAGTTCTGCACGTTGATACAGTACATGAGCGGGACCCGTAACACAAACGCATGTATCGCTCTACTGAAGCTCGTCCGTAAGTGGGAGTTCAAGTCCTATAACTTCAGCTTCTTCTTACGGCCACGTCCGTCCGAAGCCCCATCCTGCTTGCGTTTCTGGGCCTGAAATATGAACAAAGTGTAAAATTTAGATCCTTTGCCTTTAATCTTAAGATGATGTGCTTGTTTTAACGTTATATAAACAGAGATCCGGAACACCAAGTTATGGCTCACATTATATACTACAAGACTTCTCAGAGCAAGAACACTGATCTAGGATCTGTTCTCATCAGTGAGGCAATTTTAAATTAGAGAAGAACACGATCATAGATCAGGACTACAGGCCCTGGAGTGCTGCGGCTGTAGGAAACATTGAACTGTGCCCAGATGTTATGTTGTTGGATTAACTACTACTGTGGAGCAACTTTGAAGTAAACTTACTGAAGAAGTGCGAGGTCCCCGTTTCTTCTTTTCAGCCTTCTCCCTCTCCTCCAGCTCCATATTCTCACGTTCAATGAGGGTGATCAGTGTGTTACACCTCCTCTGCAGCTCCTGCAAAGAGAAAGCGCACATAGTTCAGTTTTACCACATGAACAGGAAGACGTGGAGACATACTGCTGCTTGGGTATTAGTGTTGCTGACAGACCACTGCAACCGGGGTCTCATTCAGTTTATTGACAACTCTCCCCACTGGCTGGTCGTCACTCACCATAGCAGTGCGGGACTTCAGGAACCAGTCAAAACGGAACTGGGGCGAGTTGCGTATGCACTGTCGCAGTTCATCATAAACGCTCTCCTTATCAAAGCCCAGCTTATGCAGCATGCAAATGAGGAAGCGGTCCTCTTCTTCAGTGTAGTTCTTCCCCTTGTTGGTCCCATAAGAAATTCTAAGCTGGTGGAATGGTGCCTTGTAACGGCCAATCTAGAAACAAACATGATAAGAATCCCATCACTTACAAGGTGTTGTTTTATGCTTTACAGGCTTTTAAGCTTTTCCATTTGAATTTGTTTTTGGTCCCACTTTAAATTTGGACCCAATTAAATAAATTACAAAAATACAATGACATAATCAAACATAGCCCATAAGTACTATATCACCACCTCTAAGAATAAATCTGTTTTTAACATCTACCATCTTGCTTACGAAGGGAAGATTAGAACACATTTTACAACCCATTACCTTTGAGTCCAGTGCTTTCTTGATGCTGATCCTCCTCTGAATCCTGGCCTCTCCCCTCTCAATCTGTGACATGATCTTCTCAATATCCTGCAGCTCATTGCAGCGCTCCCAAAATACAGCTGTAAGCACAGAGACACGCATTTAACATCAGGTCTCTCATATATACGCTGTATAAAGCGTGGTCACATTTTAAGGTATTGAAAACAAGTTCTACTGTACCGGAATACTCCATGACCTCCTCGGGCGTTTTGCCTTCCACTTCACGGGCAATGTTCTCAATATCATCTCTACCCCATTTTTCGTTTGCCTTGATGAACTGGTTAAAGTCTCGCTTGTTCCAAATGGTGAAGCCCTAGTCAAAAGATTCAAGCCATTCAAATAACCAACATACAAAATACCAACAACTCACTCACTAACATGTCTGTAGGGAAACTACAGCTAGTAGCTCATCACCTGCATCTCTTCATAGCAGACTCAGTAGAGACTGCGAAACTATTGCTAGTTAACGTAATGATCAGTTACATGTATAACTGAGAATAAATGAGCATACAGTCTCTGGCCAGAGCTGTAATATAATTAGACTGCACCTGACTGCATAATTAAGCTTTATTATTTATCTTTGATCATTTTTAAATGCTTGTAAGTTCTGTATGCATGCAGTGTTACATGCATTGCACTGTCTCGGTTTGTTTGAATGAAATGAATGGTAGAAGCTTAAACATTGAATTCTCCACTGTTCACTGTAAAGAGCTGACCAAAACCGTCACCACTCACTGCTATTCCAATCAGCAACCTGATCAGGGTTGCCAGATTGGCAAGTCGGGCCCCCCCCCAATGATTTATGAATCTATGAATACCCTGTAGAGTACTTTAGATTGCAGATTTTATTGAATATTCTAAATAGCGTTCAGCTGAATATTCAAAAGTCAAAATATTCAGTCACAGTCTTAGACAAGGAACACGTCAGCTTTGGCTCAAATCATCCACCCCATGGTCTGTACTGTGGAATGTACCGCAGTAGCATGTCATTTCTAACTGCTGTTAGGCTTCACACTCTAAAGCTCCCATTTAATTCTTCTTAGGTCAGAATAAAATTCCCCAACCATCATTAACAGCCTGGCAGTAGTCAGCAGTTCTGTACTAAATTAACACTGCACATTCTATTTAGGTATCTATTTTCTATTTGACGCTACCACGCAGGTGCAGGAGGTTACCTGTGAAAGGAGATTCTCCTTCTCTTCCAACTCCTCCTCATTCAGAGGCTCAGCTTCATCAATCTTAGCTTGCTCCTCCTTCTGCATTTGTGCAGAGTTAGGCAGGTCAGGGTTCCTGGGCACCTGGAAGTACATTTAGGAATGTGAGTGTTAAGAACACACATTTTCAAAAGCTTTGTCAGACAGCAGGCAAATCGGATTTGTTTCTGAGATCAGACTGTTCGCATTGTTATTTACAAGTGATCCGATCGGATTTGTTTGTCCAGACATCACCAACCTATCTGCATAGGTTGCTGTGGTAATGACATAGGCATCAGTAGCTATGTAGCCACGCTTGTAACGTGGCTTTCAAACGTGAAGAGGCTTTCGCTCTCATTGCGCTGTCAAGTCACAGTTCACACCTTTATGGCTCTTCCTGAATCCCAGTGCTTTTGGCACTCTGGATTTGAAATAGTCGTCATTGTCTGTAGTGTTGTGAGTGGTGCAAAAAACACTTTGAAATCCGCCAAAGCGTCCAGACTGAGACGCATCTGTAAAAATTCGACTGAAATTGCATTTCAAAACAGTCTTCAAATGTGATTTGGATCTGATTTGCAATGTGGTTTTGCGGATTTCATGTGGTTTTCTACTGTCATCAATCTGGATAGGTCAAAAAAAAAAAAAAAATTGAGAGAGAGAGAGAACAATCACACGCACCTTGTAGCCAATAGTTTTCCTGTAGTACAAAATCTCTTTCTCTAGCAGCTCAAAAAGCCGAGGGGGGAAGAACTGGAAGTCTTGCACGTTAGGCTGTTTCGGGGGTCGAGGAGCCTGAGAATACAAAAACAGAAAGGAAATAAATTCATCATTCTCATTCTTGCATGGTCCATGTAAACAATAAAGAAAATCCGGCATGCTCAGAGTCAAGAATATTTAATGTGGGAAAGAATACCTTCGGCGCCTTTGGCTCACTGACTCGCAGAGCCTCTCGGAAATATGCATCAACAGCATAGTTAGCTTTGCGCTCTCTCTTGGGAGGCTCAATCCAGTTTGTGATGACCTAAGAGGAGGAGAAATTAAACATTAGTGAAAAAAGTTGGAACCCTAAATGCTGTTTTTGTAGACAAATATCATCCCTTTTGTTTGTGTAACACATAAATAATATATATTAATTAAAAAAAAAATTTTTATATATATATATGAATAAAGAAATAAAGACACAGAGAGAGAGACACAGAGAGAGACACAGAGAGAGAGAGAGAGAGAGAGAGAGAGAGAGA
>CM067478.1:29965641-30027402 GCA_034552555.1 Semaprochilodus insignis | reverse complement strand
ATGCAGATATACACACACACACACACACACACACACACACATGAATATATATATATGAATAAAGAAATAAAGACAGAGAGAGACACAGAGAGACACACAGAGAGAGAGAGAGAGAGAGAGAAAGAAAGAGAGAGAGAGAAAGAAAGAGAGAGAGAGAGCACAGTAAGACTTAAGGTCAAAGTAAATTCCATCAGTTACCTTTTTCTTCTCTCTGTAATCTTCACCTTCGAAGTTGTACACACTGTTTTCCGTGTCCATAGTGAAATTCCTGAGGGAGCTTTCGCCAAGTTTGGATAGCTTTTCTTTCATCTCCATGGTCTTAAACACAAAATGATATTTACCAGTGTAAGACTTAGTCGTCCATATTGTGGATACCAGCATTATGATTTACTACGCAATAGTTTAATGTTTATTTTTGAAAGAGAGCAACTTCTGTCAGTGTTCCGCATATCAAGTACCTTCTTCTCTCCTCTCTCCAAGATCTCGTCAATGTCTTCGTCAGTGATTTCACTTTCCTTGGAGGCGAAGACGTGAGTGGCACCATGTCGAATGATGGACAACATCTCATCTTTCCCAAGCTTGTTCATGCTAGGATCTAACAGCCTTCCTGGAAAGTGGAGAACAGCAGAAATGAACCAACCATGAACTCCAACCCCAAAGACAGGGCCTTGATAAAAGCATGGTCTGAATGATGTTCGTGGAATCTCACCTTGTTGGATGACGATGGAGTCTAAGCGGAGTTTCATTTCGGCGCGTTCCACAATCCTCTCCTCCACTGTGTTCTCTGTGATGAAACGGAACACGCGCACCTGCTTTTTCTGACCAATTCTGTGAGCACGATCCTAAAAGACATGCAAATAGACCAAGTATAAGACAAAAAATAAGACAAAATTATTGAAGGAAAACAATTTTAGGGGTAAAACACAGACCATAGCCTGCAGGTCGACTTGAGGGTTCCAGTCAGAGTCGTAAATGATGACCACGTCAGCGGTAGCCAGGTTAATACCCAGCCCTCCAGCCCTGGTACTCAGCATGAAGAGAAACTTGGAGCTGTTGGGTTCATTGTAGGCATTTATGGAGATCTGAGCAGATTACAAAAAAACAGCNAACGTTTATTAACTTAATTTTATTCAGTGTGTGAAGATTAAAAAAAAAAAAAAAAAAAAAGTTTTATTGAGCATGTTTAACTTGCCTGTCTCTCTTCGTGTGGCGTTTGGCCATCCAGGCGGCAGTACCCATAGTTACGCCACATGCAGTAGTCTTCCAGAATGTCCAGCACCCTGGTCATCTGGCTGAAGATCAGCACGCGAGAACCTGGTTAAATAAAAGACACAAGGTAACTACTGTATCTACTGTGGCAAACAGAACAGCGTAAGCCTCAGGATTTTTTTTTGCTTAAAAAAAATATTTATTACATTAGAAACCTAATAGACTTTCCTTGCAGGCCTGTTTTATTAAAATTCACAAACACGTAAATGCAAAAATTTAATTGCAGAAATTCAATAGTCTAAAACACACAACATGTCCAATTGTATCCTCACATCCTTCTAACTTGTCAGTTTAGCTTAAGGTGCACTGAGGCATACAACTGTACACACACCGCTTCTAACAGTAGAAAGGCACTGACCTCCATTAAAACAGGACACTCTGGATCAAGTCAACATGCCTACGACTACATGTCAGCTAGAGGGGTTGTAAAGAACCCCAACATTGTGGAGCAGTATAACTGCATTCCATTGAGTGATGGAGCACAATCCAACACCTTTGTCATGAGTTTGAATATGGCGTGATCCAGAACTAAAATCACCCAACTTTAGTACCTGGACTCACTAGTGCTCTAATGGCTGAATGCAATCAAAGCCTCACAGCAAATGTGTTCTCTTTCATCTGGTGTAAGAGGCTATCACTGCAGCAAAGGCGGGACAAACCTCCAGACCTCATTACTGCTCTTGATTTCAGATAGAACTTGTCTATACACTTATGGACATATAGTTATATTAAGCTACGAAAAAGACATCCTACACTTCTCCGGGAATCATAATATGCTCCAGCTAACCTTGCTCCTTCAGCTTGGGCAGCAGCTTGTCAAGGACGACCATCTTGCCGCTGTTGACAACCAGATGGAGGTCGGTGGTGTAGGGCGGCCCCGGCTCGGCCCCGTCGAACAGGTACGGGTGATTGCAGCACTTCCTCAGCTGCATCAGCACATTCAGTAGACGCATCTTATCCATCTTTCCGGCAGAGTTCAGGATGTCAATGTCCTTCATCAGGATCTTTGTGTACCTGGCAGGAAGCAAGATGTCATCCAGTGAACTGCTACTCACAAGTTATATGGTCTCAGTTGCTCTTCCAGACTGCTATCTGGAAAGTTCATCTGCTACTTTAAGGGTTGTATTAAATTCAGAAGGATGATTCATTATCTGTTGGTTAAGAAAGGCCTGACACTGTTGGCAATAATTCAGCATTCTTGCTGCATGTTAAGAACAGACTGTAGCAGCCTCCTCATTAATACAAACATAGCTTTACTTCTCTCACTTCTTTCATCTTTGACACAGATACATGTCTAATTGCTTCCATCCTAACGCTGGGAATGATACAGTAAAACTACGAGCAGCCGGAGATCAGTAAGGCACTTAATGAGGAGAACATACCATTCTCTCTGCATCTTGCTGAGACCCACATACATCTTGATTTCTCTTTTTGGAAGGAGAGATTTCTCCACATCAGCTTTGATACGCCTCAGCAGGAAAGGACGCAATACCTATATGGATAGGAGTCAGAAAATAGTTACCTTCAGTTTAAGTATAGTTAAATAATGTAATTTCAATAAATGAGTATCACTGCTTTTATGCAGTTTTACAACTGAAAAAAAAATGTAGATAAGCTTCATCTTACAAGTTTACAATCTTAAAAAAAAAAAAAATTTTTAAAAACATAAAAAAAAGCACAACCAACTGATATTACTCACAGTGTGTAGACGCTCAACCAATTTCTGATCCCCAAGACAGTTATTGGTGTCAAACCAGGAATCGAAGTCCTATAGGTCCGGGTGAGGGTGGTGGTGGTAGGGTGTAAAGAAAGAAAAGGCAAAATACTCATCACACAGGCCGGCACAAACTCAAGCAAAAAAATAATAATAACAACAATAATCAGACATTTCAAATTCAATTCAAACTGATTTAACTCCAATCTAACAAATGCTTTGAATCAACCTGTATGGTTTCATCCAGCAGATGGCGCTGCAGCCCTAAACAAGTCCAGTGCCCAGTAAAAGGCTTGTAAAGAAATTTACCTCAGAAGAGTTGAAGACATCAGGCAGTAGGAAATTAAGCAGAGCCCAAAGTTCATGCAGGTTGTTCTGCAGTGGGGTTCCTGTCAGCAGCAGCCTGTTTGTGGTCTTGAACTCTCGCACAATCTCTGAGAGCTAAGAGAGAAAAGTCTGTTTTAAGTGCACAAGCTTGTCTTGTTTTGGACAAGACTTTGATAAAGTCTTCATGATGCATTTTGTAGTAGAAGGTCTACACATGTACTTTTCATTTGATTTCACTTTTATCATAAGTAGTGCTTAACTGATATTGCATGGAAGACAGGTAAGAAACAAAGCTGCTGCAGACCTTTGATTTCTCATTCTTTATACGATGGGCCTCGTCAATGACCAGGTATCTCCAGTTAAACTTCTTGAAGACGGCCCTCTCGATGATTAGCATCTCATAGGATGTGACACACACGTCCCACTCTCCTGGCAGCAAAGTGTCACGGATGAAGGCCGTCTAAGAACATGAATGGGTGAGTGAGACAGAACAAGAAATAAATTAAAAAACAATCATAGCCAAAGACAAGAAAGCGTAGCCAAACAAAAGGAAGAGGAATTGGTCCCTCACCCTCTCATCCCTGTCTCCAATGAGGCAAACAGCTCGGAGGGAGGGCACCCAGCGCTTAAACTCGTTCATCCAGTTATACAGGGTGGATTTGGGCACCAAGACCATGTGAGGGCCAGGGATGTTCCTGTAGTGCTTCATGTAGCCCAGTAGAGAAATGGTCTGTAGAGTCTTTCCCAAACCCTGAGGAGAGGAGATTTGAGAGACTTTACCTTGTTTCTGACACTTAGCTGTACACAGAACAAGTATAGTCAAAGCGAGCTCAAGGCTGCAAAGTGAAGTGTGGATAATAATACCATTTCATCAGCGAGGATGCCATTGATTCCATTTTCATAGAGTGAAATCAGCCAGTTCAATCCACGGATCTGGTAGTCTCTTAGTTTGCCCGTTTTCACATCTGCACAAAACAAAGAAAAGATAAAGTTTAAAAAACACTCATCTCTGGATGAACAGATACACAATCAAAGGTAATCTAATCAGTCTATACTAGCATATACGCAACCAGTCTTGTTTTCAACAACGTCCATACTGCATCAAATTCTTATTTCAACAACATACAAATATTATTTAGTTTTCCATGACGTGGGCCAACTCCACCATCATCTGTGTGATTGGTCATTAGACTAAGAACACACTCAAACAATTTCTTAGACCTCACAAGCATGCAGGTGAATGAACACTGAACTTACAAGAGGGTGACTCGTCAAAGCGCGTGCACACATTGGAAGCTTTGCTGCTTTCGCTGAGCAGCTCTTCGTCTTCTTCTTGCTCGGTCCGGCGATGACGGTTGCTGTGATAATGTAAAAACGTCAAGTCATTCATCAAATCAAATAAATTAACAGACTGAGCATTAGAAATCTGGCCACATTATTTTACGCTATATACGATCAGCTTCACAGACAGGGATTAAGTCTAGTTCTGGGCTATCCTATTCTTTTAAAGGAGAATTTTCAATCAAAATGCCAGGACTAGGATTAGGCTCAATTCCCATCTGTGAAAACATCCCTGATTCATTTCAACAAACCCTTCACAATATCAACCAGGCATGTTCAAGCGATCGAAAAATTACAACACTTGCCAGAAACGCAGCCTTAAAAAAATATTAAATGAGCTATTATAAATAAGCTATGGGGCTATATCCACCCACCACTTCTTAACCCTCATTAACTCATCAATCACTAAAAAGGAGCGGAACTGGGGCAGAACTTACTCTCCAGCAGAAAGGAGATTCTGTTTCTCGTCCTTTTTAATGCGAGGACGGCCAGGCTTCATCTTCAGAGGAGAGGTAGGGGTCTTCTGTGCAGCAGGCTGGATGAAGTGGGCAAACACTTCAGTCTGCTTCAGCAGATACTCAAATCTGTTGGTCCGGTCCGTTTTCTGGTTTTGAAGGCGGGGGGGAAGCGTTAAAGCATAGTAACAAAAATGCAAAGAGAAAATTCCGTCTTTAATTAGGAAAGTAATTGTGCCTTCAATGCAGGAAAGGCATACTTGTTTACAAGCACTGAAGAGCAAACATTACCACTTTCTCTTCATAGCCTGCCAGCTGATCCAGCTTCGGTTTTTCAGATGTAGGCGATGACGACTGTTCACCACTGTCCTGTGCTGCTTCTGAGGGTTCATCGTGGCCAGCATCCGAGGTGCCATCCTTAGAAGCGGATAAGGAGCAGTTATTGAACACGTAAAGACTGAATAGTTCATAACCAATATTGTAACAATCTGTTACCCTTGTTTTTTTTTAACAATAACACACAAGTTAACAATAACACACAAATGACAAAACATTATGATCCAAACATTGCAGTGAAAATACAGAGACAAGGTCGATACGTTGGCCTAATAGATGTTAAAGCTGAGCTAGTAAGCACGTTCTGATTTTTCCATCTTTTCCTTTAATGTGTTATGCAGTTTTTTGTGTGTGTAAACAGTCTGCAAAGTTATAGAGCCCAAAGTACATGGCAAAAGGAGAAACTTCCACTTTTCTCAACAGCCTCGAACTCCTCACTGCACCCCTCTTTATTACACGGTGAGATCATCATGTAGCACAATCCTTATTTTCTGCTTACCGGCAAGCTTGGCATGCCCTCGCAGCTTGCAACGGTGGATAGAGTCTATCAGCTTCTTTTACTGGACTTTCAGGGTCAGACTCTAGTTTAAACGGATACAGCAGAACCGACACTATTGTAAGAAACAGCCACAGCGGTGGGAGGGTGGGGGGCTCAAAGCACACTGGGGTCATTAGGCAGCAGGGGGGAACTAACAGGATTTCAGACTCATACAGATGTACAGTATTAGTAAAAATACTGTGTTTTGGGAAAAGCACGTAAATCCATTTCTATAGACCCCAACAATAATATCACGGACACTGAAAATGAGAATGATGTGGCCACTTTAAAAGCACTAACAGGAAGTGGCAGGAATCAGAAGCATGTTTTACAAGAGAATGCTGACTGACTGATTCAGTTGAAGTATTGTGTATAAGAACAGCCTCCAATTAGGCCTATATCAGCCTTTGAAAACACTGTAAATGTTTTCTGGGCATATTCGAAGACAGGCTCTGTGCTTAAAGACACAGACAGGACAATAAAAACAATGTCCTGTAATCGCTTTTCATAATATGACGTTTCAGCATTGTGTCCGTTGCAAACCTCAGAAAGTCTGAATACCAGGATACAAGAACACGTATTTAGTATCGTTTCAAGTACCATGACTTATTTGCCCCATTGTCACCGCTACCTCCGATCACGACCTGGACACACAGAAAGGCCAGTTTTCCCAGCTACAGGAAAGCGCTCCGATCAGCTCACAGAGCAGCCAGTGAACAGGCAGGACGGGGCTTCCCGAAGTTTGAGCTCAGTTTCAGTAAAAAAAAAAAAATACTACTTCATTTAACACACTGTAACTGACAAGTCATTTCCTTATGCTAGGCCAGAACATTAGCTAACTAGCGCAAGTCTGGCTCCACGAAAACGAAAGCGGTTACAGCAGTTAACACTGCGAAACGTTGGCGGCGTGCTGCCTGCCGGATGAACTTTGTGAAGTTAGTTAGCGCCGCTGGCCGGGGCCGTTAGGCTAAAGCTAACAGGCTACCATGAGCTTCATTATTCACTGTAGTCCACAAACAGCACCTCTCCAGCTAAAAGTGCCGCCCTGTCCGAATAGACATAGTGGACAGAACCGAATAGGAGTCACAGATTTGTCCGTATACGTTAATTTGAATGAAAACTCGCTGAAGCTCCGTCGCTCGCTACAGCGGCTAAAACCCCAAAACAACAGCAGAACAATAACGCTAGCGAGCTAACACCGCCGGCTAATTCATTTAGTAAAAGTTTCAGATCATATCGAAACCAGCACCATGTCGTTTTCAGAGAGCCTCTCGTGTTGTAACCGGCAGCGATGCCAGGTTTTAGATCACTAGCGGCGGATTAGAGCATTTTTAGAGCGTGATTTGTGTCTCACCTCTGCCGGTCCCGGTTCGCTTGGTCCCTGCTGCTCTTCCCGCGGTTGCTCCACGCCGCCCTCTCTATCAGACATTATCGCACGGTTTTTCCGACACAAAACGGCCACAAACACTCGATTCCTTACGTGTCCAAATACCTGAAACTCAGAGCTGAGTGACTGAGTGTAAGTTATTCCCCTAAAAGTTTGGATACGAGTCCAGAAGTGGAACAGCAGAACCGGCTTAGCGTTTTTTTGTTGCCACTGTTCCCGCACTAGCGAGGACCGCCGCAAATAACGCGATACTTCGACTGATACTACGAGCGAACAAACGATTGAGTGTAGATGTCGCGAGAAGTGGTGTAATCCAAACGAACGAACGAGTTGTGACGTAATGACGCCTACCCAAGCATCTGCATGTGAATGACTGATGTATATTAATCTATTAACAACAACAACAACAACAGCAATAATAATAATAATAATGATAATGGTAATAATAATACATATTTTTATTATATAATATGTTTTCTCTGTATACTCTTTTTTATCTTAAGAATAATCTATTTTCAAAATAATTTGCATACATGTCCAATAGTATGTACAGCTACTTTAAGGTGGGGCCACTGCAAACAGAGGCATTGATTTAATGTAATATAAAGCTTTGTGGGGGTCAAGATATTTTAAACATGTAGCATATCAAAAATCATATCAAACCTGAAAACATCTGTATTATTAACCCCATATCTTTTTGCTTATGACACTGATTATTCAGACAGGGGCCCTAGAGATCGTGGGTAGTCAGTTCTGCTATATCCCTGAGCTGTGATTCCTCCCTGGGTATAGGTCTGTCATAAGACACAAGTCACTGCTTTTGTCCCAGAGTTGCCAAATTGCTGACTCTCACTCAACAACCACTAACTACATACAGTCACTATGTGCAATAATATGCATACTGCAAGAATCATTACTTACACTTTCATACACAGTATTACTGTGAACCACAACCCTGTTCCCTCTGCCCTTTTGCACACACACACCATGCTTTCCTAAAAGCTTCTATATTTACTGTCTTTATAATACCTTCATAAAACCTCATCACATAATGTTCTGCACCATCAATACTGTCTCTGCACTGTCTGATCTGTGCTATGAGACTTTTTCCAAAATAAGACTGCTTTGATTTGGTCATATGGGCTTCGGGTGAGGCTTGGTTTAGCTGAGGACCCATTTGTTTGTCCAATGATGTTCTCAACAGTCTTCACTAACTCCAAAGGGTCTTAGTTGTTTATTGTCCAGCTTTCACATTCTTTGCCAAGGATCTTAGAGGGACAAAATGAAGTGTGAAGCCAGAAATATAGTTGAATGGAAGTCAAAAAGTACTAAGACTCAAGTACTTAAGACTACGACTATATACTCAAATATTTAAAATTAAAAATAATGTACAAACAGAAACTGCTAATAATATTGAAATACAGAAACGATGGAACTCTTTTCCAACCCGCAATTGGAGTGAATTGAAAACTCCTGCAGTTAATTCATTGACCAGCAGAGGGCAATACTGTACAGCGACCGAATAAGACCTCAACTTTAAGTTGACCTAATTTCCTCTTACATATGTATATATATATTTTAGCAAAATCCAAAAAATAAAAAATAAACGGATTAATAGGACAGGACTATTTCTCTCCTCTTTATTACTATTTTTTATTTTCAATATTCCTAACGGCACTCTCCAAGACAGACGCGGGGTCCTCAGGTGACGTTTGCGTCATCAGCTGACCGACTGCAGGAACGACGAGAATCAAAACAGAAAATCAGATAAAACTCAAACTGGCTTACATTTAAGGACACGGTTCTTCACTGAGGGTTTTAATTTTCCGGGAAATTTAAAATGGTGTACTGTGGTGAGTGCTTCTTTGTTACCTCCCGTGTCAGTTCATAGAAATGCAAGAAAAATAAACGTTAGCTGAATTTATGTTAAGTCAGTGTGGCCTTTGTTTGCGTTTCTCCGATCAGTTATAGTTTATGACTCGCCGGCAAAAACACTCACCGTGTTTCACTGCTTTCTTCATTGTCACTCGTGTCAGTCACACGTTTTTCGAGCTTATATTGATGTCCAGATATGAAATTAACCCGAATTAGCCAGCTAAGCTAAGCTAGCTAACATGTTTATTTTTGTAGCCCCAATTACACTAGCCACAAATCTCTACCAGTACCGCAGAGATAAAGCATATACCTGCATGGCCTCAGACATACACAGCTGTTATCAGAAATACTCCCTTAGAGGCCCAGCAGTAGGAGATTTACCCGGTTCTGCATCTAAATGGGAAACATGTGTTGATGGTGCTGCTACTGAGTGGAAATATGAATGAAGGACCTTTAATAGAACCTTCAGATCGTAATCGCTCGCCTCTAAAATCAAAAATAAGGCTGTTCAGTCTACTGTTTCCTCTTTAGTTTTATATGGGAGTGAAAGCTGTATAATAAAAAGTCTTTATCCCTTTGAACCTCAATGTTGGTGAAAACTCTCTGACAGTGTCAGTAAACAAATATATGTTAGCCTCGCCTCTCTCTCTCTCGAAGCCCAGATAACTTAAACAAAACTTATTTTAGACATATTATGGAAGGAACTGATTAAATAGAAAATATAGCTATGCTTGATGAAAATTAATGGCAAAGAGGATGACAGCAAAATGGATGAAGAGATATGAGCAAGCCGATGTGAAGACTCATACAACGGACTGTATACTCTGGAGAAGCACTAACTAGGCATCAACATTGACCTGATGCCTCTTAATACTACTTCTACTACTTCTAACAACAACAACAACAATATTAATAATAATTTAACAATAATAATAACAATAGTATGTATATAATAATAATAATAATATATAATAATCTATAATAATAATAGTAATTACAGTAATAAAAATAGTGGGCGTAGCGTCTTATAAATGATCTTTCAAAATTTTTCAGTTTTATGTAATAAAATGAAGTCAGTGTGGTCAGAATCAGAATCGCTTTATTTTTGTGCTTTTAGGAAATTTTCTAGGAATTTGTGTTGGTAAGTGCACACATATGCAACATGTAACATGCTAAACAGACCAGTCAAGCACACATACTAACAAAAACAATTGGAAGCATAGAAATACACTTACAAATAAAATACAAAAAAATAGAATCATGAATAAGAATAAGAATAGAACGATTTGTGTGTGTGTGTAAAGAGATGTGTGAATGCTTATATGGATATTATACATATGCAGTTCTGAGTAGACAGATTATTACAAAATAATAAACAAGGTGTTAAAACATCTGTAGAGTTGCATTGCATTACACAAGAGTTGCTAAGGAGGTTTGTTTAATTGTACAATGTGGGTGGAGTGTATGAGTGGAGCTCATATCCTTGTAGCAATGGTCCCACCAGAGATAGCTGCTTGGGTTTCTTATTGCTAGTGGGAATGGGCTTGTGTGGGTTCTTATGCTCACAAAGTTCCTGAGCTCACTAATTTGGGTTCTCTTGGCTCAAAAGTCTGTACAGCATTTCTAAAAGCACATTTTCCATGCATTATATACCCTTAGCCCTATGAGCAGCTTCATGAGCCTAACCTTTACCATGCCCAATGCCATCATTATGGCCAATCAGCCATAAAGGCCCATCAACATTGGGCCGTGGAAGAGCTGATGTTACTACAGCAAAGAGGGTGTAAGCTCACTTTAAATTGAGGTGGTTGCAAAAGAAACATTGTATGGACAGGTGTCTACAAATATCTAGACAGAGAGAATTTTATTAGTACTGAAAGATGGACACACTCATGAAAATGCTTGTTTTTACTACACAGTAGCATCATAAATTCATGGCATGTAGTGATCATGAAATTATAACAGTGAATGGGACACAGTATTAATACAATACATTAAAACAATACATAAGTATGTACATTCGCATCTGTTTCCTACAGACCGTGGTGGAGCTTTACAGTGAAATAATCAGTTATATGCATTTTTTCACATTTTGGGCGCATTATTCAGGTGGCACTTATTTACGTCTGTGCAGTCTTTTCTATATGTTAGGATTAACATTCCTCCTGTTAAAGTATTAATATTTTGCCCTATATAATTAATTATGTGGTGTTTTTTCATTCACAGCCATTTCGACATCCTGTCTTCTCATAGTGCAGTAGAAAGGGAGATGGATAAGATCCTGGAAGCTTTGGTGAGTTCGTCTCACCCCTTAACCATCAAGCGGGCCATAGTGAAGAAGGTGGTGGAGGCTGCGGAGAAAGAGGTAACGGAGGAGCAGTGTCAGGCCCTTTACCGCCTGACTGCGCGCCTCATCCTGCAGGGCGAGGATGCCTTCCAGCGTCAGGTCGGACAGCAGGTGCAGGAGGCTTACGCTCGGTTTCACCGGGATGAGTTTGCTCGTTTTCTCAGCAAGGAGTTTGTGCTGGGGCTCCTGCAGCAGGGCTACGGATCCGTGGACAGAAGGGATCCGGCCATCCTGGACTTCCTGCACGGCTGCCTGCGACTCCTTCTCAGCTGCCCGTCCGTGCTGGAGCTGGCACCAGTGCTGCAGACGGAGGTGCTGCGAATGGTTTGTGAGCGCCCTGAGGCTTCACTCTGTGCCAAACTGGCTGCTCTGCTGACCGACTTCCCTCAATGTGTGCCACGGGAGAAGTCAGCCGTGCTGTTTTGCCAGCAGCTGGTGCGTACCTTTGCCCATTTCCAGTGCCTAATGGGCCAAGAGGCAGAACTGAGGCGCTATGTCACGCAGGTGAGTCGCGTCGCCACGCTTCTGCAGGGCATCTGGAAGGCGGAGCCGGCCACACTACTGCCGTCACTGCAGGAGGTGTTTGCCATCATCTCTTCTACAGGTTAGAATTGCAGCTACTGTACTCGCTCACTGTTTAGACCACGTCTTTCTGTTAAAAACACTGCCTGTATTCAATACAACGTCATCATTAGGGGTCATCATTAGGGGTCATCATTAGGGGTCATCATTAGGGGTCATCATTAGTAGAGAATTCCACTGATTTTTCTAAATGTATACAATTAAGATGTGAATAAGTGTATTCGAAGTGTTTAGAGGTGAAAGGATTCCCTAAAAACCTAAGCCAAATAACCTGGGGAGCTAAATAGCTGAGTACAAGTTATTTGTAATACCTGAGAATTTTTTTCTACATTTATTCATAATGAAATTAAGACATAAACAAAGGTATTCCAAGTGGTCTTAAGTGAAGGAATTCATTCAGGAGAAGCTAACCGTCTGAAGGACTTTTCGGTAACTTAATTATGCAGATTTGTTTAAGAAAGGGTGGAATGGGTAGAATTGGATGTGATACCCTTTCAGGAAGGAGGAGCAGATCCCTCTGTCAAATGAAGTAAAATAAGGTTTAGTAGATTTTAGCTTTGACTGAAGTGAAACTGAAGTAGAGTAATTTGAAATGAAATAGAGTTGTCCCAAGTCTTACTGTTACAGTAGTGATTTTATTGGTGATGGCTGAAGCGAAAGAAGTTGTTATGTTGATTATCTCTTGTGCTTTTAAAAAAACGTCATTGCTGAGTATGTAGAAAATAACAGCCCGATATTTAAACAGAATCTTTATTTGGAAACAAATATGCTGATTGAAAAGTGTCTTCCTAAAAACACCAGCCAAATATTCTGGGCAGCTTGATGACTGAGTACATGAGAATCAGTAAGGCCTGAGAAATGATCACTATTCATGTCACACTTCAAAACAACACACATACTTCATGTCACACTTCATGTCCCTCAAAAGAGTGTGTGTCATGTTTTGTAAGAGCTTTCTGTAAGACACCACACATAGGCTTAACACCACGTTGGCAGAGAAACACTATAATTGCCTTGCTGGAGATCCACAGTACATCACTGTTTACGTAGTCTTGTCCTTGCTGCAGTAATTAACAATTTAACAATTTTCTAAAAATTGGGGAAAAAAATTACGTAAATCTTTGGTAATTTCATCATGAAATACACACAGAAAAAACACAGAAATGTATTTATACACAAACACACAAAGCTAAACCGTATCTGCTTGAATTTAGCCTGTACAGGATTATGCACAAACCCTACAACAAGAAGTCAGAAGCCCCCTTGATTAAACTTGTGTTCTAGGTTTTACAAATCTATCAATTATGTGACACATGTTTTGTCTTTTTGTCTTTCTGCATTTCAGTTATGATTTATCTTATGTAATGCTTAAAAAGAGTCCACAGCTTTGTGTCTTTTTGACACAGTATGGTACAGGGGACATTCAGCCCATTGTCCGGTGGTTCTTTTTATCGTAAAGGTGCTCCAGTAGGACACATCTAGTTGCCTTGTTTTGGTTGGCAGTGGTTTCCACGAAATAGGAAATATAGAAATACCAACAAGAGCTGCACCACCGG
Organism: Semaprochilodus insignis; assembly: GCA_034552555.1. NCBI lineage: Eukaryota > Metazoa > Chordata > Actinopteri > Characiformes > Prochilodontidae > Semaprochilodus > Semaprochilodus insignis. Next base: position 30,013,675 of record CM067478.1, on the reverse strand, counting down.
TCTGCTGGTGGTAAAGCACTAAACAACAGGGATACATTGCTTTATCATTGCGTTGAGAACAAATTGATACAGTCACAGCCCTACATACCTGTTTTATACCTGTTTCATACTGCTTTATATTTCAGTTCACTGTTCTCTTTTATTTATTTCTTTTTTGAGACCATTGGTGTATACAGTACAGGTGATGTATACAATATATGTATATACAGTATGGACAAATTAATCATTGCCAAAAACACAAAGTTAGTGAACTAATGGGTCGTTTTAAATGGCTTACTAAATTTGAGTGTGGTACAGTAATAGGATGTCACCACTGTGATACGTCAGTTAGTGAAATTTCCTCCCTCCTAGATATTCCATGATCAACTGTGAGTGGTATTAATGATAAAGAGGACATGTTTAGGAACCACATCACCAAACCTCCTCTTGCATTAACTTCACAGCACAAAAACTGTGCACCGGGGTCAAGTCAAGTCAAGTCAAGTGGTCTTTGTCATATCAGCTCTGTACAAGTACCCAGTGAAATGAAATTATGTTTTTTCCAGGAAAAGGGTGCCACATGGAACAAAACGAGAACAAAAACAATACAGTACAGGACAGACAGAAGGACAGGGTGCTTCATGGCATGAGTTTCCATGACTGTGCAGCTGCATGCCAGCTTTGCATCACCAAGCACAATGCCAAGCGTCTGAAGGAGTGGTGTAAAGCATGCCACCACTGGATTCTGGAGAAGTTGAAACATGTTCTCTGGAGTGATGAATCACATTTGTCTATCTGGCAGTGTGATGGACGAGTCTGTGTTTTGTGAAACAGTGGATTGTGCTGACTGTAAAGTTTGGTAGAGGAGGGATAATGCTTTGGGTTGGTTTTCCAGGGTCTGGCCTAGGCCCCATAGTTCCGGTGAAGGGAAGTCTTGGTGCTTTTTTCTGACTTTGTGGAAACAGTTTGGGGAAGGTTCTTTTCTGTTCCAGCGTATCTGTGCTCCAGTGCACCAGGCCAGCTCCATACAGGCATGGTTGGGTGAACTTTGTGTGGAAGAACTTGATTGGCCTGCACAGAGCCCTGACCTCAACTCCATCAAACACCTTTGGGATGAACTAGAAAGGAGATTGCGAGTCCAGTGGGGTCTGATCTCACCAATGCCCTTCTGGATGGATGGATCCACTGACATGCTCCCAGTTATAGGCTGAAAGTTGATGAACCAGCCTTTTGACCACTGCACAGTTGGGTTAAATACGGAGAGCAGATTTCTCTGTGTGCTGGCACAAATTGCAAATGATTCTAAATTCAGATGAGTGAAAGCTGCTACAGCTACTGCAAAGGGGGGGGGGCAACTCTATATAACTGCCTGTAGATTTAGAGTGGAGTGTCATTAAAAGTTTAACATAATAACATATTATACTCATGTTATTATACTCTGGTTGTTTGCTTTGTGTGTTTTGTTTGTAGACCCTTCCTTTGAGCCCTCCATTGCTCTGGCCAGCCTGGTGCAACACATCCCTCTGCAGATGATCACAGTTCTCATCAAGAGTCTTACCACTGACCAGAATGTCAAAGATGCCAGTATGACGCAAGCACTCAGCAGGTCAGCTGTTCTTCTGTTTCTCTGAATTCTGCCTTCTTTTCCTGAACTTTCTAAAGAGAGAGAGTGTGTGTGTGTGTGTGTGTGTGTGTGTGTGTGTGAGAGAGAGAGAGAGAGAGAGAGAGAGAGAGAGAGAGAGACTCTCTGCATGTGACAGAGAGCCTGTAAACTCTAACAGCATGTGTTGCAGCAGATAGTGATTGCTTAGAAACTGCCCATTAACACAGTAATAATGCACTTAACACCATTAACCCATTTTCCTAGTTTAATCCTTCTGCTCTTTGAGTGTTGATATGACCCCATGACTGTATATAGAGGTTATGTGTCTTTGTTGTTTTAAGCACATGTTGGTCATTATCAGTAACATTTTACTAGTACAGATAGGACTGTGTTTAGCTAATATCAGCTTTGCAGTCTAGCTTTACTAGAAGTAATTCATTGTTCAGCCCTAGATAAGCTGTTAACACATGGTCTGGACTGAAGTGAATGTCCACTTTAATTATCATTAGCGTTACCAACCTAGTGAGTACAGTGTTTTTTCCATGACTTGTTTCATTATATGACTTTTTGAGTGAGGAGTTATTAAGTTTGTGTTAGGCTAATTTCTAAAGGTGGCAGACCTTTAACATCAGGGCCTCAGAATGGCCGCTGTGATGAGACTGTTGAATAGCTGATGTTAAGCAGAGGGTCAGAAGGTCACCGGGCTTTCTGTGTGACCGTCCTGTTATTGCTTTGAGCTTTTGTTTTGTTAATATTGCCATGGCAATCTTGTTTGACCTTGGCTGACTCTCTCTCGCTCTCGCTCTCTCTCTCGCTCTCTTGCTCTCTCTGTCTATTACTCTCTACATCTCTCTCTTTTTCTTCCTCTCTGTCCTCCAGGATGATCGACTGGCTGTCTTGGCCTCTTGCCAATCACGTAGACACTTGGGTTATTGCTCTACTAAAGGGACTGGCTGCTGTGCAGAAATTCACTATCCTCATAGACGTCACATTACTCAAAATTGAACTGGTAAATATGTGTTCAATGACAAAGAGCTTTTTGTAACCCATAAACAACATGTGTACCTGTGCCCAGCAAAGGGCAAAAATGCAAATACTTCATTCAATATGAATGAAATTGTAAATATAATCAATGTGAATGTCACTCTTGTACTAATAAATTGTGACTTCTGTGTAAAATCACTTAAATTGTATTTAATTTGGACCACTTAACTAGTATATTTTTTTAGGTCACATAGTGGCCCTGTTTGTTTAACATGCTCCTGAAATTCAGTATTTAATACCTCCAATCCATCCCCCGCCCCCTCGACCCTGAGAATAACATGAGATCTAATTTATTGCAGGTTTTTTGGAAATATGTATTAAATGGACAAGTGTAGAATTGATGATCTGTTGAGTCAGTTTACTCTCTCTTTGTGTGTGTGTGTGTGTGTGTGTGTGTGTGTGTTTGTGTGTGTTGCCCTTTTTGTGTTTTATCGATGTCCGTTTGCAGGTATTTAATCGTCTGTGGTACCCCATTGTGAGACAGGGAGCGTTAGCAGTTCTCTCTCACATGCTGCTTAGCTTCCAGCACTCTCCAGAGGCATTCCACCTGGTAAGACCACTCACAGCAACCCTTTGGGACTGCACTACACTGCAACACTGAACCCTAAAGAGAAATTCAACCAAGCTTCTGCATTATTCAGTTGATGACAAGTACACAAAGTCATTCAGAATGGTTTGATGTGAACTGGTGCATTGTAAAGAAAGCCAAATGGGTTTCTAGTAATATTGATCAGAACCAGTAATTTCCATGTTTCATTGATGACTATTTTACTGCACAACACTGTACATGCATGTACAGTATAGCATCCAGTACAAGGCAAAAGCTCTATTCTATACTGCAGAACACGGGTGCGAACAGGGTTGCAGTTTCATGGTTGTGAACAGCCGATGCAGAGCAGATTGTTTAGCTGAGACCAGCTTTAAGTTAGTGTTTTAACCTTGTGACAAGTTAAATAATAGACAAAGAAAGCAAATCCACCTCAGTAACACCATTGAAAACTGATGGAACATTGATGGAACAGGACACACTGTTTTCTTTCATTCGTGTTTGTAAATAGGGGTGCAACATGGTGTACTATAACAGTACATCATGGCGAATAGAAATAGTATAATGCAGTCGCTTTCTTTGAACATGAAGGCTCGCTCCCAACAGCACCATTCAGTGACTCACCCCAGCATTCCTTCTGCCTTGTAGTTCTAGTGCTGTCAGTAAGTCGTGCAACAACATTTTAACGAGTGAATTACGCAGGAAGTTTGAAAACTGTTAAGAATTGTGGTACTTTCTGTTTGAAATTATATAACCCATATGAACACTGTCTGGTGTACTAGGTGGTACCCCACGTGGTGCCTCTGGTACAGTCTCTGCAGAACGATGGGCTCCCCACCAGCAAAGCCTTCCTGCTGCAGTTCACTGAGCTGATCCACTGCATGATGTACCAGTACTCTGGCTTCCCCGACCTTTACGACAGCATACTTGAAGCCATTAAGGTAAGGCACGGTGCTGGGGTGTCTAAAATCTTGATCAGTTTTATTCAACAGTTTTATTTAGTGTTATACATATCCAGTACTGTGCAAACATCAGAAACCACCCTTCAGCTTATTTAATTTCAAGTCAAAATGTTCAGTAAGTGCAAGTTAATCATAGTTATTAATTTTTCAGTAGATATTTCTAAAGAGATTAGATGGAAGATAATCTACTTGCATAAGGAAGGAGAAAGTTAAATGAGTAGGACAATAAACCGTTTCCAGACTGTTCAAATAAAGTTAAAATAATTATTAAAAAATACAGAGAACATGGGTCTCCTAACAGCCATGCAAGAACTGGTACACCATCAAAAATATCACCATCAGATAAACAGCTTTTGCCTTTGAGAGAGAGGAGAAAATCGAACTACGTTCTCGGTTCAGATCTGAAAAAATCCACAGGTGTTTCTGTCCATCCGTCTGCTGTGAGAAGACACCTCAATGCTAGGGGTTGTGTAGCTGTCAAGATGCCCTTATTGAGAAAGGAAATAAGACCCTATCAGTCAATGTGTTTGGGATCACCTGGATTGTGAGAAGCAGAAAATGTACTATTGCAGGTGTGAAAAATAAACTATCCTAAAAATATAACTACCTTAATACGCAATATTATATAATTGATGAGGCTTCTGAGTAATGTCTTCTATTTGACGAATGAATACGTTTTACACAGTGCTGTTTAGTCTGGAATTTGAATAAATGAAGGGAGGTCTCTTACTTGCCCAGTACACATGCACAATATGCATTCATACGTGCACAGTATGCATTCGTACAATGACTCTGCTGCTTTAAAAAACGGCCAGTGATTTTCTCAAAGTAAGGACCCAGTGAAGTTGGCCTGGGAATTGGCCAACTTTTGAGCAGATGATTTACACAGCATACTGTATTCTGTATCACACCTGCTCACATTATTCTTAGGCTTATCCTCATGTGAGTGAGAGCAGTAAAAACAGTCTGCACCATGTAGGGAACTATATGAATGAGGGACACTAATCTAAAGTGCTTGTGGCATTTTGTATAGTGAAGCATTCCCGTTATGCTATCAGTTATTAGCTACAGTTTGGCTATTTTATTTGTTACATCAGGAACTACCTAAACCTAGTGAAGAGAAGATCAAGTTTGTGCTGAACCAAAGTGCCTGGACCTCGCAGTCAAACTCTTTTGCCTCAGGACTGCTGAAGCTTACAGGCAAATCGGAAACAGGGAAGACGGGTCTTGTGAACTTGGGCAACACGTGTTACATGAACAGCATCATCCAGAGCCTTTTCATGGCTACAGAGTGAGTGCACTAATTTTTGTCTTGTGTCATCCATTACAGGTTTAGGAGCCTGTGTCATAGAAAACAGAATTTTCTTTTTTGTTGTTGTTTTTTTATGAAAGTTTTGATGTAGTTCACTCTCAAAAACATGATGTAATGAAAACACATTTACACGTATTAACCAGTTCTCCTACAGCTGTTTAGCTCTGCCCTTTTACACTGACATTATAAGGAGTGTTTCAGTCTGGACTGCTTTTTGATTGAAGCACATTACATGACAGTCAGTCAGAACAGAGGTCAATTACATATGTCAGTCTTAAAGCCTCAAAACCATAAACAGTTCAGAGCTAGCTTTCTGCAGAGCCTAGTTTCCCACAACTGGGCACACCTGTGGCAAATTCCCAAGAGTTAAGAGGCAGTGCAGCTTATTAGATACAGGTTTGAGCTAAACTCCACCCTTTAAGATGAGGGTTGTTCAAAGGGATGAGGAAGGGTTGAAATTGGTTCGTAAAAGTGAATTATGACATTTAATTGTACATAAAGCCACAGACATTCGGGGACAGAGATAAAATAAAAGACAAATGCAGGATATGGGCCCTTTAAGGGACTAAATTCTCAAGCTGATGACAGTGCTAATGATACCCTGCATGCACTTAAGACAGGAAAATGGATGGTTAGGCTAAATGAAATAACAGCTAAATTGAATGTTTAGAGAGGTTTCCTACTATTTTTCGGAGTAAAGGTAAGGAAATCGAGTTACCTCTCCTATCTCTGTCATTTATGTGCGAATTGGTCATAAACGTTGCAGATGTGCTGTGGTAAAATTATATTACCCCACTTTTCCATGGAAAACAAATCCTGTCCAAATAATGCTGCTTATTATTGTTGTTGTTATTATTATTATTATTATTATTATTATTAATGTAACAAATCTTATAATTAACAAAATATAACAATTGTTTTGCTCTTCTAATGGTTTAAACTGTTTTTTAATGCTGGATTAGTGTTTTCAATTACATGTTTCCGTAGACCAAAGGATATTCTGCTGTGTAGTTTAAGATGAATCTCTGAAATCTCCCTGTTTCGTGCAGTTTCAGACGGAGTGTCTTATCCCTGTATCTGAATGGCTCTAATACCCTGATGAAGAAGCTTCAACTTCTTTTTGCTTTCCTAGCTCATACACAGGTTTGTGGTATTCCTTCCCCCTCTTAAGCAAAATTTACATGCCTGTAAAAAGCTTATTTGCAAGTGTAGCTTCTATTATTGCTGAGAAAGAAAAGAGAGTTTATTAGACTTATTTATTTATTTTCAGGTTCTACAAAATGTGTAAACACTTCATATCGATCTGTTGCTCTTGTTTGTAGTACTGGGGTTCAGGGTTTATACTGGGTTTATACGGAAGTTTCTTATCAAAGTGTCTTAAGAGCAGGTTTTGTTTAAATAATGATTTGACAGTCTTTTTTTTCACAACTGTTGTGAAACTCTTTCTGGCTCTGCAGTCACTGCCTTACTGGCTACTCTTTACTTTGTTGACATTGTGAGTTCTGTTACAGAAAAGTCACAGTCATGGTTTCATACACTGCAGAGATTAGAGTTTGCGTTCCCCACAGGTTCCAAATCATACAGTTCCTAAAAACAAGCAGAATCTTTTCATTGAAATGGAACAGGTGGAGTAGGTGACTTATCAATCAATCAATCAAAATGTATTTATGTAGCGCTTTTTACAACCAACGTTGTCAACAAAATAAATTAGTTATAAAGGAACAAGAAAAGAGAAAAACACGGCGTTAATGTACAGAAGTAAGAAAGGGAAAACCGGGTCCAAGCCCCCCCTTGAGCAAGCCAGAGGCAACAGTGGCGAGGAAAAACTCCCTTGAGTAAGGAAGAAACCTCGGGAGGAACCAGGCTCAAGAGCGGAACCTAACCTCGGCAGGTCGATCCGGGATAAAGAGAAAAGACAGAACTAACAGGAAAAGGAGCTTAGAATAGCTATTTGATACAGTCTGATTAGCCAAGGACGGTAGTAATTGCGAAGATGGAGCAAATGCTTGGTCATCTAAATGTTGTTGTCCTGCCGCGTGATGAGCTGGACAACTCTTTACATTCCCATTACAATTAATAAATCAAATACTCGGACAAAAGAAAAATCATTCTCAAAACACTCATTTCATCAACACATTCAGATCAAACTAAATGATTGGATGGCCTACCTGCCTGTCTGCCTCCCTCCCTCATACTTTGTATGTGTACTCATTTGTGCATATGCTAGTCTGAACTAGAGATGCATGGATATACTTATTCTTTTGCTTGAGTATAAGTACATGCTTTTTAGTACTCACTAATACAGATTAAATAATGAATTAATTAGAATGAAGTAGTTGTTAAATTAAAAAGCTAAATTAAATGTATTAGCTGCCTATGCTAACTTCATTAGTTACCTTGGATTGTGCAGCGCTGCAGTGAAGCAAAGAGGGTTTTGTCCTGCATCAAAATTGCTGTAAGTAAAGAACATTTTGTAGTGTTGATCCCCCCACTCCTCATCTGTCTCAGCGGCAGGATCTGTACAACAGTGACAGCAGGAATCACATCTGAGGCTGACATGGCTACCACATTAACACATCAGAAGAGCTCATGTTTTAATTGTTAAACTAACAGCCTGACAAACACTGTGATTTTTGTTTTACAGAAATAGCTTTAAAAAAATCAATGTATTCACATTTCTACCTAGCTATTATAATTCTGTCAAACAAGTTTTCTAGTGTAGAGTTTTTCCTGTGTCTCCACCAATATTGGGGAAGTGGTTATGATTTTGACTGTGCATGTTTGAAAAGTGGCGCAGTGTATTCCTGGTGGGCATATGCCAAGACACAGTGTTTAAAGTAACCTTTGTGCCCAGCATTAGCGACTGTATGTAAGCAGACCCTCCTGCACTACCAGCTTGAGTTTTTAGTTCATTAGCACCACAGCGTGTAGTCGGTTTACTTCACGTGTGTATTTGTATGTTGGCATCAGTGCATTTTCATGAGTACGAGTACAAGTAAATGAACTTGGTATTGGCCTGATAATTGATGCTGGTAATGGTATTGAAAATATTACACAATGGTATTTTAAAATATTACACAAATTATAAATGCACTCAGCAAAGAACTTCAGCTCCAAGTTCAGCTCAAACCACAAACAAAGAAGTTTGGAAAGAGAAAGTCAAAATAATTGTTATAATTTTGATTTATGTCGTATTAATGTCCATAATTATGACAAAATACAATAAAATACAATAATGGCATGTGTTCTTATGTTTACTGTTCTTAAAAAAATCCCAACAAAACACAGTTTATTAAGAGTGTATGTGGTATACCAGCAAATATTTACATATGACTGAATGTCCGGTCACTGTAATCATCTCTACAGCTGTTCTTTCTTTAAGTGCTTAATATTGTAGCACTGAAAACAATGTGACTTACAGGCTTGAATAGGAACAGCTGTTCTCAGACTAATTAATTAAATTAACCAGTCAAATCCAAGAATGACTTCTTAGTCACAGTCTGACTAAGCTAGGCTTGTCTAGTAGAACCGGGCAAGATGACAATATTTATCATTAGTGTGATAAATTGCTTCACAATAGGTCATCATATGCTTGTCTAAGCATATCATGGATATCATTAGTACTTAAACAGCATTTCTCAACTGTTAGTTTTATGAAAATATAGCATAATTGGTCATGTTTAATTGAATTTAATGCACCACAGTGTGTGGAATGTTAAAAGCAAAGTACAGGATTTGTAGTATTTTTAATATGTTGCACGTCTTTAACTGTTCTGTGTCTGAGTTATAAGATGACAGAAAAATACATATTGCGACATACCATGTATTGTTAAAACATTAAAATAGCATTATGATATTACATATGACCCACCTCTGTTGTCTAGTCTTGCTTTATTGCAAACATTTAGAAAGAAGTGACTGTATCGTTTTATAAAATATTGTGTTTAGAAATTGAGGTCCAGAGTTACTTCAGGAGAAGTTCTGGGAATACTCAGAGAACAATAAAATTACATTACAGCTCATAGTCTCATAAGATACAGCAGTTTATGACTGGGGTTTATAGGGCTTAAAAGGCTTTAAAAAACTTTGGATGTTTGGAAGACGACAGACACAACAAAATGTCCTCAAATTTGCAGAGATTTGCATCCGAGCGGCAGTTTTTGAACCTCTGATCAGGGTCACATTTTGGATGGAGTTTGATCAGTATGAAAATTAGGAAAATAAGAAAGATGATTGGCACAGTCATTACTGTGAGCTTTTTTAATCACTTTAATGATATGCAGCAAAAATGTCTGGATTTGTATCTGGATTTAATGGAATTACCAATAAGAGAAGATAATCAGATGTGTTATTTTCATTGCTTTCATCAATTTGTTTACCCATCAGCGAGCAGCATATGCACCGAGGAGTTTCCTAGAAGGGTCACGGCCACCCTGGTTCACTGTCGGCTCCCAACAAGACTGTTCAGAGTATCTGCGGTTTCTTTTAGACAGGTACCTGTCAATGAACAGCTAAAGCCACTTTATATGATCTTAAACAAGTCATTTATTAAACAAGTCATATGAATTTTATAAATCAGTTTTAAAGCATGCTGTCACCATAATTTGCAGATGCTCCAGTTTTTCTGTTTTGTTTTGTTAAGATTGCATGAGGAAGAAAAGACTCTCCGAGCGCTTCAGACAGCAAAGCCTAAGGTGGTGTCCGTCGATGCTGAGGTTATTGATGACGGCACAGCTCACAGCGGGGCTGAAACAATGTCTTGTTCTCATACGGAACCTGTGGGTGCCGAGGGTGATGGGCGGACTCTGGTCGAGCGAATGTTCGGAGGCCGTCTTTCCACAAGCATCCGCTGTCTGCAGTGCCACAGTCTGTCTAAGAAAGAAGAACCTTTTACGGACCTTTCCCTGGCCTTCTGCCCCTCTGCCCCGCTGTCTGCTGGTGGACCTTGCCAAGGAGCAGTCAATGGGGGCAGTGAGAATTTGGAAGGCCCTGTTAAAGAAGCCCAGAGTGTAGAGCGGCCTGCAGCAGAGCCGGCTCTGTCCCTGAGTGACCTTGTAGAATATTTTCTGGCCCCAGAGATCCTGGAGGAGGAGAACTGCTATTTCTGTGAGCGCTGCGGCTCGCTGCAGCGGGCAGAGCGGGCTATGAGTGTGGTGGCCGCACCCGAATACCTCATTCTCACACTGCTGCGCTTCTCTTATGACGCCACGTGCCATGTCCGCCGCAAGATCCTGGACAACGTGGGCATCCCACTGCGCATGTCCTTGCCTGTTCACCAGTACCATGCATCTGCCTCTAATGCTGCTGCTGTCTCTTTGTCTTCCTCATCCTCACCGGTGCAGATGGACTCCCCTGAGAGTGGCGAGAACCTAGCTAAGAAACTGAAGCCATCTCGGAGAGAGGAAGAAGAAGAAGAGGAAAGGTTAACGGACACTGGGAGAGAGGGAGGTATAAAGGGGGAAGGATCAGAGGTACATTTAGCCCCATATGTGCTCAGTTCTGTCGTGATGCATTCCGGGATGTCCTCGGAGAGCGGTCACTACTACTCGTACGGCAGGAACGTGACTGGGACAGATGGGTGCACCATCACCCCGACAATAGCCAATCCCTGCAGTAAAAATCCCAAAACGGAGCCAGAGCTTAACAACAGTGGTCAGTCAGAGAGCTTCACAGCTTCGCAGGACACAGTGGAGTGTGGACGACAAAGCTCAGAGGATTGGTTCCTGTTCAATGACAGTCGAGTGACTTTTACTAACTTCCAGTCTGTGCAGAATATCACCAGCCGCTTCCCCAAGGACACAGCATACGTCCTGATCTACAGGAAGCAGGACATTGGTGGACAGCCAGGTGGTACGCGAGGTACTGTTAATGGCTCAAGGTTCAACGGGGAGCCACCACTTCATAAAGACCTCATGGACGCCATCACCAAAGACAACAAACTGTTCTTGCAGGTGAGAGGATTCTGCCTTATACTGCTAGCCAATAGGGAAGAAAGTTTTAGTAAACCAAAACAGCAGACCAGGTCAAATAGATTTTACAGGCCTCATCTTCAAATGATGAGATTACGTTTTTGAGGCAAAACACTAGGGGTTGCGTTGATAAATCTAATAGTCAGTGCTGTGGGCTGCAGTATACTAGTTGAGGACAATGCCGAAGTACAGCAGTGGTAGAAACTACAGTGGAGAGGCAGGAGGAATGAACAGAATTCAGTTGTGCTGCTAAACATAAAGCAAAGCCACTAGCAATTTACTAGTGTGCAAATACTACACGACATGACACCAGTTCCAGTTCAAGCCATGCAAAACATGCATCGCTGACTGTTTAGCATGACCTGCACAACAAAAACAAACGTGTGGTACTGGTCACAAACACATCAGAATATCTCATTTACTCAAGGGTCGATTGGCAGCCGCTTGGGCCCCCATGAGCCAAGGGCCCCATGATAATAACAACTTCTGTATAGGCCTTCCCCTGGTTATGATTTTGATGGACTACGTTAAGACTACGTTAATGCAAGATTCTGCATTATGGGAATTACATTATTTGAAGCTTGTTGCTGCACAGGCACAAAATGCTAGCAATGTTCAGCTCAGTGTTGTAGTAATGACTCAAAAAATGAAATCACAAGTTACTAATTAATTCTGTAAAGATGTAGCGGGATTACATTACCTTTTAGCCCAGTAATAAATGTGCATCCTCGTGCCCCATTCCTGCTTTTTGTCCAGAGCCCCACAATCAATAAATCTACCTCTGCATTTACGTGTTACCTGACGTTTTAAACACAGTTGAGGAGTTAAAATTGAATATCATGAATGTTTTCTGGTTCAGTGACTATGCCTATACATCAGTCTGGCTTATTAGTAAGTAGAGATCATCTACTTGCTACTAGCATTTAGCTTCATAATAACAATTGTTTGTTTCCCATCAGACACTGTATGGGCCAGAACCAGTTTAAATCCTCTGTGAGAAGCGAGCTTCTAAGGGCTGTGGCAATATTAGTGCGCACATCAGAGTTTATATCATTGGACACGGTTTACATCAGACAGACTGTGTAACTCTGTGGGCTGTCTCACATCTCACACCTCAAACCACAGTATCTGCTGTCCAAACCCCTATTAACAAAACACTATGAACTCGCTACTAACAAAATACTTTCACAGACGTCCTTAAGACAAAAAAAAATACATTTTTGTATGTAGCAGTGGTGACTAGTTGATTAGTTATAATGAAATACTTAATAATTGATAATTGATTTGTTATGATTGTTATATGATTATTATTATAGTTGTGCATGCTCTAGTGGATACAACACATGCACCTATGAAGCAGTACAGTCCTGTACTTCAACATTACTGCCCCATAAAAAATCATGGCAAATGTGTGGAATGACCACCAGAGGGTAGTAATGAGCATTAATCTGCATGTAGAACTCCTCAACTTTGACATCAGCTTCTAATGTGATTCACTTTATTCTGGACAAGTGAAACTTTACTTAGTAGGTGTAGTCCAGTTATAAAAATGAAATATGGACCATCCTAGAGCTTTATGGTTGTAATGTTTAGTATTTCCTTGATTTAATGTGTTCTTAGTATTGGGACATTGACTGTGTGACGAGTGAATAACCAGTTGGTTTCACCATGTTTGTCCAAGGACACTGTCTATGCAGGCAGATGTTTTGTGAAAGATTGCCAGACTAAATTATAACTTTGTGATTTCTTCAAATGAGTTTAAGATTACTGGTTAATTATCCACTTCTTTAAACTCTGTGAAGTAAACTATTATAAATACTTATTACAGTCAGATAATGGCATAAACAGTCATGCAAAAGTTTCAACAGCCCAGCCAAGTGTTTTATTGATGAAGTGAAAATAAGTTGCAACATCCTCTACAGGGAACAAACGTCAAGATGGAATTTTTCTGCATCTTCCTTATTTGCTGAGTTAAACATAATGGGAAGAAATGAAACTTAAAATATGCCGTAACTTTTACGCCGGTAACATTTTAGGTTTTATGTTGTGTTCCGTTTTGCTAATGCAAATAAACAGTAATTGTACATTACATCATGCAGAAGAGATTGTATCATTTTCCCAGGGACACTCAAGCTTTTGTATATGACTGCATATACTGAGCTTAACTGGATTGTCTGTGTGATTGTCTGAAGATAAGATTGTAGTGTAATGAAAAGCTGTTTGATAACACTAGATTTCATTGACTAGACTGATAACAGTTTCCCTCATTGTTAGCCTCATTAGCATTCCTCTTCTCTTCATTGCCCTTTATTTAAACAGGTAAGTTGGTAACTTGGATCATGTTAATCTTCTACAATAATGACCTTCAACCCCTTCAGCCTTAGACTGTATACTTTTTTTTGGTAACTACATATCACAAATATATATATATACACATATATATATATATATATATATGTGTGTGTGTATGTGTATATATAGTAGTTACTGAGTAAATGCAGAAAAATAGGTGTGATTATAAGATAAATAACAGTAATAATATTTTTAGTTACTTTAAGAGGTTAACCGTTTCGAGCTTCTTTTCACAGGAGCAGGAGCTCAATGCCAGAACCCGTGCTCTCCAGGCAGCCTCGGCCTCCTGCTCGTTTCGGCCCAATGGCTCGGACGACAACGAGCCCCCGGGCAGCTGTGGCCCTTCAGGTGGGGGAGGGGGCGGCGGCTTCAACACTGTCAGCAGACTGGTCTTCTGAGAGTGGGATGCATACGCGCTCTCATGCAGAGCACTGAATTCACTCAACCCTCAAACACTCAAGCCTAAACACTGGACTCCATTTACGATCCCATCTCTTCAGTTTCCTAATAACTCTCCCACCTAATAACAGTTTTGCTTTCTGGTTTGCATGCGTTTCCCCTTTGTTTTTCTTCCTTATAAAGTGTCGACTAAAGCACTTTTGATCCTGCAGTTCATGACTGGCCTTTCATGGCCCCATGCCCTAAGAACATTGCCAACATATTTAATAACCAGTGATTACATTAGACCATCTTGCTCCACTCATTCACATTATACTTGAAGAGCTGTTTGCTTAGGTTGTTTATTTAACACGGTTTTTCCTCTGCTATGATTGGTCGAGTGATGTACCCATGCGTAGCTCATGAACTGACGCGTCAATGCAATAAATTTCCATAGGAAAGGATGCAATACTGGTTTTTCGTCGTAGAATTTGAGTTACACAATGATTTAGTAACAATAATGTCTGGTGATGTGTGGATAGATTTTTTTTTTTTGGACTTGCATGCTGAATATTTGAAATGATTTTGGTTTGGGGTGATGTCACAAATCTTGCTGTTTTTATATTATATAAGTTATTTCATTCAGGGAGTATTTTTTTCCCCCTTGAGTTTTAAGCTGATTTTATGTGCCTTTTGATACACATTTAGATTTTACAGGATGATTTGACTGGATAAAATAAGCCTTGTGCTTGCTGTACAGTGTTAATATTTAATCAACATGTTTTTTTTTTCTTCAATAGTAAAGGTTCCTCGAGAAGCAATGTCTGATTTATTATATGTATGAAATATATGTAAATAATTTTGAAGTGCTTCTAATGGACTGTGTCTGACGTTAATCATGTAAACAATAGGCCATATTTATTAAACCTGCCAAAGTAAAAGTGCTATGGTCAGTTTTGGCCTTTTACAACTGAATTAGGATATAATATTTAAGAAACAATAGGGATTACTTTTACTCAGCACTTAGCTGCTTGATTAATATGGATAACTGACTGGTTTGCTAACTTTTATACCATGCTGCTAATTATTCAGTGCATCTGACAGAGGAGCTCCTACGCCTTGATTCTTGGCTAATTGCTAATCGTTTAAAGGGGAACTATTATGCTCATTTGCAATATGCAGATTACAATTTTTGGGGTCCTTTAGAATATATTTATCATACTGAAACGCTCTGTTAGAGCTTTTGTGTCTTTTAGCCCCTGTCCCGATGAGCCAAGTGTCCTCTGGTTGCACGTCCACTCTGTTCTGATTTGTCAACGGGCAGAGTGATAGAGTTGGTGAAAGTGGTAGTGCCGTCCTGCCACAAGGTCCACCCCCTTAGGCAGCCAATAAGAATGGTGTTTCCAGATGACATCACCTTGTAACAGAGAGAAAGGCTGGAATACCAACGAAGTGTTTCAGACAACTGAGAAAAGTGTTTTTTTCTGGAGAGAGTTTCTCCCTCTGGCGTGTACTTTGAGCTTTCTAACTTTGCAGAATGTTTACATGCACAAAAAGCTACATAACACACAAGGAAAGGAAAAAATGGGAACGCATAATAGGTCTCCTTTAGTTATGAGTAAAATATGTTTACTTTGAGTTTTATAGTTTAAAGAACATTCAGGTAAGATTTATATGTTTTAATAATGAAGGTGTGAAATGTAATTTGCAACAGTTTGATGGTCTACACACAACGGTTACAGAAATGCAGCGTGATGTCTGAGACGTGTTTTGTGATTCGTTTTAGCAATGCTATTCAGAAGGAAGATAAAGGTTACCAGGAACAATAAATGATGATAAATTTAGACTGATATGGACAATATTTATTGAGCAACACATACAGAAGTAGTGTCTCTAGGTATGACGTCAGGCTGCCATGTTTGCTAATCCAACATGCCAGACGTTTTGGCATGGAGTTGTAGAGGTTCCTAATGGTGCCCTGAGATAATCCATCTCATGCAGCTTGAATATTCTCACATAGTTCTTGCAGATTTTGTGGTAGGAGTGGAGGTGGAGTGACACCAGGCCTTCTGGACGTGTGACGTGTGGCAACAAACCATTCATCTTGGTTCTGACCATGGTGCCTCCTCACACGGCTTCGTTGGTCATCTCCACTAAGACAAAAGCGGGACTTGTCACTGAAGATGACCCGCTGTCGTTCTGAGTTACACTATGACAGTCTGGCACAACACCATTGCAGTCTTTGGTGCTGGCGCTATCAGGATGACTTATGGAGGGCATCACTGCTCGCTGAATGTCCACAATGGTGGCTGTTGGGTCAGCCAGGTACAGCGATAAGGCCCACCCCTGCTTGCATCACATGCGTGGCTGAGCATGAAACTTCTCGACGAATCATCTGCATGTCTCATGATGTCAAACCTACACACCAATTTTCATTCCTTTCGGTTGATTCCTTCTGGGTGCAGCTATCTGTGCAACTATTTTCTGATGATGAGTGTATATTGTTTAAAATACTGTATATTCATTGTGAGAGGTATAATTGAAAAGTGGTGCTGGTTTGAATGTTGTGGGAGTTTGTCAGATAATGTCAGACGATGTAATATATGCATTAACTTCATGCACAAGTATGACTCAAAACAAAGGTTCAGGTTGATGTTTTGGTCTCAAATGCAAAATCAAGATTATTCAGGTGAAGATATGATGATGATAATAGTAGATATTGTCCTCGCATCCAGACATGTCACCAACTTCCATGAAAACTGGCTTAAAATACTCACGAGCATCAGATTCATCCACTCAGGGAAGGGGTCCACACACAACGTTGGCACGTTTCTCTACAATTAACCATTTCATAGTAAACAACTCTGAATTTAATTGTGAAGGAGATACAGTGAATATTTATTTTTGAATCCAAACATACAGTTTGGCTGCCAACTCGAAATGACTGTCATTAACCCCCATGTGTTGCGATGTCACTTCCAGCTGTAGTGTTTTGAGACGTAAATAGCTGAAATGTTTTTGGTAATTGTGGTGAGGTTGTGTGGAAAGCGCCCTATGTAATTTCGGCAATCTTGAGTTGGCTTAGATGCTTGAAATTCCTATTCAGGATGTGTTCATTTGTATAGGAAATGCCATTTGTTTCGGAATAAAGGGAACGAAATGAATTTTGCTATATATTTCGGTTGCTTTTCATTTGCCCAGGCTGTTTTGAAGCTGTTTCTAGCAGCTGAAAATGCATTCGATTGTATTACACTTTGCGCAGACAGACATTTTTTGGACTGCAACGTTATCAGGGATATCTTTGTTTTAAGCACTGTGCACTGGGAGACTTTTCAGAGTCATCGTGGTCCTGGCAATATATCAAGCTCTGGCAGCGCCTCTGAGTGAGCCACTGCCTTCGTGTCCTGAGACGAACCCTGTAACGCACAGCCTGTGCTCTCTCACACAAACCCAATCGGGCAGAGTGGCCTGCCTGCAGTGTCGCTGCCTCGAGGCCTGGGCCTGGAACTTCCCCATTCGCTCTAAATAGAAGCTGAGTGCTCTGGAGGTGCATTTCTTAATGGAGATGCTCACATGTATAATGTACCAAAGCCAGTCTTGTGGTTTTTGTAAAGGGAGGGGAGGGCGAGGGCAGCGTTTTAGCTCTTAAATCTTCCACTAACCCATTAGCTTTGCAACATGCATGCTGTGGAGTAGTGCCACTCGTGCTGCCTCCAAGACCATTTGGTAAAATCAATGGCTTTCAATTATTCAGCAACCGAGAACCAGGCCTTTTCTCCCAGCCATTTTGCAAGGACACATCACCGCTTTGGCCCACTCCCACTAACCTACATTAATCCATCTGAGAGGGGAAAGTAGGAGGTGGCGAGAAACCTGAAACCGTTTCTCTGTGTACTTTTTGTCCTAGCTTAATACAAATCTGTCAAGTGCTTCAGAGTAGCGTCAAGCACTAATAGTCTGATAGTTTGATATGCATAATACGTGAGCAGCCATGTCTTCTGTGCTACCAGCAAATACTGAATTATTTCATAACTGTCATGAGTGCAAAATCTAATTTATAGTATGCAGCTAATGCCTTTGAGTGGGCAGCACCAGCTGTTTGAGATAGGCTGCTCTTTTCCTTCGCACACGTTCCCACATGCCATGTAACATGCCACTCTGTTTAATGCATCTCTCAAATGTTTTCATCTTTCACAAAAGCTTGGACCTCTGGACCTTTCATTTAGAAACACACTCCTTAAAGTAAGCGCTCCATTTGTGTCTTGTGGCTCACTCTGTTTTCTGTGTGTTTAAATATGAAGGTAAGAGAAATGTGATTTTGGCCCTTGTTAAATACACTGCCTGGAAAATCGGATAAAGAGAGCTGGATTTTAGCTCAGTAGTCAGGTTTCTCAGTGCATGCAGACTCTTACTCTGATTTCTTTCATTTTTCTCAGTCTGTGCATATGCAAAAACCAGTGGTGGACACTAACAAAGTATATGTAAAGGTTACTTTACGGAAGTATTTCTGTTCAGGAAATCCATTCCATTCACTTTTGCTTTCCATACTTAAGCACATTTGAAGGTAAATACTTTAGTACTTTTACTCAAGTGGAGGTCTACAGGGAGGAACTTCTACTTTTACTGGAGGAATATTTTACCTTGGGTATTTCTACTTTAACTCAAGTACATGGTTTTTGTACTTTGTCCACCACTGGCAAAAACAGACTGTGGTACCGGAAATAAGCAAACAGCGTAGAACACAGCAATCTCAAGGTGTCAACAAAACACTTTTTGAGAAACACTGAAACCAACTAAATGGAAGACAAAATAAATTTCATGTTACATTCACATCACGTCTTCTTGTGTGAGTTTACTGGCTGGCTGCAAAGCAGAATTTCGTTGTTTGCCTGACTCATGTAAACTCAGAGTTTTCCCGTTATCCGATTACCCAAGTGTATAATAAACATGCTGATTGGATTACTGGCAAAGTCAGATTTCTTGCAGTTATCAGATTATTACATGCATGTGAAGCACTTAATGATCAATAAGGTTCACAATAAAGTTGATCTTCTGAGCTTTTATACTGGAAGTTTACTTGTGGATTTGGATAGTACATGAAATGCCTATATTTGCTTTGTACAGATCATAACTCCTGGCTCCTATCACCACCACTGTAAAGAAGTCAGAATGTTTCTCTACAACAAGCCATTTCACATCAAACCACTCCAAATGACTTTGTTTACATCTCAGCGACTGAATTATGCAGAAAATTATGCAGAAACATCTCTGGAATTCTCCTTTGAGTTGATTCATCATTGGCACTGCAGTTTAGTCCAAGGCTTACTATGTGCAGGGTAAACTGGTCGAAGCGACCACAGGACTAGGCTTAATCCCTTTGCAGCAAGTTAACCAATAAAGCGTTTGAGGAGCAAACTGTGAAGCGTCTGCTTTGAAATTATGTAGAAAATGACATGAATGAGGTTAACATAATCCCATTTCTCTCATAGATGACTGGAGCTCGAGTAAAAGATCAACAAAAGATAAGCTTTTATAAATGCTATCGGTTAAAACAATAAATAACTTCTATAATTCTACAATAGTGCTTCAGCACTGCTTATCAAGCACCTGTGTCTGCAATACAGAGGGAATTGATGTTCATCCCTGCTGAAAAACACAGCACAGACCTGCATACATGCCATGCTGGTTTAAGCTGGTCTATGCTGGGTTAAGCACATATAGTGCTGGCCTAAGATGATTTAGCCAGCCAGCTTGGTCATGCTGGTTGACCAGCATACCAGCATCCAAAACACATGGGCTGGTTTTGCCATATGCTGGTTTTGCTGGTATCCAGCATATTAACTTCCATTGCTTCTGACCAGAAACACCAGCATCCAAAACACAACATATGCTGGTTTTGCTGGTGTCCAGCATATTAACTTTATTGCTTCTGACCAGAAGCACCAGCATCCAAAATACAACATTTGCTGGTGTCCAGCATATGAATTTCCATTGCTTCTGACCAGAAACACCAGCATTCAAAATACAACATAAGCTGATTTTGCTTTTGACGAGCCGTACTGGCCTATTCTGGTTTTTCCAGCAGGGATCAGACATTTAGAAATGAAATAAGTACAAAAACGAATAGAGCAATAAAGTTTGAAGGTCCGTTCTAGCACTTAACAGATGATGAATTGCTAATCTGCTTACTAAAGGAACCGTAAGCACAAAAGGATTTGCTGAGCAATCGCCCTTCGCTCAGAGCTCCAGAGAGCAGCTTGCGACTCCAAACGATCTGTGAGTGAAGCAGGCAGGGCTTTGTTAGTGGAGCTGATTGGAGAAGGCGTTTCCCATTACAACAGCATTCCAGCCATGCCAGTCCCACAGAGAGAAAAGAAAACAAAAAGAAAGCCTGCGTGCACTGCAAGATCAGGAACAGTTCAGATCAGTTTGGACACTTGCTCTAAATGTTGCGTTCCTGAAACTGCATATGTGTATTCATAAAGCGGAAAGAATAAGACACAGCAACAGATGTACTCTACCACATATGATTTCTGCAGATGTATGCTGCTGCCTCGTAATATCAGCTCCTGAGATATAAATCTTGTTTTCTGTCTCGGATGATTTAAAAATAAATATATATATATTTGATGTTAGTCTCCCTGGTAGTTTAGTCAGGATTTATGGACGAGGCGCGCGAACTGCATTCTGGTAAATGTAGTCTACGTCTCAAGGCGCGACGCCTCTCGATGTCGTTTTTAATCCAATGTTTCTCATCTTAAAACTGATTTGGTTACTATCGAGTAAACGTCGGGGGATATATTTCGCCTACGGTGGCTTTGAGGTGGAAGAGTATGGCAGAATAGAATAGAAACCCGCGGTTACAATTCTCCTCGAAGTAGCGGCTGAGGACTACATTTCCCATAATGCGCCGTTCCATTTTTTTTTACTCGTTGGAGTTCGAGTTTGGGGGAAAAAAGTATCGACGGTTATCGCCTGTCAATCACCCAGGAGCTGAGGGGAGGGAAAGGTCGACGAGAAAGGATTTTTTTTGGCTGTGAACGCATCGGCAGGCTGCTCTCCGGACAACAATGTGTTGGAGAGGGAACGAAAACGTGTGGGAAATGTTTAGCTTCAGACCAAAACGAGCCAGATAAAACAGCCCCGTCGAAGTTGTTGGCTCGGAGTGTCAGTCACCTCGTCGGTTCGTCCGTTGGAAAACGCAGCGCGAGGATTATTCGCACTCCTCAAAGTGTGCAAACAAACGCGGAGCCTTTTCCTACGTACGGATTTCGTACGTGTGTGGAGACGTACAGCTGTTTCGGGAATATTATTTTTCGTTGAAGACCGCGTTCTTCACACCGAAAGGAAGGAGTTCATTCCTCAGAGTTTGGCGTCGCTGTGGAGAAGCTGGAAGCACTGACGGTATTTTTCTCCTCCTCCACTCTTTTTCACAGTGTGCTCCAAAACGCCTCGCTAACTCCACTTTCTCCAGTTATGCTCTTACTTACAGCCGTCTTCTGGTCTTGATTTTCCAGGTTAGCTCGGAACTTGCGGCTCGGAACTCTTCGAGGGGCTGAAGAAAGAGAGGATCAGGGAGAAAATGAGCGGGGGGGATGTGGTGTGCTCGGGCTGGCTGAGAAAGTCTCCGCCGGAGAAAAAGTTACGGCGTTATGTAAGTCAATCTCTGTTATATTCAAATGCGCTGTGGTCTGGGCTTTAACCGCAAAGCCAGCGTCAATGCAAATAATCTGCTTTCAAATAACCAAGGAGCTGTCTGTGCTGCCGTGCTCGATGAAAACAAGCAAGCTTGAGAGCACAGATCCTGGCGAACCTGGCATATTTAAAAAACTCGCACATTCCCCAAAACCTGTCTTGGGTGTGTGCAGACTTGTTTACTTGTCAACATTTTTAGGACTTGGGAGTATTTGGAGACTGTGCCGACTTTCCCTCCCTCGCATAATTGGTGTGCCACTTGGTGGAGGACGCTAGAAAGTCTTAATTTTGTGCCTGTCGTGCTTAATTCCTACCTTACACCTCCAAATATAGGCCAGACACTCTGTTTGGTCACATTTGTCTCTTGTGCTAGTGCTAAAAATGAGATTTGGTTTTCTTCCCCAAATACGTGATGGTAAAGCCCTACATGTTCTTGTCATTTATGTTGAAATGAAACATTTTCACGTGCAAGTCAGATAATAAAAGTGTCAGGAGAAAAATTCCGCAGTGTCAGCAATCCACTATTTATGCTTGTGCCGGAAAACGTCAAACTTTTCTTATGACTCCTTCCTTGAAGTATTAAAGGCAGAAGTCCAACATTTTTATGTCTCAGCCTTTTTCAGTGTGGTGTTTCTGCTGTGACAAGGCAATCCAATGCCCGAAAACCTCCATTTAATAACAGAGAACCAGGTCAACAGTCATCTGTAAGTTGAGATGTGAGGGTCTTGCTTGCTTGCAGGATGTAATATATCTCCTGTAATCTATAATGAAATCACTCGCTGCTCACCTTGCTGTCAAACCATAGCTGCTGATCTTCTATAGGGGCAAGCATTGCTCTTTTTATTGGATTTCTTTCATCTAGTGCAGTTCAGCAGGAGGCATTAACCACTCAATCCATGTGATCTTTTGTTTCTGCTGGTAAACAGGACTGCAGCGGCCTGTGGGTACGGGCCATTTACGTTTAGCATATCTTGTCGTTGTTTGGAAGGAATGAGTTGAGTTGCCTAGCAGATTGTGCCACTTCTTGGCTTCAACGCGTTAGCGCATTGAGCGGCTCATGCTCCGAATTGGTTTCGAAAATAAATGTCTACTGAAATTATGCATGCACTGTAGTGGAAAGTGGAAGCAAATATGTGCAGACACGGTGTATAAAAAAAGGCCATAACCTTTATTTTTTTTTTCTGGTATGTTATTTTTCTGTTATTTTGTCCAAGCCCATGTAGTACATTTATGTGTGTGTTTATGTATCAGGAATTACTATTATTTGTTAGAATTATTATTTATATGGCCTCTCTTCATCGTTAGGCAGCTGTTTGTTACTGTGCCTGCAACTCTGCCATGTAAGCGACCTCTGCTCTGACTGAATGGTACTGCACCTCAACCATAAGGCAGTCCAGACTCAAACACTCTTTTTAACTTTAACTTGAAGGTGCCATAGAATGGAAAATTGTGTACATTGGGATAGTTTAAGGAAAGGTTAAGGATATTGCTTATCATGAAACACTGTTGTCTCCTCCAAATACAAATCTCGCATTAGGTAAAGAGGGTAGTAACACCGGCTGATTCCACAATACAACACTGTTATGTAACATTTTTACAGGTATATTCACACTCCCAACGCTTGCATTCACTAACTCGCTTTCAGATCAACTGCAGTGGAGCAATGGGAATGAAAACAGCGGACAGAAAAAAGGGATGATGTCCCTCTTCAAACAAGGCTGAAGTCGGCTTCCTATTTGCCAGCTTCTTAATTGAATGTTCTCGTTCCACCTTAAATGGTTTAAAGGTGGAATGAAAATTTCACAAAGTAATCTTGTCTAGTAGGAAGCCAACTACAGCTCTCACAAATTTAACAAGATTACAGACAACTTTAATTCGTATTTGTAAGTTTGCTGCATATGTTTCACTATGAACAGTTTCTCAGACCCTGAACAATATTAATCAAGCTTCGGTCAGCGTTTGAGACTGGCGAGAGGAGCAGTTCCACCTTCATTAGCATTATACCCTCAACCACAACCTGTGATCAGCAGCTATGCTGCGTGATGTTCCACTTTGATGGTTGAAGCAGATCATCATCTTAAATTGAAATGTTCACAGTGCGCTAAGAAGTTTAATTTACTTTCTGTTGTTTCCAAAATTAGCTAGCCAATTTTAAACAGTACAGCAGTACATGTTTAATAGTACACCAATCTCTTATTTACACTGAGGTTTATTTTATTATCCTGCCTGTTTTTTTTTCCTTGCTTCTGTGTAAATCATCACAGTGCGTCTCTGTAAACCAGCACATCAGAGCAGAGCTCATCGTATTTATAGACTAACCAAAAAAGGGGAAACGGCTTGTTTCATTCTAGTGCCAAATCAAAGGTTTGCAAATGGTTGTGAAACGACATCTGGGGTTTTTTTTTCCCTGACCAAAGTCACATATGTTCTATATAGACATCAGCAAATGCTGAATATGTCTGTTCTATGGCACCTTTATCATTGTAAATGGGTGTGGCTAAACTGCTGTAAGCTAAATATGTGGATAAATGTAAATGTATTTTTTTTTTTTTTGTTACAAAAACAGTGAAATCCAAAACAGACCATTTTTGCAGCCTAGTTTCCATGTATGGACATTATGGACAGGGAAGTGCATAAAACTTAAACTGGTTGTACGAATATCATTTCTATAAAAAAAAGGGGCGGGGGGAATTCTGTTTTTCTTTCAGTGCCTGCCCACTTGTCTTTGTCTTGCTTGAATGAGGTCTAGATGTGGGCAGATAAGCAAGTTGTTATTATTTTTGTTGTTGTGTCTAAATCGGTTCACAGGACCCATGCTTTAAGTACCATTGGCTCTGGAAGTAAGTAGGTTGCGTTTTCCTTCACTGTGGGCCTCTTGGAATTGTTTCTGTGAGGGCTGGTGGCAGCATGCATGTGAAAATTCTTGTTTGTCAGACTGCTGCCTCTGTTCCATTGCGTAGAAATCTAGTATCATGTTTGATGCCAGCAAATCAGTTACTAGTGCTACAATATCTTTTTTTTTTTTTTTTTTTAATACAAACTGGAAGTTTTTACTCGAAGTATTCTTTCTCTGAATGTGACCTTTGCTAGACGCACACATTACACACACAATACAGTTTTGTTATGTTGAATAACTCTGTCATCATCTGGCACAATGTGTAATGTGAGCTAAGGAAGCTTGACAGCCATTTTCATTTGCTCTAAGAAATGCTAGCTCAAGTAATGGCCTTGCCCAGTTTGCCCTATGTACAGGGACAGGGTTGTTTTATATCCAGTTGGAGGTACTTTGTAAAACTAAGAATTAAAAAAAAATATATTAATAAAGTACACTATATGGTCAACCTATTAATCTTTGAATTCATGTGTTTAATTTAGTCCCATTGCCACAGGTGTATAAAAGTACTTTTACTAAAATGTGTGAAAGAATGGGTCGTTCTCAAGAGCTCACTTTGAGCATGTTGCCATGATAGTATGCCGCTGTTGCACCAAGTCAGTGGTATTACTGGTAAGTGGTGGTGTTTAGGAAGCACAGCAACTTGGCCACAAAGTGGCAGACCACATAAAGTTACAGAGGCAAGTCACAGAGTGATGAGGCACGTAGTGCGTAAAAGCCGCCAACACTTTGCTTACTCAATAACTCAATAAGTTCCAAACCTCCTCTGGCATTAACAGCAGCACAAAAACTGTACACTGGGAACGTCATGGCATGGGTTTCCATAGCCGAGCCACTGCATGCAAGCCTTGCATCACCAAGCACAATGCCAAGCGTCCGATGGAGTGGTGTAAAGCACTTAGCCACTGAACTCTGGAGCATGTGTTGACAGATGAATCACTAGTTTCTATCCTCCAGTCTGATGGAAGAGTCTGGGTTTGGCGGATTAAGCATATTAGTCCCAGTGAAGGAAAATCTTAATGCTTTAGCGTATCAAGACGTTTTGGACAATTGTATGCTCATAACTTTGTGGGAACAGTTTGGGGAAGGCCCTATTCTTTTCCAGCATGACTGTGCTCCAGTGCACAAAGGAAGGTCCATAAAGGTGTGGTTGGGTGAGTTTGGTGTGGAAGAACATGACTGGCCCTGACCTCATCAAGCACATTTGGGATGCACTAGAACAGAGATTGCAAGCCAGGACCTTCCGTCCAACAGCAATGTCTGCCCTCACAAATGCTTTTCTGAATGAACTGGCAAGAATTCCCACAGACACACTCCAAACTCTTTTTAGAAAGTCTTCCCAGAAGCTATTATAGCTGCAAAGGAGGAGTTAGGAGTTTCACAACAAGCCAAATTCCTGATGGTTAGTTGTACTTTTTTAAGATTTTAATTATCATTAAAAACCATGGTCAGTTAATGCAGTTTGTCATCAACTAACACTCCTCCAAACACCTCAAAACAATTAACATTTAAAATCTTATGATTTTTCATAAGCATCGGCCACTGCTTTTGAGAGAATGTGCTCTGATGATCTGTGCTTCTTTGTCATGGTGTTCTACCATAAAACTGATTTATTGCTAGTTCCCTACACGAAGCACAAGGTATGATGTTTTGCTTAATTCACTGTGTCAAAAATGTTAATGCTAATACTAATAACGAACACTGCAAACCTGGATTTGGCTTTCCCAGTTTCCTTGCTCTACCCCATATAGTGCAGTAGGTACATTCTGATGCCTTTTTTATGTTATAACAGATGCACCATTTAAGGTGGAACAGGGAAATTTGAACAAGAAGCTGGCGAATCTCTAAAATGTCATCAGCTTTAATGGAAATACTCGGGACTCTGCTGCTGGATGGGCTACTCTTTTTCTGCTAGGCTCGCACTTTAATTGACGATACTGATAACCTGTCATAATTTTGGTCACAATGATCATGACATTATTGTTAATGACTATGAATTTAGAACGGGATGTCATTAAAGCTTGTGTAGATGTCCCAATGCTTTTGACCATAAAGTGTAAATAAGTAACACATTCATTTAAATGATGGTACATGAGGTAAATAATGCTAGCTGTACGTATATAATATGTACATATTGTTACTGTCTAGTATTTTCTGTTATTTACTTTACAGGAAAGAGCAAAACCGTTCTTCATTTTCAGTGCAAGTCAGTGTAAAAAGGCTTTAATCATAGTCATCATAGTCCGTTCATCATGAACTTTTACACCATAGAAAGGGCAGCTACTGTGCTCATATGATCTAGGACAGTCAAAATCTCAAAGAATGGAGAATCTTGTTTTTGTTTGGACAGTAACAATATGTAATGTTTCTTAATTTTAGATTTTTATTTTAGTGTAGTGGTGGCTGATATGGCAAAGTGTTATGATGCTGAAAGACATGGTCACGATACACAGTATGCATCACAATATTTAGTGACAGACGAATAGAACGAGTAGTTCCAAATATCCAAAGTTTTATAATAATAATAAACATATAACTACAAAGATTTTCAGGTGTTGTACAAACTGTGCTGCATTAATACCAGGTAAACATGCCTAATTATGCTTGTTTTAATTAAACATGTAGTCACTCAGCGTTCTTAACATATTGACATTAACTGCTATATACTCAGAAAAGCGTCCATACTGTCCAGCTTTATTTTAGTGCCATTGTTGCTCCTGTATTTTTAGGAATGGTTTGCAAAAACTGTACACCGTTTCCCACCTGTCCCCCATGTGGTAGATCTGCTGAGATCTGCAGATTTGTTTGTTAGTATAAAATTGGATCTACAAAGCTGACATTACTGCCAAACACAGTCAGTAGTCTGCCAAAGTTTTTTTCAAACTTCATCCAGGCCTCATTTAGGTCGCACAAACTTGTCAATATGGGAACGGGGGGTTCTTAAACACTGGTCCTGTCTGACGTTTTTAAGAGCAGATTGCAAACTTCATGTGTAGCACCAGTATACCTGTGTGTTGTGTACACCTAAAAGGCAATGCACAGAAGTGGCAGAATTCGGCACAGCACCTGTTGTCTAAAGGGGCTGCCCTTTAGAGCTAAGCAGTATGACAATATTTGTTGCTGTGATAAATTACTTCACATTAACTTGCTTTCTGACCATATTATGGATGTCGCCAATGCCAACACACATCCCAGCTGCATATTTTATTATTAAGAGATTTGTTTCATTGGATTTAGTTTAGCATAATATGTAAAAACAAATTCTTTGAGTTCTTGATGGTAAATATTTAGTGTTGGTGCAACTTTGTCTGTTCCAAATTATCAGATGTCCAGAAAAAGAAATACTGTGACCACATGTACTGCGAAAACCTCTTGTAACTATTACACAATTTCAGTAACTTATTTTTACTTTCCTCTTGAGTAACTCTTCTTCTGTGAGTTTGAAGTGGAAGGTATAGCTGTAACATGACAATGTTTTTAGTACCAATCTCAAACTTGCAGCTCTTCTGCTTCAGGCTAAGCGATGCAGAACAAAGCTTTCAGCAGCGAGGGTCAAAAGTCTGCTGTGTTCCTTGCTTTTTGGCTGGAGATCAACAGCAGGCAGTTCAGCTGACTTTGTGCTATTTACTGGGAGTGCTCTGGAAAGCTCAAAGTGCATGTTCACTTTTTCAGTACAGACCCCCTCAGTAGTTCTGAGATAAGCTTTCGGCCTAAAAGGTGTGTTTTTTTTTTTTGTTTTTTTTTAAAATACAAAACAACATGGTGGAGAGGTTCATGCAGGGTGAAGGCAAAACGGCACTCAAGAGATATTGTCTTTCAAGAATCCACTATTTTACCATTATCAACATTTCACGTAAAAACCTAGAAGACAAGTAGGTTCACTAGTCATTTTGGATGCCAAATATAAGAGTTTTATTAGCTTTGAGACGTTACCCCCCATTCTTATTGCCACCACAAAAAAAAATCTGAAAATGTAAATACGTTTTGGTACAGTGAGGCATTTCACATCAAACCACTTTAATTGTTCACCTTTCCAAGATTGTGTCATGGAAGTAATTTTAAATAAGTGGTGGAATTCTTATTCATGAGTAGAAAATAAGATGTTATGATATTGAATTTTGTTGTGTATGAGTGGCGACCTTAATACCTTTCTTTGTGTTCTGGAGATTTGGCACCGATCAGATACAAATATTTGAAGCTTCATAAGGAGGGATGTTGTTAGGGTTAGCGTCGTTATGTAATATAGATCTGCTTATTAAACCATGACGTATTGATGGTCACTTCCAGGTCTGAGCCTCTTGTGCACTGGCTGAGGCTTTCATTACTTGAACACCTGTTTACTCAATTGTAATTGTAGTGCTTTCCTTATTATGAGAAACAGAAGAAAAAATGGATGCAGTTGATGAGGTTAGTGACCATTCTTAAATGAACTATGGAAATCAAATTTTGCTGCCACAAAGCTCTAGTGTTAGATTAGACGTGTAAACCAAGCTTACAATAGTGTCTACTGGCAAAAGCCAAACTAGCGATTTGTAGAGACCCTTGAGAAAGACTAAGTTTTATAGGGTGTTTCTTGCTGTGCAGCTACAACATTGTGTTTTAGTTGTCAGGCTGGTCGGTCAGACAAAGGCTGACGAAGACACCTAGCTATCTACTTAAGGCAGAGCTAATTAAGGGAAGTACCTTACACAGCTGACAGCCAAAACTTGAAGATGTGGGTTTATAGCAAGAAACACCACATAACCCATAGTCTGTATCAGGGAGGTCCACAAAGGGCTAGTTTGGCATTTGTCAGTGGGTGAATGTAAGTTTGCTAGCTATCAACATTATCGCTAGAATGATTCAAACAACAAAACACAGCAGCTCCGTATACAAGCAGACCCGGTTGTGTTAAAAAGCAAATTGGAATGGGACAGAATTTAACCCTTTCTGACCCACAGTGGAGCCTAAATAAACAAGTAATTTGTGGGAAATAAACATTTCTCGCTTTCTGTTCCATTCCTTTTTTTTCCTCTGGCTTTTCGTGTTTTTCTTTATAAACTTCCCTCTTTTTATTCTATTCTAAACCCGACCACCACGATGTGTGCAGTTTGTGTAACGGATAGAGAGGCAGTGAAACTTAACATGCTGCCACACAGATTAGGAGAAGTGAGAAAATTCTTAGACATTAGTGAAGTGTTGAATTCAGATTTTCCTCAAATATTGTTGTATTTTGTAGTGTCTTGCAGCAAGTGCTTCATATTGCAGTCACTCACAATAAGATAAGAGACAGTGTGGCAAACAGTTATTGTTATGGTGTGAATGTGTGAATATATATATATTTTTTTGGTAACACTCAACAGGAACTTCTGAGCTTGGTCAGCATGTGCTTGACTAGCACACAGTGGGCAGTTCTGCAGTTTGTATGATGAGTGTGGATGTCACAGTGTTTGTATATCAGCCAAGTCACTAAACAAAAACTTGGTAATTATTTCATGTTTTACCTTTTTATAGATTGCTGTTTTGGTTTTTGTATTTTTGTTGATGGATATTTTGTGATTCGTTTGCCACACTGTTTATTGTACAAAAAAATTGCCTTGAGCATACAGTTCTTGCAAGAGCGGAGTTCTGGGCTGGCCCGTTGCTCTTTGGTTGTGATTGTTTATTGCTGAGATGGAGTAGGACACTGTGTGTGTGTGTGTGTGTGTGTGTGTGTGTGTGTGTGTGTGTGGTGTTTTTTTTTTTTTGTTTGTTTTTTTTTTTTTTTTTTTTCTTCCCCCTCTTCCCCTCTTTAACTTTTTAAAGGGCCATGGCTCAAGGGTCTGAAGGGGCTTCAAGCTCTAACTTTCAGCTTTCCCACGATGCACCAGATGGGGGTGGGGTATGAGAGGGAACAAGCGAGAGAGGGAAGGGTAATGTGGAATGTCTGGATGTCTGTAGGCTTACAACAGGCTGCAGCTGTAGCCATCTAATAGAGAATTCCAGTTTTCCCTTAATGCACTTCAGTAAGCTACTGGGTGCTCTTAACCACTTCCAAATCCCACTACCCATAAAGCCATTACTCATGTCAGGGCTAGTGGCTGCTTTTCTGCTTATTGCTTGCAGTGTATGCTGTTGGGGCTTTACCAGCTTTTCACTCTGCACACTCAGTTGGAACAACGGAATGGCTTAGTTTATAATAATTAATTAATTTATTTACCTTAGTAGGAAATTATAAATCTGCTTAGGTGCTGGAAACCGAGTCACATAAACCTCGACTCCCAAACAAACAAGGCAGCAGAAACAAACCACTATTTGTGTACAGAGTTATCGGCTTAGCTAGGTGCTGGTACAAAATGTTATTGGTTAGTTTCTTTTCTCTCAGTCTTGTTTTCTTTCTTTTTTCGTCTTGTCCTTTTAGTTTATTCTTTCTGTCTTTTTATTGTTTTTGTTTTACTTTTGTGTTTTTCTGTTTTTGCCTTTCTTAGGTTCTTGTTCTTTTACTGCTTCTTCTCTCATGTTTTGTGTCTCTCCCTCCGTCCCTCCTTCCCTTCCCCTTTCAGTCACTTATATTGTGTGCGGCTCTGAAATGATGAGTAGTGCTCCTGTAAATGGATTCACTTCTGAATGAATTATTAACTGCCTGTTACATATAAGGAACTAAAGACAATAAAATATTAATGTACAAAGCCTGCAGCTGTAGGTATGAGCATTGTTCTAGGTAGGCCTAGTTTGATCCAAATTGAATTGTTTGTTTGACTCCAAGTGGAACCTTAGGGCAGAACCTGTTTGATGCACCTCAGAAGTCAATATAACATGTTCTGTAAAAATGCAGTAATGATTAGCAGTACCTTGTGTTATTTGTGTTTTCCCATGATGAATGTGTGGGAAAAAATTACACACTGGTTTTAAAAACATACCTTCACTTCCTTTTTCCATATTTTGTCTAACACTTATTTGAGGCTCTTATAAGAGACGTAGAAAGGCTGCGTTGAGCTGGTAATATATATTTCTATTATAAATGGTAAGCTATATAATTATTTCTGGTTCATCGACTTGTATGTTAATGTTTTCTGTGGGATATGTCTGTGTGTAATGGCACAAAAAACTTGATTTTAAAGTGTCTCATTTCTTACATTTGCTGTAGCAGAGTCACATCTAGAAATAAAAAAAAAAAAGAAGTATTTAATACTTTATTACTTTACTGTATTTAATGAAGCATCAAGGTAAAGCAGTGACATTTCAACACTTAAATGAGACAGGTAACAGCCTGTCGTATGTATGTATGTATGTATGTATGTATGTATTTATTTATTTTTCCTCAGCCTCTCAAAACAGAATGCAGGCACCATCCTACACTTTGTGTTTTTTTAATCTATTTATTTATTTATTTTTTCCCTTGGCACAAAAATGGAAGCCACATTACCTGTAATGCCCTCTGCACGTAGGTCGTTTTAGTGAGACTAATTATCGAGTGATAGTGGTGGGTGAACATAGTAGTTTTGTGGGTTTTTTGTTTTTGTTTTATTAAAATTTTTATTTATTTTTGTTTATTTTTGGACCCTCGTGCCTGAACAGGAAATCAGACCTTCCATGTGCAGGGCGATTGTGTCACATGCTGCACTATCAAAGTGCTGCAGTAGTGTACAGCAATCACTTGGAATGACCATGTGTATATTTCTGGAAGATAATATTACAGAGCATTACAGAGTTCCTTTTTCAGTAAACCATGTGTCGACACTAAAATATTCACATTGTTTTTTTAAATTTTTTATTTTTTTTTGTGTGTGTTTAATAATTGGTGTAAATGGGAAAAAAACTTTTGTCTGGCTTTAAAAAGTTAGAGATTTCATGTAGGGCTATGATGTTATAGATTTCTCTATATTTTTTCTTAGTGTGGGGAAAAAAAGCAGTGTATCCCCTTAGTTTGATGGTTTACCACCAGTACCCCAGCACCATCACATGACTGTGAATTGTGGTTATCATCGCAGGCTTAATTTTATGCACAATGTACGCATGTCTGTTATGTTGCAGGTTTTTACCTGCCCAGAGAACAGGACTGTGGGAGTTGTGCTGAACGCCAGTGGATTTCTTCATTTTCAAGTGTTTACATAAACAGTGCTAGCTGGGAAAGTGATCGCCCTCGCAGTAAACAATAGCATAACCACAGTGATGACTGAGGCAGGCAGTTATGGCCAAGCCCTCAAGCAGAATGGCTGTGGTGGTGCTGATGTTTTTGGCATCATGTAAATACCTTTGCCGCTGTGGGAAGCCATACCTAACCCCTTAAACTGTAAGGTACCTATATGTTGGTCAACACTTCAGTTTGTCATTCTTATAAGTACATAACTGCCAGTCTTTGACTGAATAGAATATGACGTCAGCTGATCAAGTTTGCATCAATAAAGTTGCTGATGCGGCTACTTTGTGTTAATAGATTGACTTACAAACCTGACAAGGTACTTTAACCAGGCAAGATACAGGTTTCCAGAAAGAAAACTTATGTAGTATTGATTGCTTTAATTTATCTTGTTAATTATTTAATCTTCTTCAAAACTATTGGAAACACCCTGCAAATGACACTCATTGCAAGAAAGCAGAAATCAGGAATTCCTTAACGTGACATTTTTTAAGGGAAACAGGATGCTTGGCCTGTAAATAGTTGTGGGCAGGACATGATTTTATTCTTCCAGATTTGATTAGACCATTAAAAAGTCAACACTCTGGAACTAAACAATCCAGACTCTGATGGACGGCAGACTGTTTTGCAGAAAAGCCTAAGATAAAAATGGGGTACATTTAGGGCTGGGTGATGGACCAATAAAAATGTTCATATCAGTACATATCGACAGTTATCACGATGTGGGGAAAGTTGGCGGGGGGGGAGGCGGATGTTGTGTTTTTAAATTATTCCTTATGGTCAGAACTTGATTGCTAACTAGCAGGACACAAATACTAGGCTATCAGGTTAAACTGTTTAGTTTCACAGCAGCTTCAGCTTCAGTACGAGCAGCAAACATGAGTTGGCTCAGTATGTCAGTGATAAATCACACGCCACACTCCTATCACAAATCCATGTTACGGCATACCATAGTTTTGAAACACAAGCTAGCAGCTAAAATTTGAGAGTGGAAAGACCGATATATGTCTTACACTGGATACATGAAAAAACTTGGATCCATAGTGTGATTTTACACGTTTAAACTGAAATCAGTGCTTTTATTGTCTGGTTTGATCTGTAGTTCACTACAGTCATATCAGTTTAGCTTTGCTGTGTGTTCATGTTAGCCAGCTGCTAAAAACAGCTCTAGCTGTTTCTGCTGTAGTTGTGTGGAGCAGCAGTTTGTTAGGAAAAGAGGGAGTCACTGGTCTTGTCACTTGCACTTGGTTGCAGTAAAACTTAATAGTTAATAGTAATACTTAAACCGAGACTGCGCCACTCAAAAAGCATTTCTTGCAGTGGAATATAACACCAGGGTTCTCTAGAAAGCAGATGTATAAAAATGGGTTACTATATTGAACATTTACTTCACCTTTGTTAAAATTCTGTTGAGGACAGTTATATTGCGATAATTATGTTTTATTGCCCAGCTCTAAGTACATTACATTTGGTATTTGGATGGATGTTTCAATATTTTGAAACAGGATCATTTGTTGGTTTTTGCTTCTTGTGTTTCAGCCATGTGCGTATGGCTGGGTGCTTGGTAACTGATAAGACATAGCAATTGATTATCAACCTCGATCGAGTAGTTTAGCCTTTGCTAACCGGAGATAAGATGCTTAGGTTTGCTTCTGTAATATGAATTTGTAAAATATCGTCACTTAGTATTAAAAAATAAATAAATAAAATAAAATCAGTCAATATATCACCCAGCCTAAATAGCTCGTACCAAGTGTGGATGGTGCTGGACTGTTGGGCTGCGTTGACATGTTTTGAATGATGAAAACGATAGGTGATGGGGATAGTGTTTGGGAGGGGAGTGGTACTGGCGGTAAATTGCCAAAACGCATAGTGATGTTGCTCTAATTAGATGAAGACAAGTTATTATTTCAAAGCAGACAATCTCATGAATTGAATGTTTTCAAAGCTGCTGTTTTTATTTTCGTCCAAAGTTATTTCTTCCCATTTTAAATAACTTCATTTGTTTATATGGATTAATTTAGATATATTAGATATGTTTGAGGAGAAATAAAGAGGTAGGGTGATCCTGGTAAAGAGATGGCTGTTATTTCATAGTGGTCATTATTCCACAAATCCATACAATAGCCCGATATTAAGTCTGCATTTCACATAGCCGTCAATTGAAATATTACATCTTATACAGTGTTATTATTAATTTTTAAATTCTCTTACATATGTTCCTATGCGCTCAGTCATTTTTGTTAATTCTGCAAAGTTTTCTTTGAAAACTCCCTGTCGTATCGGGGAAGTGCTGTTAAAAGTCTTTAATTTGCTTCCCACGTAAGGCACGTTAGGTTTGCAAATCATATTTTCTTTAAATATGGTTAAAAAATAATGTTAATAATGATCAGACTGATGACGTCCATCAGCACACACAATCATGAAGGCCCCGGTTGTAGTCCTTTAGTCAACAGTCAAGAGGGGCATTTGTCTAGTATTTGACCTAGCATTTGAACAAGGAACTACAGGGTTCTGTGATCAAGAGGCCTTAATATGGCTCATATGAGTTACATCATTGGTTTGATCGCAGGATTGACAAAATTCGAGAATGTCTGATTGCATATTTGAGGTGAAAATGAACCGATACCACTTGGTGTGGGGTTAAATGGGCAAGACAACCTGTACAGTAGGCTCCAGCAGGTTTCCTGTGGGCCGCTGGAGGTTTCTGCTGGGTTTCAGTGTGTGATTGTTGGGTAGACATTTGTTTCTGCGGTTGATTTGGTTTTATTGGTGTGACGGGGTGTGTGTTTGGATTCCAGTTGTGAAGGAACAGGCCTTAGAGGCCGTAACTCATTCACACACCACTCTCTAGAGGGCCTCCAAATGCAGCATCTGCTGTCTCTCTCCACAAACACACACACACACATAAACACTTCCCACTTTGCCCTACATAGTTGCAGGAATTCTTATTTCTATAAGCACTTACACAGTTGTTTAGCAGTTACAGCATTTCAAAGCATTATTGTATTTACTTTCAACAGATTAGCTTTTGCAGACGAAAACAGCAGAAGACTTTTAGACGGTTAAATTCTTGAACATATGTGGCCAAGGTTTTGTACTTGTGACTCTACTTCCCAATTTTGGGTCTATTTCTGAACCACGCAGTCATATGTCTTAAGCATCATCCAGAGTGTTCATCTGAAGTGCTCTGTCTGAAAGCATGAAGAGCAGCTAATTATAACTGCTTAGTGGGTGAGTGACATTAACGTCTGATACAAGACCAGTTTGGGTCAGAGTTTCCCAACCACTGGGTTGCAAACCTCTACTGGACCGTGATACAGGGCCGCTTTGTCTTTGCCAGTACCAATATTGGAAATTTGATTAACGGCTAGTACAGATCCCTTATTTCATCCTTAAAAACTGATAAAGCTGGAAAACTACATATTTTTTTTACATGTGAATGTCATTTTAACATTGTGCAACAGGAGGGGTCTCGAACAAATATAATAATACTTGGAAAGACGTTTTCACCATACATGATTGTATGTATAGTTCTGCATATGATGTTTCTGCACACTTAGCATTTAGTATTTGTTAATGTTGTTTTTGTAGGAATGAACTATAGACAATACAAGTAGGACACTTGTAAGACACACATCAAACAGGTAAAAATAAATGAAATAAGATGGTGGTATAATAGAACTGCTTTTTATGCTGCTGTTGTTGTAGCTGTGTTGCTCAGTCTCTCTGTAATTGGTGTAAATTTGCTGTCTGGCCCATGCCGTCTTTCAGTGTTCTGGTACTACAATTCCCCTGATACGTTCAGAAACGTGCCATGATGTAATTATCACTATAATGATAAAATATTGTCCCTAGCTGGATTGTGGGCTGACCGTGGCTTTTAAATTGGCTTTCTAACTTTAAAAACCCATCATGAATGCATTGAGTGAGGGCTTTGATTTATTGAAACTCTTGTGATCTTATTGTGTGGCTTTTAAGTGTAAAATCTAGTGTGTATGCTGTTTGGGCTTGAGCTTAAGTGTAGACCACTGATCCAAAGTAGTTTTTATTTATTTATTTTTCTCTTGCAGTAGTCATGCATGAAAGCAGGTCTAGGGTATCTTACAGGAAAAGTCAGTTCCTCCTTGAATACACAGTGCCTGTTTGCACATTGTCATCTGGTAAAAAGGTTTGACTGCTGCAGTTTGTAAACAGATGTGTTCTTTTATGTGCTATGAATATTTGCTCAGCCACGTTCTTTCTCATGCTCAGATAAGATAAGGTCATATAGAGAACAGTGAACTTGGGCAGAAGGGTGTTCTGTTTCAGTAAAGTTTAGTGTGTTGTATCAGGTTTTAAGTTTTGTTTTGTTGTTTTATGTATTTATTAATGCCATTTTTTGAAGATTATGTTTTAATCAAGATTAGGTTTGGTGTATTTGATTTATGTTCTTTGTATTCTGTGACATTGTTATTTTTCTAGTGTTTACTGAATTGCCCTTATCTGTACTCCATTAGTTTATCCTGTGGTTAGAGCCATATTTAGAGAGCTTAATAGTAATAATTGTTGAAAAAGAACAAGAAGCACCCCCCGCCCCCCCGCCCCCCCGCCAAATACTGGGCTATTACAGGGCTCAGAAGATCCATCTAAGGACTAATGCTGTAGATAACCATTTTTGTAAATGAAATGTGAGTGTAAAGACCCTTATTTAAAAATGGAAAAAATAACCCTTTACTGTAAATGTTTTACACAGGTTTTATAGATATTCCTAAAACCGTACAGTAAATTGAGCAACATGCAAAAGCCTTTACTGTTAAAAGTGTACTGTTGGGTTTTTTTATTTGTTTATTTATTCATTTATTTTTATTTTTTTGGGGGGTTACTTTTTAAGTTTCATCATTTAATTTAGTTTTATTTAGTGAAAAGCTGTTCTGTAATGTTGTGATGAATGAAGTTATTTAAGTAGGGGGTTTAAATGTTCTGAGATCAGCACTAGTGTTCTGAGGCTCTTGCATGTGATCTCAGATAAGAGAAAATTGGCAAGAAAGGTAGAGATTCCAGTAATAGGAGGAGTGTTTTCACTCGTACTGGAGACCGTTACATGTTTGTGCAGCTATGGGTGCGCATGGGGTAAGAATAGATTTGTGCATTTGGTCTATTTTCAGTGCATAGTTCTTCCCCACAGATGGCCAAGGATGGTCCCTTTGGTCTGCTTGATGAATCTGGTTAAAGAAGACAGCTACTGTTACTACTAACTTCTGAGACGTTTAGTAATACTGGGCATTATATCATGTACACTATTGTGCTGTGACCTGGCTTTTCAGTGTTATTGATATTGGCAATAATATTTAATGCATAATAAGAATTATATCCATTGCTTATTATGTCATCCATTGCTTATTATATTATTTATATTACATTTTATTCATTGTGTCCAGCTGCATAAAACACCTGAAGTATTTCCTGTGGTTGAGTGTGTTGCACAAAACATTCCTAGGTGCTGCTTAGAGGTTTCCTTAAGTGAAATCATCTTGCTCTAGCTTAACGGTAGAATTTTGCTTAAATAATTCCTTGAGTAGGGTTTCACACTTCAGCCACCCATGCTGACTAAGATTCCTTATTTACCTTGATTAATGTATGTGTGCTTTTGTGCAAACAGTCAATCACTGTTTCACTGACCTAAAGTGCAATATTTCCTGCCCGGGGGATTTTTATAGAGAAGTTTTCTCAAAAAATATGTGCCGTCAGTAGGGCTGTTTATTGGCAAGAGCATGGCAAGACGATGCGTATCATGATACAGTGGTTACAATTTGATATACTGCGGTATATTATGATACTCAAAGCATATGTCATGTACATCATGACTTTTAAAACTGTAAGTTTAAGAAAACTGTGTCATTGTGCTTCTCGTTTATGTTAAACAGTCATGGAAGAGTAATGATTAAGAAGACTGATATCTAATCACAGCACCAAACGTATCACCGTCTGCCACAAATCTTTGATTGTAAAGTACTGGTCAAAAATCACAAACTTTGTGAATTTTTTTTTCTTTTCTCACACCCCTGGAAATCAGTGGAGCTTCAATATTGGTATCAGCAAAAGAGAACGCAGGTACTGTGTAGCAATTCCTGGCGCATGCGTTCTGCAGACAGAAGCCTGCATATGTGCCTGAAGATACAGCTACAGGTGTGGGATTATTTCATGTTTGTGTAATAAATGCTTCGTTGCAGTAAGTGTAATGGAAGTATTTCAAGAGGAGGAACTAATAGTAGTGGGTAATATACCCTTTGAAATTCTTTGTCAGTGATGCTTTGTCGTTGGTTTGTAGACGTTGGTTTTGTCATAGCTTTTTGTCAGCCTTTTTAATGTGTTAAAATAAGTCAAACTAACACAAAATTTAACTAAATGTGTTCAGTAAAACCTGTCTTGTGTACATGTGCACAACTTGAGGCCAGAGTTTACATTTAGTCATGTGAGGTAAGAACTGTGGCAATGAAACAACTTTTTGGATGGGTACACTGGCAGGCAGTGTAGTCAGTGCTGCATGGAAGGACTGTTTGCACCGCTTAAGTGAACTATTTAATTTCAAGCACAGTAATAGGATGTTTAGGCTCAGAGTAGCCTGCAATCAAGTTAAAAGCAGCCTCTATTCATTTGGCTGTGTGGCAAAATAATCACTCTGCATTGCAAATCTGATCTTTTGTGGATGTAGGTAGGAATTCTTGATAATATGGCCTGTGGCATTCACATTGCAGTTGCTTTTTTCTGATGTTGACGTTTTATTTGAAAAGTGCACTACGCACTGCTGATACGAGTATTTAAAAAAAAAAAAAAAGCAACTAATTAAGTTTAATATTAAGTTACATTTTAAATACAATATTAAGTTAAATGTTCAGATATTTAATTAACATGAAATACAATTAAAATCAGTCTTTCTTTCTGTCTTTCTTTCTTTCTTCCCGTCTTTCTTTCTTTCTGATGCTTTCTGCCTTCTAAAAACGACAAAGGGATCATTTCCTTTGCTATTACTGATGGCTACCAGATGGCTGCATTTCTGTCTCTGTCTCAACCTCTATCTCTCCACTCTTCTCTTCTCTGCTTGCCTCCTTTCTCTCTGTCTTTTGTTGTTTAGAACCTTGCACTGTGTATCAGCTGGCCTGATTCAGAGAAATCTCAGTTTGTATGGCTGTTCCTTTAGTTCCATTTTGGATTGGATTGGGATAGTGGGCTCAGTCAGTTAAATGTTTGCT
Source organism: Semaprochilodus insignis (assembly GCA_034552555.1). Taxonomy (NCBI): domain Eukaryota; kingdom Metazoa; phylum Chordata; class Actinopteri; order Characiformes; family Prochilodontidae; genus Semaprochilodus; species Semaprochilodus insignis. The sequence continues at coordinate 29,973,611 of CM067478.1, read as the reverse complement.
CTGCCACTGTTCACTTTCTCACTAACGCTCTGTAAGAAATGTATTACAGCCTGACTCAGCCCTGCAACACTCGTCCAGCTCATTTTTACTTTGCATGTGTAATGCCTGTCCGGCCAAAACAGTTTCCAGGCGGTGTTTACATTACATGAGTTAGCAAATGCTCCTGAACACCTCATTAAATACACATAATATTAAAAACAAAGTTACACAATCCTTATTCTTATTCACCCAGTCTGTTCCTTAACACTCAGGATTGAGAATGACAACACTCAAGCAGCATAAAGCTTCTGTGATTTTTATAGGGCTGACAATAAATCTAATGGAGTATAATGGAAACAACATTGTTAATAAATAGTCTGTTGAACTCTTTGGCTAAATGAAAAATTCCACGTTCAAGAGTATTATGTCACCAACATAGTAGTGGGTTAAAGTAACGTTCACCTTAAAGTTTGCTGTTTTAAGAAGGAAGATGCGTCATGAATGTTAATATCAGTAGTGTTAGCTTCAAAATTGGCATTGATTTCTTATGTTACAATACAATAACCCTGGGACTGTCCTTTTAATAACATGGTTTGATCATCTAGATTAAGCTATTGTGTGGTCTGTATTTAACAGAACTGATATTGTCCATGCTCATGTTTATATCTAAAAATATAAATAATTAAATTATAAATATTTATAAGCTCTCATCAAGCTCCTTTGGATTTGTGTGTTGCAAAATAATTGCTTTTGCAACAAACGTTTCAGTGCACAAATGTCTTTAACATACGGTGGCTGTAATAAATAAACACTTTGACAAATCTAGCATGTGCCAAAGTGATGTCTGGAGTTTGCCGATATTTTAATTAGTTCTTTTTTATACAGGTTATTACATTCACAGTACAAAGCAATATAATCACAGTTTGGTATTTAGTCCATATCATGCCGCACTCATAAGGTGTTTTTGTAGCTGTAGTCAGATGTTTTTTTGGGTTCTCTGGCACATGGCAAGGGCATGGCATGCGTTTAGGGGGTTGGTTTTGGGCTCCAGTTTCCAGCAGGGTCCTAATGCGTAGGAGTGGGCCGGCTGGAGACAAGCTGTGAAATGCCGCTGCCGCCCTGCGTAATTTCTCAGGTTAATGTGAGGCCACATAGGCCTGGTCAGTGCTCCACCCCCAACACAACCCCCAACACCATTTGTGTCTGTATGTTGGTAAGAGACATTAAGAGAGAGAGGGAGCTCTCAGTGATTGTCCCCTGTGACAGTGCTCCACTTGCCTGATTGCATTACAGAGCTTCTGCACAACGTGGCTCAATAACTTCACCCTGGCACTGTTCCAGCTCAGATGCAGTTTGTGTGCATGGGAGTTGCTGGAGGGAGTGAGAGCACACACTTCCAGTGAAGACCTTTTAGCATACGTGGGTGCAACTTTGCTATGAACCTGCGGAGTGGCTCTCATTCCCTCCTTTACTGTCTGTTGTGGATTGTACTAGAACTTCTTCTCTTTTCTGCTCTTCTTTGAAGCATTAACAGCAGCCAGCAAGTGTCGCTTGGATCTGAAGGTACAGTTCCGGTTAGTATGAATCCATAATGTACCGTTTCATATCTCTGAGCTCTTTTGAGGCAGATGCTAGTTTTACTGCAGATAAGAGGCGCAGTGATACACATGTTCTGTATTGTTCTTAATGTAACAAGATACAAATCCATTTATATACACACACACACCACTACACTTACACACTTTGCACACTTTTTGCATAAGATGGTATATTGGACTCACAGTGTGCATTAGAATACCTACTGACACCTACTGCATGTCTTTACACTGTAAACTGAAGACTGTAAGTTAAGAAAGTGCTGGCTGACTTCAGGTAGTGTAACTGTAAGCTCGTGTACTAAATTTGATTTGAAGACCGGAGAGCTTTCCTCAGTAGCCAATTTTACAGCCTTCCCTTGTGGTACACCATGTTATTATACTGTCTCCTGTGCTGCTGACTAGATGAATATTTGATTGTGTAATTCCAGACTTTATGTAAATTATAGGCTAGTAATTGGATCTTGTTAGTGCTGCAGAATCACCAGAAATGTTTAAAACATCATTTTTATATTCTTTATAAAGTTGTGACTTCTTCACACCGATATGTTTGACTGTAGCAAGTATTGTGTTCCATCAATTTTAGATTAGGTGGTTATAGAATAATGGAGTGCTGTAACTGTCCAACATATTATATTTTGTATCATGGCTTGTGTGTTAGCTTGGCAATAACATTAGCCTGTGGCTAGAGCATTAAAGTTGCTCTTATACTGCATTAGTTTTAATCAGTAATACTGCATTGTTTAAATCAAAACAGCACTGTGTTGTGTCAAACAATGATGGCTGTGAATTATAACACATCTACAGTAAAAAAAAAAAAAAAAATCAACAACAAATACAAAAACTTCATATTTAGCTAAAGTGTACAAAACGAAGGAGGACAAAACTAAACAAAATCAGCTTGGAAAAAAAATACTGTTTTAAAATTTACTTTATAGTTAAAAACTATTTCATTTTTTAAAAGGTTTTTATCATCGTCATAAGAACTAAATTGCCGTCTTTTTTTCTCTTGCACATGCTCTTAGACATGCTAAAAATGATGACGTTTATTTCTTGTGACTAGCCAGCAGCTGGCATGCATTTGTAGTATTAAGCTAATGTGATGGTGTGAGATTTTGCCCCGGATGCTGCTGGTACCAGCCGTTGGGGCCAGTCCCCGTGGTTCTGTGCCTACAGTGCTTAAAAAAGGGGGAATTGTTTGGGCTGACTGCTGCCTGGGCCGGGCAGAGCTCCAGTCATGTGAACATAGACGAGTCAGAGCAGAGGAATGTGTTGAATGCGAATGCCGTAGCTTTGACGAAGGCATGTGACATTGAGCGCGATAGAGAGAGAGAAGAGGGGAGGTGGGGGTGACTCATTCGGGCACTCATTCGCTGCTCTGCTGACCTTTTTATTCCAGCGTAACTGCTGCCCTGTGGATGCAGAAAGGGGCGGGAAAGAGGGCAATTAGATAGAAGATGACAACAACTACAGATTGTATTTGTGAATGTGTTTGTTTTTGGGCCTTTGTGAGAACCAGATGTCTTCATTACAAAGTTGTACCAGTTCCCTTGTCAATATTTTGTCAGAATTTGCTGATCTTCTCAGCATAAGCTCTTTTTAGTAGAACTGCAGTTTTAAGAACCCTTAGAAGAACAAATTACCAATTATCAAGATGTTAGGAAAGCATGACATTACTAGACTAGTGAAATACAGTAGTTCATGGAAGTACTCAGTAATGTAGTAAGTGTGGGTGGGTGCACACTTCTGCTCCATTACCACATCTCTACATTTCTGATGTTTATGCTTCTTGTTTTCAAATGCCACTACTACTAAATCTGTATTGCCCTCTTTACTATTCCATGGCTGGCTCCTAGGACATAATTATTGACCTTTGGACGGCCCTTTAATGAACTTGCGCACATAGTGGTTGCAATTTGTCACACGCAGTGGTTATTTTCAGATGATGTTTCTACACAAAAGCTGTAGACTATAAACAATAGAACAGAACCTGCTGAGTTCATAGCTATGTGTGGGGTAAAAGAAAAGCCTGTATAGACTTTTGGTTCATTCCTGTTGATCAGTGAATGACTTAGTTTCCACTATAATGAACGCAATCAAAAATACACTGCTTAACGTCCCAGCTGGAAGGTTCAAGTCCATTCAGATTTTAAAAAATTGAATTGAAAATTGCATTTTTACTGGCAGTGTTTTATCGTTATTGCAATATGCTTTCCCGGGTGTATCGTAAGTGTCATCAATGCCCTGAGCAGCATGTGTCACGAAACAAGTAGTAACAATGCTCCATTATACTATAATCTTACTTTGTAAAAATATTGTCTGTTTTGTCTCCTTAGGTGTGTTTTTTTTATTTTATTTTATTTTTTTTTTAAAATAGCATTTTTGGCATATTGGAATTCATAACACCATTTTTTTGTTATTGTGACGTACAGGTTAATATAATATAGTCTAGTAAAGAATAATACAGATGGTACATGTATGATGTAACAAAAACTTACATTTTGTAAGCGATGACTTTTAAGATGCATCTTGTTGATTATGAAAGTGTCTTCTATTGTCATAGTGTCACAGTTTTGCCTTTTGTCTATTTTTTTGTGGCTTATTGTTTTTGAAAGTGTTGCTTTAGCCTAATCAAACAGACACACATGATGAAATAATGGTTGTAAAGCCAAGAATTTCGGGTTTAATATTTTTTATAGGATTATGTGTGTGTGTGTGTGTGTGTGTGAGAGAGAGGGAGAGATCAAGATTCATTCCATCAGCTCATGGAAAAGGCAGCTGTGACACACTAGGCAGTGATATAATGGTCTGTCTCTATGTATGGTAGCAGCAAATGAGAAAAGCCAAAACAGGTCTATGTATAGCATGAGTCTGTGGGCTAAGACTGTTCCTAGTATGGAGCTCCAGTTTCCACTGGACTTAGGCCTGGCTTTAGCAATATTAAAGCTGCTTGACTGGCTTAGAACTATGTGAATTAGGTCATACTAAACTACTTGAAGTGCCACAATGTCACATGTTGCTGTTTCTTGGGTCTGATTGTAGATTGCAGGATTGAAGTAGAAATTAGCCTGTTGTTAGCCTAGCTATTTTACAGCACTGAAACTGATATTCAGACTGATATTCTTGCGCTCGCATATATTATTTAAAAATCTTAACACTGCTAATAATGAATGAAAGCTGTAAGGTCCACTTTTAAAATGTTGTGTAAATTGGAGCATGTTCAAAACAACAAAGGTCACAGAGCTGCACAGATTGATTTCGCTGCGAGAACACAGCTGATTAAACTCATCCAAGCCTTGATTATTAGAAAAGGTGTTGAATCAAGTCTGAGAGCTAGAGAATATCTTGTTGATCTATTGCTTTTTTTTTTATTTTGAATATTTCTAGTTAAACCTGAAATGTTGCCCATATTTTCAGATTCAGTTCAGAGCTCAGATTCAGTTAGGTATTGTATGTGTATTAATGTCCTAGTTCTACAAAGTTGTATTAATACATTACACAATTTGGCTAGGCTCAGGTAAATAAATGTTCTCAAATATAACCTTTTTCTTCTAGACTCCCAGCATTTGTAAGCGATAACAGCACAAGTGCAGTCATAATTTAAGCCCCGCCCTCTGTTTGACCACTTTGCTACAATGCAAGCCATTAGACAGAAGAGCATATTAGAGAGATGACTTTAGATTTTGATGCTCCATTTTGAACTCATGCCATTCATTTTTACCAAACTCCTTCAGGATAAGTTAGCTATTTTCCAACTACAGGGAGATAAAGGTAGCAAAAGAACTTGCCAAAGACAAGGTACTCCCAGACACTAAATACTTTCAATACTGTTGTGCCTCGGTTAGGGGGTCCAGTCGTGGCTGTGCACACTAACGAGTGTCCTGCAGGCACTGCTATTGAACAGCATGTTCTTCTGCAGGGGGTCACTAGGCATTACCATGTGCGTTTGTTCATGTGCATTTGCGTATTGCTAATGACAAAAACTCTGGTAGCAACGGATAACTCTTGTTATACTTGTAAGTGTACATGTTTAAACGCCCCCATTCATTTTTCCAGTTTAAGATCGTAAAGCTTTACGTATGCTTCATCTTAACAGATTTATTAAATCTCGCACTATAGCACTGGCTTCTGTATTGTGGTTTTATTTTGGGGTTTTTTTTTTTTTTTGAAAGATGTGATCTTAATCCATGTGGTTGGTTTTAGCATTTTAGATGTAGATGCACTTGACTGTATTAATGTGTGAAACAGTCTAATGTGCTACACCTGCAACTTTTACTTACTGTATTTACTTCTGTGCTTTCAGCTTTACATTGTGCTCTCATTGACTGTTGGAGGATTTTTTTCAGATTGAGTTGCTGACCACTATGCATTGTTAGATAATTCCCATAGTCATATCTGGAAAAAATAAATAAATAAAAATTGATTACCACTATGTTTTACCACTACCTTTTTTTTAAATCAGCAACACACACATATCAAGAGTAGTGGGATCACTGCAGGTTTTGAATAGCAAATAAAATAGCAATGATTGCATTGTGTACATTGTGACACCGGTTTCCTTTCACCCCCACTGTAAAGAAAGTTGGCAGATTTTACAGTGAAACATTTTACATTTAACCATTCTTTATGTCTCAATGACTTAATCTACCCTTAAGCATCTTATTAAACTGGGCTTAATTGGTATAGGCCGATAGTTATGTAAATGCAGTGGTTTTCGTGACATGATTAGAAGGTTTTTTTTTTTAAGCAACTTTATTGCTGTATATGTTCCATACATGTCTTGGAGAGTGAACTATACATTTTGTAACAAAATGGTTCATGTTATGGAAGTGCGATGACTTTTGAAATATCTAATGTGTCTGGTTCCATTATCACATCCCTTGTACATCCCTTTTTTATATCACCAAAACTGTAGTACTGTTGTCTTGAAGGCACTACATGACCTTTCCCAGTCTCCCATTGTGACATATTTGCGCAGCCAATCTTTTGAATATGTCCATATGTGCTCAAAACATTGGGAAGACAAGGAGGAACCTAGGAGGAAAATGTTGCAGTGAGGTTTTGTGGTGCTGTATGAAAAGACAGGCTCTCAGATCAGCTACATTCAGTATACAGCAGCCAAAACAGGCTGTGGACAGCAGTGATGTGCTCAAGGTTAAGCTAACACCTTTAGGTCACTGGCACTGTTCCTGCACATGCTTCTGCAGAGACTCAAGCCACTTTAAAAGTTTCCTTTTGCTGCCGCATTATATGATAGTCATAAATTACGCGTGACAACCATCTGAGCTGGTATTGTTTGGCACTTATCTAATCACTGCAGGAGAAGTGTGCTGAGGATGCTTTGGGATGCTGTGTCCGTTTGCTTATCTCTTTGTGGCATAGCAGTCCATTTCCTGAGTGGCCTTTTCTTCCTTAGTCATAGGGGTCCAATTTGATTTGGCCCGAATCAATCTTAGCCTGTGTGCTGAATGTGATTTGGTGTGGTTAGTGTTGGGCTGTGATTGGATTATGCTGGGTGGCTGTGGCTGTGCTGTGTATTGTCACACACAGTGGATGATTCAAGAGCACTCCTCGAGACAGATACAGTCATGTACTTTTACTCTAGGGCTGTTGCTATTTATCATATTAGTAATGATTATTATTTATTATATTATTTTCTCATTCTTAAATGTATTTTTTTTTATATCTTCTCGTATTGATGTTATATAGCAAGAAAGCTAACATATTTTAGCATCACAAATGAAACAGTCTATATGTAACAACATATATTTCCCTGGTCTTAGTTGGCTAACTTGCAGCCAAGCAGCTCGTAGCCTAGTTGTAATTGAGATGAGTCATAAGATTATATTGGTATAAGACTTATCACTTGATTATTGCTATAGTAGGTTTTGTGATACTGTGTGTGTGTGTGTGTGTGTGTGTGTGTGTGTGTGTGTGTGTGTGTGTATTTTCCCTCAAAAACACAGTTTTAATTTTTAATTAATAATTTACATGCAAATATTTGTGGCAGACATTGGTTAATTTTGTGTTTAAACCTCTAAACATTAGAGGGTGATATTGTAATAAATTACAAATGTAATATCAATATCATGTAATGTATCATGCGCTCAGTCTGAGTGTCTTCTGTGCATTTGGCTGACAGTTGGTCAAGTGTACTTATGCAGTATGGAGGCTGTGAAATGCCTGATGTCTCCTTGCACTTGGCACGGGTCGGGCCTGGGGAATTCAAAGCATGCGGCAGGTATTTTTGGGGCTGACTGGACTGTGGCCCTGCTTCAGCGCTCCATGGAAGCGGGTGTTGTTATGCTGGGGTGGGTGTTAGAGAGGGACATGAAGGGAGGGAGGGGTCTCTCTCTCTCTCTCTCTCTCTCTCTCTCTCTCTCTCTCTCTCTCTCT